>CAJQUW010009369.1:0-499925 GCA_907163375.1 Prostheceraeus crozeri
GAATAAGTTCAGCTGAACAAAGTAAAGAAAAATATTTATTTGAACAAAAACCATTATGTTGGGGAATGTACATTCATTCAAATTATCCTGAATTATTTAAATCAGAATATTTTCAATACTATGGTGAAGATAGTTCAGAAATGTTTACAAAGAAAGTAGAAGAATTACAAGGACGTTTTTCACAATTGCTTGAAACAAATATTCCAATGATGCCATTAACAGAAAAAGAAAAATTAAATTTTATTAATGAAACAAAATGTTATTACTGTGGAAGAGAATTTACAAAAAATTATAAAAATGGCAAAGGTAGATATCTTGACAAGCGAAGCGACGGCTCTGCCGTCAAGGTAAAAGATCATGATCATCTAAATGGATTATATAGAGGTGCAGCACATAATTCTTGTAATCTTAATGCTAATAAATTTAAATATAACTTTGTTCCTCTATATTTCTACAATGGTTCTAAATATGATTTCCATCTAGTAATGAAAGATTTATTTTCATCTGAAAAATTACAACAACAACAAATAAATGTACTATGTAAAACAGAAGAAGAATATTTTTCAATGCAATTAGGTTGCATTAGAATTTTAGATGCATTTAGATTTTTTACTCCTTATTCATTAGATGTTATGGGAAAAACTTTGAAATCTGAACAATGTAAAATATTAAATAAATATAATTTAAAACCTTTAAAAGGCATATTTCCGTATGAATATATAGCCTGCGGCTCACAGTCGAAGACTGATATAACTGGAGATAAAACCTGTGGTTCACAGTCGAAGACTGATTTTAATTCTGTGAATAAAATTATGGAAGAAGAACAACTTCCTCCAATAAATAAATTTAAATCAACATTACAACAATCACAATTATCTGACGAAGACTATGTAGAAGCTGAAAAAAATTGGAGAGAGTTAAATTGTAAAACAATGTATGATTATACAATGAAATATCTACAGATGGATGTATTAATACTAGCTGATCTTTTCGAAAACTTTCGTGACATGTGTTTAGAATATTACGGAATAGATCCATGTTATTGTTATTCTACACCAGGTTTAACATGGTTAGCAGGATTAAAACATACTGGTGTTCAAGCCGATGGCTCTAGGACAAAGTCCGTTAAACTTAAACATTATAAAGAAAATACATATGATAAATTATTATTTTTTGAATCTGGAATTAGAGGTGGAGTTTCATCAGTTTTAGGTAATAGATATGTTAAATGTTATAATAAGAAAGTAAATCCACAAGAATATGGAATAATGAAACCTTTATCTCCAGAAGAAAAAGAAAAAATATTAGAAATTTTTCGAACGAAACGAGAAGGAGTAGAACGTGAAAAAGCAATTGATGAATTCATGAGAGAAAACTATTTGTTATATTATGATTTTAATAGCTTATATTCTTCTTGCATGATACAAGAATTACCAACAGGTGAAATGTCATGGTGTAATATTCGTACGACATCAGAGATGTCTACTAGGGCTTCGCCCGTTCTAGATTATCAAAGAACATATGATGGTGAAAATAATTTTGGTTATGTATATGAAGTTGATTTAGTATACCCTGATTATATAAAAGATAAAACAAAATATTTTCCTTTCTGTCCCGAAAACAAAATTCCTAATATAGAAGATTTTTCAGATTATCAAAAATCTTTAATTCCTAAGAAATACAGACCAACAAAAAAACTTATGTTAACACAAAGTAATAAAGGAAAGTATGTTGTTGAAGGAAGAATGCTAGATTGGTATTTAGATCATGGCATGATTCTCACCAAAATACATCGAAAACTAGAGTATAGAAAATCTAAATGGTTAAAAAATTATATAGAGTTCAATATTGAAAAACGTAAAATAGCTAAAAGAAATAAAGATGATTTTGGAAACGTTTTCTTCAAATTAATGAATAATGCATTTTATGGTAAGACTTTAGAAAATGTGCGTAATAGACAAAATATTGAAATAGTTTATGATAAAGATAGATTTCAAAATTTAACAAGGAAACCTACATATAAAAGAACTACTAGATTTAGTGATGAACTATGTGCTGTACATTTACGTCGAATTAGCGTAAAACATGATAAGTTTAATTTTATTGGTTTCACTATATTAGAATTAGCTAAACTATTTATGTATAGATTTATATATGATTATTTAGCACCTGCTTATGGCAAAAACTATAAATTACACTTTACAGATACCGATTCTGTTTTCTTAGAATTAACAATACCGTATAATTCTACACTTGATGAAGAAATAGATAAAATAAAAGATATCATTCATCCTTCTGATTTATGTAAAGTAAAAGATGAATTAGAAGGAAATGAAGATTTCATAACAGAAGCTATATTTTTAAAATCTAAATGTTACTGTTATGATACAACTAATAATATTAGGACATCGGAGATGTCTTCCAGGGCTTCGCCCGTTAAAACACATAAAACATTAAAAGGAATTTCAAAGGCATCAGTGGCTAATCAAATAACATTTCAAGATTATAAAAATGTATTATTTAATAATGAAATAAAAACAGCATGTAATTATAGACTTAATTCAAAAAAACATAACATGTATTTAAAAGAAGAACATAAATTAGCATTAGATCCATTTGATGATAAAAGAAAAATTTTACCTGATGGAATAACTACTGAACCTTTTTAATTTTCTAATTTCTAAGATAGACAAATTTGATATATATATAAAATAAAAAAAATATTGTAACACTATATTTGTATATTTTTATCACTCCGCGAAAATATTTTCGATCGACTTTCAGTCGGGGCGAAGCCCCTCGAGGCGAAGCCTAGTCAGAGAACAATTGTTCGATAACTCTTTCATGAATTTTTTTATCAATATTAATTGTAATGAAGCCATAATCTTTTGATCAAGCATTATTACACGATTGTTTAAATTCATCTTTATTTCTTACGCATAAATCTCTTAACAAATCACTTAAGTTTCTTGCATTTATTTCAAATAGTATAAATATATTTGCATTCTTTCTAATAACACTTCCGTCTAATGAATACATACTTTGTGTTAAATAAAAAACACTACAGTTATTATGTCTACCTCTTGTGAAATAATTTCTCTGAACTGACTGATTTCTATCATTAACACAATCATCAAAAATTACACAATGTTTCATTGTTTTATCTAGTTTACTAGGATCTTGCATATTACCACTATCATCTATTAATTGTATCTTTATATGGTTATTTTTATTAGATTCTACTAACTGATTATTTTTTGCTGCTTCTTCACACCACGAACTTATTTCTTCTTCATCTTCAGATTTTTCATATTCTTTGAATAATGAAGCAATTGCTGTTTTTTTAAGATTATTTTCAAATCCATATTTTAAAAATTGATAGACGGGTTGTTCTGCTGTTGTTGTATAAATTATAAGATTGTTATAATCCAAAAAATTTGGAGTCGTTAAAATTTTAAATAATAGATACGTTTTTCCGCAACCTGATCTTCCACAAATAACTGACAAAACTTTATTAGATAAATTTGGATGATGATTAAATTTAAGTTTTTTTTTATTTAATGGAGGTAGTTCACTCATTTTTTAATAAAAAAATTTATTTTTATTTTATTTTTGTTTTTAAAGAAGAAGAAGAAAATTAAACTTCTCTAGCTTCGCGTGGGAGTTTATACCTCCCGAACCAAAAGATCTATCATAATCTCTTCACCTCCAAAATTTATTTCTTGTCCTTTCTCATCAGTGATTCTAATGCCAATGTTGTTAATAGTTTTTCTTGTAATAGGAAAATATATTAATGTTTGTGGAATTACATTTAATCTATAACCAATGGGTACAGTAAAAGCTGGAAAACTGAATATTAAATTTGATAATTTACCATTTATATATCCTCCTTCAATAATGTCACAATGTACAACAATTGAATTTATTTCAGTTATTTTTGGAATCTTCTCACCTAAATGATAACCTTGATTATAGGTTTGTTTATTAAATCCTAGTAGCTTTGACAATGATCTATCATGATTAAAATCAACTTGATGATTTTCGTCTAAAGTAAGAGAAAATTTATTAACTGCCGGTTCGACTGCAAAATGTAATTGTTTCTTATCTTTAAATGATATACCTAAATGTCTCTTAATTTCATTTGATATTGTTTCAACTTCGTAAGAACCAGGAAGAAAAGTTAATATTTTCCACGTTTTGCCTTTATCAGTAGAATATCTAAATTGATCATTCACATCTTTGATAACGTTTTGAATAGTGTTAAATGTAGAGAAACTAGTCAATGCAATTTGATAATTTTTATTTTGTTCCAAATGTAGAATGGGTTCTAAATTACAAGTGTGTGATGAAGTAGTTGTTATAATTTTTAACGTCGTACTAAATTTTGATGAACCCAAAATCTCTGTTAGATTTTCTAAATGATTATTAATTTTGTCTAAATCTGCTGAACACATTTTTAAACTAAAAAATTAAATAAATATTTTTTTATGAAAAAAGTAAAACAACAACATATTTCAGCTACGGGCGAAGCCCTGGAGGACATCAGAGATGTCCGGTTCGGGCGAAGCCCTGGAGGACATCAGAGATGTCCGGTTATACTTTTATAATCCTCTTCATTTAGAATCTTCTTTTCTAACAGTCTTTTCAATATAGCATGAATTTCATTGAAACTAGAATTATGTCCTTCTTTTATTGCAGATATTAAAATATTTAATCTATTTAGTAATTCTTGTGGATCATCTGGTAAAAATACAGTTGTTTCAGTTTTCTGTTTTTCAGATAAACCTTTCCCTACTTTAACTCCCGTTGATAATAAATTTTCTAATTGTTTATAACGTCTAAGAGATTTTACTGCACCAACTCTGTCTAACATAGCTTTATATTTTATGAGATCTTCTACAGCATAATTATTTAAATCTGCTCCTCTTAAAAGATTAACAAAATTTCTATCTAAATTAAAAGGAGATTTATCTGGTGAAAAAATTAAACCTCGAAAAGGTTGTGGAAATATTTCTTTTTGTCCGAGATAAAATCTAGGTATTGTTTTTCCATCTATAAATGAAATAGAATGTTCAAATTGCATAGATTTTGGTAATTTCTTATTAATGTTTGATTCTAGTAATCCATAGTCATCTAATATAGTTTTGTGCTCTGGATCTGTTATATCAATTTGTTTATCATTATTTGTACTTTCTTTTTCAAGAGTTTTAAATGGTTTCATAGTTTTTTCAAAATCAGTTTTTACTTGCTCGGTTTGCTGCATTTTTTCAAACATATCAGATTGAATACCAGCTTTTATCATTCTATGTTGAAGATGATTTTCTTTCATAATATTTCTTTGTTTTATTAACTCTTCTAATTGTTTTATTCTTTTATAATTATCAGCTCTAATTTTATTCATTTTTAAAATATAATATTTGAATTTTGTGGTAACATTGGAATACAGCAAAAACATTTTACTGAACAAATTATTTTTTTATTGCTTTGTTGTTTGACATCTTTTCGTTTAAAGTTTTCTCGGTTAAAGTTTTCTCGTTTTAAGTTTTGTTTAATAAAGTTTTGCTTAAATTTTCGCTTAAAGTTTTTAGCTCTTCTAAAAAAATTTTGTCATTTTCTTCATTAGAAATTTTACCATCACTCGAAATTTTGCCATCCTGTTTATTCTTATCATCAACTTTTTCTGACTGTAATTGAAATGATATTTGATTTACTTCATTAGCTATTTGATCAAATTTTTCAATCTCATCTAACGTAATAACATTATCATCACATACTCTTTGAAAGTAGCAATGTAGTTTATCATAGACTTCTTTAATATGTAAATGCTTAGTTTTTAATGATTTTCGTTTCTTAGTTATTAAAGATTTATCTAACATTGTAACAAGTGAAGTTGCAAAAACACCCGTACCTGTTAAAGCTGTAGCAACTACTGGAATTACTAAAACACCAGAAGATATAACAATTGTTAAAGCACCTAAACTTATTGTTAAGAATATGCCAATTCCTTGTGTTACATTCTTATCTTTAGTCCATCTCTTTCTTAATTTTTTATAATGCTCTAATCTTAATAATAATTGAGATTCCTTATCTTTCATATAGCGTACTCTATCTTTGTGTTTTTCAATGTTCATTTTTTCAATGTTAATCTTTTCAATGTCCATTAAAGTAGAACTACGTTCATATGATATTGAAGGATATATTCTTGCGGTTTCTTCCATTTTTGTTTCTTCCATTTTTTAAAGAAATATTTTGAATAAATATTTTGAAAACAATCTTCTGAAATGCTATTTAAATCGAAATACGTAGTTGTTTGTTTGTCGTATATTTCTAAGAACTCAGTCATGTTATTAACCTGAGGTAATATATCACCTATATTACTCAGTATAACTGTCGGATTTTCATCATTCATTTTAAATGAAATGAATTCCAATAACTGTAATAATGACTACTTCTTGTACAGGAAAATGAAAACAACGGCAGTGTATTTTGCATCAAATATAATAATACAACAATCAATCTTATCATACAATTGTACAATGTCAGTCTACTACCATTAGACTGGAGAACAAAAGAAAATTTAATTACATTTCAAAATAATCCAAAATGCAATACTACTAAGTTCCATGAATCATTCTTAAATATCAAATATAATAATACAACAATCAATCTTATCATACAATTGTACAATGTCAGTCTACTACCATTAGACTGGAGAACAAAAGAAAATTTAATTACATTTCAAAATAATCCAAAATGCAATACTACTAAGTTCCATGAATCATTCTTAAATATCAAAGATTATGTTACATACTGAAATATAGATCTATACAATAGCAGTCTTCTACCATGAGACTGGAGAACAAAAGAAAATAGAATTACATTTCAAAATAATCCAAAATGCAATACTACTAAGTTCCATGAATCATTCTTAAATATCAAAGATTATGTTACATACTGAAATATAGATCTATACAATAGCAGTCTTCTACCATGAGACTGGAGAACAAAAGGAAATTTAATTACATTTCAAAATAATCCAAAATGTGTTACTACTTATAAATAAGTCTTCATAAATATGTATACATCAAATATGCATGTACATTGCACATATCTTAAAAAGTGAAACAACACAGTTAATGTTCATTCATCTTGGGAACCAAACCTCATTTCTTCTATAGTTGTCGGTTGATTCAATTTTTCTATATAAATTTTGATTTCTTTAAAATGTTTTCTAACAAAACTAATGGGCATTGATGAATTTAAAAATAATACGTGTGGTAGAATTAGATCTGATAAGTTCATCAAGAAATAACAATAACTTACGTTATAGGAAATTCTAAATAGTTCCAAGTTTGCCACAAATCTGTTTTTTTTATTGTCACTCAATTCCAGAATTCTTTTAAATCCATAACCTTGATAAGCAGCACTTCTCAGCAACGACCCATGGTGCACTTTATCACTTGCAATCAGTTTTGAAATCATAGTAGCACTATCTTCGATGGTAATGAAATGTTCTTTTGTAACATTGAACTGAGGAATTGTAGTAGTGTTAAGATACTGTTCTATTTTTACTGTAATATCCTCCACTTGTTTTTGAGAGTCCAATTTGTTCTTCTTTCTCGATTGAATTTCTAACTTCCACTCTTCAAAGTATTTATTCGCAGTTTCCTTGTGCTCTTCTTTAATTAAGTTTAGTAAAATCGGCATGTAAAACGAAAAAGCTTCTGCGGCAGTACGTTTTGGCATTTTGCAATAAGGAAAGAAAACAGTCACTAGTTCTGATTAATGGAATTGTAAATGAAGTCTTACTTCCTACATGCTGCAATTATACGCCACGTCTTTACAAATGAATAAGTGGGTGTAGCAGCTGTTTGTTCTTTCATACATTGTTTCCTTTCAAATGTTTGAGTTGGAGGACACAGCTCCTTACACTGAAATGCATTTTATTCATAAATGCGGGAAGCAGATGTTCTCTACCCTTGAATGACAATTGTAAAAGTACCTAAACTTATTGTTAAGAATATGTCAATTCCTTCAAATATTTTTAGTCACATGATATATTTTAAAAACCTGAAAGATGGATAAAATTCATGAATTTGAAATTCTCAACTTTTATGATTTTCGGTGTCCGGTTTTACATGACCTGGAACGGTCATGATTTAAGCAATGAAAAATGTCATAATCACATATTTGAAATTCTCAACTTTTATGATTTTTGGTGTCCTGGAACGGTCATGATTTAAGCAATGAAAATCGAACCGAAGGTTCTAGGGCTTCGCCCGATTGTAATTCTCAAATTTTGAGATTTTGAAAAATTTGAAAATTGGGTATTTTTAAAAACGCCCAAATCGGAGCGAAGCTCCTCTGGCTTTAGCCGATTTATGAATTTAGGTCTTCATAACCTGAAAAAGGGTTCAAATTCATGAATTTATGTCGTTTTTAAAAATGTCATTTTTTGAAAAAATGGTACTTTTTGAATGGACTAAATTCATGTATTTAGGTCTTAAAAACCTGAAAAAAGGACTAAATTCATGAATTTATGTCGTTTTTAAAGATACCAATTTTTTTGAATTTTATGGTGTCCTGGAACGGTCTTTTACCCATTACTCATGAGGTTGAACACTTTTCCAACCCCCAGCACATTTTAGGACTGGAAGATGAGGCCGACATAGGTTATTTGTTTGAAGTCGACATCACCTATCCAGACTGCATTAAGAATAAGACATCAGATTTTCCTCTTGCTCCGGAGTCTGGTAGTGATTGAAGATATGTATTCTCACTTCATGGAGCAACTAAAATCTAAGTATGAAGGAGAAAATAAAATGAAATATAATCCTGCTAGAAAGCTGCCGGTCACCAAGTATGATAAAGAACATTACATTGTTCATTACAAGATTCTCAAATTCTATTTAAGGATGGGCATGCAGTTACAAAAAGTGCATAGGGGTGTTGAATTTCATCAAAAGGCCTTTTTGAAGCCTTACATAGATTTTAATAGCCAGAAACGTGCTGCCTCTAAGAATCCTTTTGAAAAGGATTTCTTCAAATTTAAGAACAATTCCCTCTTTGGTAAAACCATGGAGGATGTAAGAAAACGCATCAATTATAATTTGGTGACTGATCCTAAGGTACCTAGAAAAATGCATCGTTCGCTACTCTTTGTATATGCTGATGCCATTACCGAAGATCTGGCCGGCATTAAGATGATAAAACCTAAAGTAGAGTTGTGCAAACCCATCTACATAGGTCAGGCCGTTTTAGATCACTCCAAGCTTGAGATGTACAACCTCTACTACCACACGATAAAGTCATGCCCACTCATCCATCATGCAGAATTGGTAGGCGGGGATACTGATAGCTTTTTCCTCGCACTCACCACTAGGAAAGGAGTCAGCAAGGAAGATATTCTGCATCAGCTAAAGCCACACTTTGATAGCTCCTACTATCCCACAGAGCATCCGCTTTACTCGACCTTAAATAAAGCCAAGCTCGGTTGCTTCAAAGATGAATGCGCCGGCAATAGGATAGTAGAGATGATCTTGCTTCGCCCCAAGATGTACTCTATGAAGTTAAAATCATCAGAGCCTTCCATAAAACGGGCGAAAGGCATCTCGAAGTCCATCGTTAGGAAAATGACACATAGAGACTATCGAGATGCTATAAATTCAACTAAAATAAGTTCAGTCAATATGACGATTTTAAAATCAAAGGTACAGGAAGTCACGACAACAACGTTTAGGAAACGGGCACTCTCATCTTGGGAAGACAAGCGATACTGGATGAGTCCTAACCACTCATTACCGTATGGCCATCCAGACACACATCTACCTCCACCCAAGAGACAGAAACTTTTTCTTCCTCCGTCCGACGATGTATGATTATGTATGCTTCCTCTCTGTTATGGTTGATGTTTTCTTTTTCTCTCCATAGCGTTTTCTATGGGATGTTGTAAGTGAGCGCCTTTTAACATGCGTCCAACTCCTGATCACAACATATTATCGATGGGGTATCCAGTGCTTTTGCTGACTTTGTTTTGGCCATGTACAGTTTCCGGCATATGGGTGACTTTGTTTTCTCCCTCAGGGATGGTCCGCAACTTCAGGACTTGTGTCACATTTTGTCACATTTCGGAAATGACAAATTGTCACATTTTGTCACATACCAAAATTCAATTTTGACATGTGAAAATACATCCTAGGCGCGCAATGCAGTTCCACAGCGCAAGCCTATTCCTTTATTTCTTTATCTCTGATATTTGGTACCTGGAGCTTAAAATATAGACATCGATCGACTCATTCTAGCTACGGTCTAAATGCTACAGCTCTTTTCACTTATCCTCTGTACTGAATTTCATATCATTAAGATTAGTACCTGCGTACTGTGTACATCAAAGGTAGTACACAATCCCATCCCAACTAGTGTAGATGATCAAAAGGCTGATATCAACAGTAGATTATTTCACAACGTATCTATATTTACAAAAATTGGAATAACAAAAAAATCCAAGAGAGCATCTACAAGCGTATGTCGTCTTTTCTAATTTGATTGTACTTCTTTGGCCAAAATGTAAAAGCAAAAAAATAACAACTTTATAAACAAATTGCATCATTGACATAATATGCAAAGAGGTTGCAAAGAGCAATAATATAGTAATAATAATATGCAAAGAGTATTACATATAGAAAAAAAATGATCAAAAAATGTAATCAAAAATGAATTAATTATCCATAACTTGAAAATGTCTCCGCTAATCAAAATACATGCATTATTTGGAAAGAGCGAGGATAATAGTAACTCGTATGGGTTTTAATACATATCCTCCTAAATTCTAGCGAATCACAAAAAACATTCTCCAACTTAAAATTCCTTAACACTCAGAAACCCAACCTACCGAATTCGATGTTTAGATGCCGAAAGATTGGAACTACTAATTTATGTACAAAGAAAGATTCCTTTGATGAATTAAGTGTCAAGGATAATGGCAGAAATCAATTACAGTGATTCGGTTAATTAGTCAGCAGATCGATAACAGTACTTCCTAGCTCTTTCTAAACATATGTGTAGATTCATAACAGATTGATTGTGTACGAATGTGTATCTTAAAGCGTTCTAGAAACGTGTTCACCTTTGGAAAACAAGCAAACAATAAAATTTCAATACTATCAAAATTTTAATATCAATTACTGTCGACATTAGAGAGACAAAAAGAAAATGTTAAGGTCATCATTATCAATCGTACGATGATGATCACTTTCAGCATATCATTATCACTAGACCAGTCATCATTACGAGCAGACTAAGGATTCTTTTTCTTTTTCTTCTTAGCTTGATATTCCTCCTCCACTTCTTTCTTTCTTTTCTCTCCTTTTTGTGCAAGTTCATGGCTACGCCTATATGGTACGCCTATACCCAACGCCTATTTTCATTTATCTACATATTCATAAAAGTCATAGATACATTCTCAAAGAACATTCAACAAAATAAGGTCATCTCATTTATCTGTAAAGGTCCATCTTTTCTGAAATATGTCAAAGTTTCAAGAAATTACTTCATAATGTCATCAGATGTAAGTAGACCCGGGCAAATGTCGACAAATACTCAGTAAAATTTCATTTTGTCACATTTTGTCACGTTTTTTTCGAGATTCCTAAATTGTCACATTTTGTCACATCGGACCATCCCTGCTCCCTGTACATCAGTGACTTTGTTTTCTCCGTGTATAGTCTTAACTGTGTGTGACTGTGATGAAATGTCTTTCATTCAATAACATATCATGTACAGACTGTCTTGTTTTTCTTTCGACATAAAGATGGGATTCTCACTCAATAGACAGAAGTAAAAGTTTTGATCATTTTGTAAGATGGGTAGGGTTAGAAATAAAGTTGATGATTGTGAATTTTGAATTAATGTTAGAATCATTTCGGAGTTTGCAAGATAGGTAAAGTATAAAATAAAGTGACAAGCATTTCAATGTCTGTAAGATAGGTGAAGAATAAAATAAAGTTCGAATCATCTCACTGTTTGTAAAGTTAAAATAAAGTAATTGTTTGTAATGTTAGGAATAATGTCATTCACAAATGGTTAAGTTAATAAATGTACTATACACTAACGGTTAACATTCACTTGCGTTATATAAAACCCTAAATCCAACCGTAGGTAACCCTATCCCCATAGATTATGGACTTAAGCAATTTATACGTAAAGTATAAAATAAAGTGACATGCATTTCAATGTTTGCAAGATAGGTAAAGTATAAAATAAAGTCATAACCATGTCAGAGTTTATAAGTTAAAAAGTTAACATCCTCAAGTTTCCAACGAATGTAACATCATGAAAATTTCTTCGGCTTAGGAAACATCAACCACTGCTGACTCGTCTATAAATAGCTCTGACCCATGAAGTGGTAAAGCACCAGTCAGTTAGATAAGAATCTAATCAGTCTTGTTGATGACCTTTTCACCGACACGTGTGTGGGCGTTATTTATCAGACAAAGCGATGGCGCCTCCCGTCAGAAAGCGTGACCCTTTCACCGACAAGTCCATGTGTGTGTGGGCGTCATTTCATGTCTATAAATAGCGTTGAGTCATCATAAAATGATGAACCTTGTTTATGACCTTTTCACCCACAAGTGTGTGTGCGCGTGGGCGTGGGCGTCATTTCATGTCTATAAATAGCGCTGACTCATCATAAAGCGATGAACCTTGTTGATGACCTTTTCACCGACAAGTGTGTGGGCGATAGTTCATTGCGATGACTCATTCAAAACACATCATGTGATTAACACGATTCTATTAACTGTGACTCATACAGATAACTCATTAAAGATTTAACAATGTCAGCTACTTTACCGATATCACGTAAACCAGTCATGATACAATGTCCTTTGTGAAACACTGCAATATGTACAGGATGCCACTTCCGAATCAGAGCGGCAGGAAAAAGTTCAGTTTCATAAAATATACAATGATTACTGGTTTTAATGTTTGCTAGATTCACTAACATCTTCAATTGAACAGACACTACTATATTCTTCAATGTCAGGGGACTGAGGCGTAGATGAGGCACGAGTGTTCACATTTTCTTGACGACTTCGTAACACATGGACTGCATCACGAAATGAGAAAGCTTTCCTAGGACTTGGATTTTGCCGCAGCGAAAGATTTGAAGATTTCGACCGTTGCTCATGCGAATGACCAACATTTGTGGACGACCACGATGATATACTGAATCGGGAAGATGGGCATGCAACTGTTCTAAATCGATGTCTCTTCTGAGATTCATTTCGCGCATGGCGTTGATGATGCGGATGGGGAGCATGATTCACAAAAGACATGAGGGTTGAGTGAACTTCCCTTTGATACTTTTCCCATGAGGTTATTGGAATCACGATGTAGCAGTGATCATTATGTAGAATCATCTCTTGAATGCGAATAAATACGATGCCTTCTCCTAAACTAATAACACCATAAGAGTTGGACAGGATAGCGCGATGCAACCTTCGTAGTTGAAAGCGTTCTAGAGTATCTGAAGTAGACGTTTCATATCATGAAATGTAACACACTGATTTTCCATGACACAGAGGCATGCTGATAATTTTTACATGATCATGATTCAAACCTGAGTGAAGAATGTAATGCCTAAGAAAGAAGGAGAGAGTAATGTTCATGTGTGGCATGGTGAGTGTACATTTTCTTTCTTGATACGGTGGCCGTTAGGCCTTGGTCTCATTAAGACCGATGGTGCGTTCTCAGTGTGTGGAGAGTGTCACTGTAGTTGATCATCATCTACATGGACATCATTTTTTAAGTTTATGGAGACAAGATAGGGATTCAACGTAAACAACCTTCCGTCCCTGCGCGGACCCATGTAGATGGTTTGAATTTTAATTTCAAAGGAGTAGAATCCTTTTCCCAAAATGGGGAGAGGTTTGCAATTGAGTAAGTCGAATTCGTTGCCCTCTTTTTCATGGATGATGAGACAGTGTCTATCCATATGAACATACATGTATCTTCCTTCCATGATGGGAACTTGTGGCCGCTTCCCATTGTGTCGAACAATTTCTTTGGGAATGGTGAGATTTTCTTTCAGAAATGTTTCAAGAGTATTGAATTGTAACCGTGTCCAATAGTCTAACGGTACACATACAGCGAGTCCATACTGTGTTGACATAACCTTTAGATAATCCATCCGATGACTTGGTGTTTTTGTAGTCACGAGTTCTCCATGATGAGTTATCTTTTGATTGAAAGCATTTTTACCCGATGCTTAAGTAAGGGAGTTCAGTCTAACCAGTGCGAGAGCAGAGGAGTTAATGGCTTCGAGCAACTGCATGGTTAGCGCAAGGACGGAAATGATTGCCATGAGCTCAGTCGTCCGTTTTATAACCACACCTAGCTCCAATCACATGCTCCCTTTTCATGTTTTCCCTGTCTTTCTTACGTGACAAAGAGTTATCACACGTGAACTTTTCACCGCGTGGGTGGAAGCCTTCCCTATTTATATACAAAGTCGTTCTAGTCCTCACAAAGACTTTAGTGACACGCCCCTTTTAGCGAACAAAGACCTATGAGTAACAAAGCATAATGACTCATGTTACAACACGCCCGTTTTACCGCAAAAAAGACCTATTCATCTCCCACACCAAGCAGAATGACTCATTTACTCTAGTGCCCACCCACACTGACAAGGGTTAATAAAACGAATGATTCATTGAACTAGTTCTTATTTCATTTACACATGTTGACGATCAAACAAAGTCGTGGATGTAAACACACTCAGTTGAATCATGATAATATGTTTAACAACGTATACATTTCCTCCCATCGTCTATTCTATTCTCTCCATATGTCGAGTATAAAATTGATCACTAAGAGTAATCCATTCTGTGGAATAGGATCCAAAACGAGGTGGTTTTTGCATATCTTTCAACTCTATATAAGCAACGAGTCTACCCTTCACATTTTGAGGTTGTAAACTCTCTATCAATCTTTTGAAGAGAGGAAGGCTTTCAGTTGCCACTACTTTTATATCATTCATCTTTACTTTAAATGTAAGTTTCAAATCTTGTAAAAATCCATCGAATACTTGTTGATCAAGAGTTAAATGACACATGTGGTTACTTAAGGTACGATGTGTCATCATAAACGTTGTGACTGTAGATTTCATATTGCTTCAATGACTTCCACGATGAATAAAACAGAAATAACAATCATGTTCCACTGTAAGTTTATTCAACATCAGTCAAAATTCTCAAGTACAGAATACACTTCATGAAAAGATCATCACTCATTCAGAGGGAGTAAAAACATGTTCTATTTGCACCCATGCTGTTGACAATAATATAGATACAGTTCATAATCGTCATAGAGACTACAATGCCAGCGTGAAGAGAGTTTTGCAATGTAGGTGGCTTTATTTCTAGTATTACAATGGGATGGAGGTCTGTAAAGGTGATGTCTCTCACCGAAACATACAGCCATATCAAAAATCATTTCATCTCTAAACTTCTTTTGATCACAATGCATATGATAGTCTTGTCTTACACGATCTACCCAACATGGTAAATATAAATTATCAATGTGCAACTGGAGTGTTGCTGCTTCTCGTTCAGAATCATTTCCTACTATTTTAACAATATGAAAACCTGACAGCCATCGTTTGAAATCCCTTATCAAATACGTTTCATTTACAAATCCAATATGAATCAAAATAGAAGGATCAAGTCCATGCACATGACGTCGTGACCATTCGTCTTTGTGTGGAGGACAGTAGGCAAATCAATGATATACACTAACAACAGTTTGATCGCTTTCCCTCATTGCAATAGCACTCAACTCCTGCATTGGCGTCCCCTCACTGTCTATGAAGATGACAACCTACAATATCAAAAAGACTTAATTACAAGATAATACATTGAGCAGGAACTTTACAAGGATGTCTGTCCTTTACATAACAAAAGATACATACAACATCATTACAATGTTTTAATTGAACATAACGCACAAAACCGCCTTTTCCACATTCACTACATACTAACTGATTACAATACTTAAGATTTCTCTTTGGTGGTAACACCATCTTTCTTTGATGCGCGACGACGTTTAGGTTTGCTAACAGGTTCTTGACACTCTTTGACACAAGAATCAATGACTTTCTCAATGTGATCAAGACCTGTTAACTCAGGTTGATGATGAATTTGAGCAACACGCTAATTGAGAGAAATCAAATTATCGTCAGATTGATGAGGTCCCACATAAACAGCAGGCACCTCAATATGAAAGGAATAAAAACCTGCACCTAGCGTTGATAATTCTGTTTCAACTGACTGTTCAACTGTCACTCCTGAGGTGACTTTACAATACTTGCTTTGCAAAATATAGCAGCGAGTGCCGCGATACAAACGTTTATAATAAGAAGTCTTCTTTTCTGGCCACAACTGTAATAGTTCAGTGGGAATAAGAGCCTTTTGCCTAACAACGTCTTCTAAAATGTCAAGCTGCTGACGCAACCAATTATCAATAGGTTTACTCAGGTTTTGACCGCAACGATTTACTTGCGTATCCACTTTTGGTAAGTATACCGCCGGCGATTGAAGATAGAGTCGAACACCGTTGTAACGCACTTGTTGTTTGTAGGTGGGATAGCCGTGAATTACCTTTTCAATTTTCGGATTTCACAGCTCGAGATGATGAGGATTGAGTGATGCAGCAGTAGGAGTAGGATTCATGGCCATGGCAGTCTGTAACGAAAGAATACCACTACGTACATTCATGATCATCAGAGGAAAGAAAATCCTTAGCTTAGCAGTGACATATGAGGTGGCCCTTAAGAGGACCTTTTGCTGCGTTCACATGATTTAAAGCTTATCACCAAAGTCTACGTCTTCGTCATCGTCCAGTAAATTAAATGTCTTGGGCTTAGGAGCCAAATTAAGTTTCAATTCCTTAAAAGACTTGAAGATAAAGCGTCTAGGTGGTGGAGGCGGCTGGTGAGGGTTCAACAAAATAGGCTTGTACAATCATCGACCACACACTCTCCTGCGCCTCTCTTCTAAAATGTTGGTAAGGTTTAGGCCACACAGTCATGACACTCACTTGTAAATTTGGAAACAGGATTGAATCAGACAAAATTGAGACGGAGAATGGCTTGAGCAAGTCACACACGCTTTTCAAGTCAAGAGAATGAAATGAAGAGAAAATGGGGAGATGACTGCTTTTATAGGCTCCTCCGAATCCACATTTGACACTATGAGAACCAATCAGAGAACTCTGTTTCTCCCCTGACTTCGTTGCGGCAGGGAAAAGGAGGCACGCGGACGACTGACTCATGATTGCTTTTCCCAAATCTTGTAGTCAAATCCAGTTTAGTACATTGAGTTGAATATGAATGTGTTTTATGCGACATAAGAGCAAGTTGGATCCATGCTCTTGAAATGAATCTAGTCGAGATGCAATTTTCGCCATGTGTCGCTGATAGAAATCTTTATAATAATAATAATGTTATATTTGTCATTCACAAAGAAAAAAGTTACCCATCGAATACATAGAAACATGAATTTGACAAATATTTGCCCTTTAAGGATATGTATAGGATACTTTAGGATCATGTATCGTCTCTGCAGAATAGGATGCAAAATAAAACACTACACGTTCACCTGCATGTTCATCAGTCACTTTCTCAAATTCGATCTCTGCAACTAATCGTCCTTTCACATCTTTATTTATCAAACTGCCCATGAGCTGTTGGAAAACGAAGTAACCTTTAGCGATAGCAAATTCTAAGTCTGCCTTTTCATGATGAAATGAGATGATGTAGTCCCTAATCACACCTCGAAGACTTTGTCGATGAAAACGCAGTGAACAAAATTCATTCGTTAACTCTACTGCATCTGTCATCTTTCTTCCTATCACATCTGAGACATAGCATGAATGACACAGTTCTAACAAGATTTTGCAGTCGTTTAGAATGAAACACTGTCTAATGTTGAACGTTTGTCTCGTATTTTCATGAGAAGAGATTGTTTGCTATCGAAGATGGATATGTTTGCGTATTTATGTCATTCCTACGACCCTCAAAACCCATCTATTCAGGTATAAAATGTCACGTTGATTCCAAATCTGCCCTCAGTTTTTGTGTCCGATGCTTTGTTCGCCCGCTAGAGGCATTTTCGTAAAAATTCTGTCGTTTTTCGGTGATGGTCAAAAATCTTAAAGTCACTCCCACACCTCAACGAAAGAACGTAGAGACAAGCTGTTTCGTCCACTGAATTCGTCTCACTCTTAGCTTTCAAACGCGCTATCGAACGACTTTCTACCATCTTTAGAACCAAAGTTGGAAGTCTGACTGGAGGTGGGGTCAGCACTTTTTCTCTCCGATTCCGCTGGAAATTACCTCCCTAACCCAAAATTTCACGTAGAATCCGAATCTGCCTCCGTTTGTCCATCCAGACACTCCTTCAGCCGGAAATATGACCTTTCTCATTCTAAAACATCCACTTTCTAACTCTGTCGTTTTTCGGAGATTCCTACCTTTTTCAAGCCATTTTCCACTCTAAACCCAGGAACACTTGGAAATATGATTTTTTTCCACTGCATTTTTCTCACTCTTAGCTTTCAAACGCGCTATTGCACGACTTTCTACCATCTCTAGAACCAAAGTTGAAAGTCTGACTGGAGGGGAGGGGTCAGCACTTTTTCTTCCGATGGAGCTGGAAATCACCTCCCTACCCCAAAATTTCACGTAGAATCCGAATCTGCCCTCCGTTTATCCATCCGAACTCTCCTTCATGCCGAAACAGGGCCTTTCTCATTCCAAAACATCCAAAACCTGCCCTTTTCTAAAGGTAAAACACTTTCCTACCCTTTCCTCACAGGAGAGCTCATCCTTCCTTCCTGAGGGGGGGGAACGGTTTCCTCCTCTCGGACCCATCCATTCCAGCACATCCTTGGCCCTCTCCCTCACCTCCTTCCTTCCTTCCAGAGGGGGGGCTGAGTCAGCATGATGACTCATCATTTCACATTTTGTCCTTGCGTCTGCAATGGGCTCAGTACTGCTATAGCAAGGCTTCAGTTAGTTACAGCTCATGACAGGCCAGAGAGGTCAAGAGTATTCTATTTGCAAGTTAACGAACTGTTTAGAGGATGGGATGATAGTGATGATCTGCTATCTGTCCTGTTTTTCCTGATAAGCCTAAAAATTCGCTTATCATCTGCATTGGAATGATGCAAGCTGAGTAAGAGCCGAGCAACAGAAGACTAATGCTTGAAGATAAGCTTCCCTGTGCACGATCTTTCAATTGTCCCTAGTATGCTCACGCAATGTCAGGGCGGTAGCTCACCGCCCTTTATAGCTTACCTACGCAAGGAATATGTATGACTTTGGATTATCGCGCATGAAGACAATCAAAATATTATATTCGATATATAAAGAATTTTTTGTATATTATTTGTATTTTATAAAGATATATAAAATATTTTTGTCAATCTAATTTCTAAATATCCAAATGGATCAAGCACAAGGTTAGGAGATGAATTAATTTACCGGATTCTTTACAAAACTAGGTGGAATAGCAGATAGAAAGTAGGAAGAATCCGCCGCCGCTTTAATAGTGATGGCGACGCAGCTTGAAATGAATGAAATAGCTGAGTACTCAAAGAAATAAGCTCTTATTGAAATATGTCATCGTATACAGGTATACAACCTATGAGTTGTAGTACCCATGCCGGGTAAGTATAATGCATGTACAAATAAGGTCAAATGATAGTCGCGGACTATTTTGGATTTTACGAAGTTAAAAAGTTATGAGAACTTCAAAAAATGCCAAAAACTAGAGAACTACAGAAGCTACAATGCACACCGGTATATGCCTACATTTTTAACAAAATTAGTGCTACATGTAGAGTCTGCTATACGAAACTACAATTATTTTTTCCTTCGTTGATTAGTTGAAACTTACAATCCTGGAACGGTGAAGAGGTATTTTAATGCATACTCAAAATGAAGCTTTAGTAAATAAGTTCATAAAGAGCCTCTTACCGGACATAGGACATTACATCACTGAAGATTTTGGAACTTAAATAGTTTGCACATATACACAACACAGTCCTATTTTTCCAACATTTCTATACACCTTCATCCAAATATATCTTAAAAGTGCAATTCGTGGAATGACTATATATATCGTCCGAAGGAAATGCTGTTTTTGAAATACTCAACCAAATAAAATACGGTGCAAAATCATTTCGAATTCACCATTTTTGTGTTCAGTATGAAAGTGAGTTGGAAGAGGTGGGTATATTCCTTAGTCAACCCCATTTAATAACACAGTATTCTAAACACACCGTCCATAGAGATATTCTTTGTCAGCATTGACGCAAAAGCTCCATGAATTTCAGAAAATGTAAAAGTCCGTGCTCCTGAGGTCATGATTCTTTTTATACATCAAGTTCTGTATGTCAATGCGGACATATTGGTCTGGATATTCGCATTTTGACGATGCTTGCCAATGCAAATGTCATTCTATCATCCAGCATACTGTAATTACAAGCAAACTATCGAGAAAACCAATTATAAAAATCATTTTATGTCTGAAAATGATGATCATGGTTGTTAGAATAATATGTAAGATTAACTTTCCCATGCAAAAAATTATTATTTTAATGCAGCGTTGAGTCAAGACATGTTTATTTACTTGGGAGTAATTGTCCAGCATCTATGTTCAACACAGTTGCATGGATGACTGTTAACCACAATTACAATGTATCAGTCATTTTGAAGGCAGTTAAAAGGACGGTCATTGTGCATCTTCGAGAACAGATGCTTACTTTTCAAATGGTACTTAATAAGTGAGTATGGAAACATTGGTACATTTGGTGTCAACAGCTGACTTCATCTCACAACAAGCATATCAAAGTAACATTCATTTCCATTTATAAAAGAGCATGCATAAAAAAGTCTAATCTCGAATAGTCAAGATCTCCGCTTTGTAATCTCGCGATCTTGAACACTTCAAAATGGAGATCTAGAGATTGAGTTCGTTTAGTGTGTTCCTCGTGAAATGAATGCTGAGTTAGGGATCTACACTCATGGTTCGTCTTTTTTGAGTTGTAGACCGCGGAAAGGCTCTGCAGCGGAGAAGACAGGCGAGCCTAGCATGAACCAACAACAACATAAGTTTCGAAATGGTCCTTCACTAGATGTGCTCTATTCCTTTATGAAACTTCATTCATTATCCATATCAATCACTAACATGGTAATGCTGATCACATCATTCATACGGAGAAAATGCTTTTACTTCTGCTGAGGTGAGGTGAGAAGTTGCGTCGCTCCTCTTATGCAACGTCAGGTGCAAAAGTTTTCCACGTATCAATCTTATCTTACCATTTCACGATGTTCAGTATATCACTCACTAAGAAAATATTGTTTGCACTTACACATTAACTGAGAAGAGCTTGCCTTGATCAATGAAAACATACCCTCCACTACAAACAATCTGGATTATTACCATCAAAATTCCATCTTGCCTTAATGCTCTTTTCTGCACTTTTTGGTGCACCATATATAGCAAAATATGTCAAATTTATGCTATGATAGCTGCTTGTAAGTGCTGCCGTAACATACTGTATAGAAGGATTACTCAAGTGATTATTTCAATCTCATTCCTTTTATTCCCCGTAAACAGTCATCAATTGTGCTATTTCCAGAGAGCGTAAATAACGAGAGGCGACACTCAGATAATTCTGCACCGCAGGCGGGCTCCTTCACTGACTACTGTTTGTTTACACTTCCTTCCTCGATTTGTCAGCGACCAGAGATAATACGTGTATCTGGTCAGCGACCAACTTTGCAACACATGTTGGAATGTTAGATAATCAGTCAAATGAGAGTTGAGAACATATGGTTGAGAATAACTTTGCCTATGTTATTCGCCCATCTCATTCACAGTTTACACCTTCTTCCTCAATTCGTTAGCGACTAAATATTAACATCACATGTTGGTATGTTAATAATCTAAATGAGAACTATGAATCACTTTCTACACGTTATTCGTCATGCCTGGTCGTGGAATACTGTGTCAGGCTTTTGGCTGCAATAATAGAAGTATTTCTGAGACTACATCAGAGGGTCATCGCATCAGGTTTCATTTATTCCCAAAAAACAATGAACTATGCAAAAAAAATGGGTGATAAATTTGAGGAACTCTTCATTAGATTCGTTACCTTTAAAGGAACTATTAGAACCTCACCGCCGAGTCTGCTCTTCTCATTTTGAGGATTCCCAGTACATGTGCCCTAAGGATCGTCATACCTCCTCAAGACTGCTACCAACTGCTGTTCCCACGATCGTCAACGCTCCTCATCCACCAACGAAACCCACTCCTCGAAAACCTCCTCTATCACGTCCTGACATTGACAGCGGTCCTCCGAAAACTCCACGTGTAACTACAGATCCTCCATCTATTTCTAGTGCTCCTACATGCACTGTATCTAGCCTTCGTCACGTTCGAAAATTTCGAAATCTTCAAAGTGCGTTGTCAAAGTCCAGAAGAACAGTAAAGAGACTTAAGATTTGCGAAATCGATCCGTCAAGCAGGAACCTCTAACTTCGACGTTGCAAAACTGCCAGAAAAAGTTTGATGTGTTTTCGCGGCACAACTGAAAGCGGTGGAAGTAAATCGAAGTGGAATGCGTTGGAGTCGGCAAATCATCGAAATGCCACTGGGAATAAAGTTCCGGTCTACAGCGGCCTACAAATTCCTAATAACTCAAGGTTTCGCTTTACCCAGTGTGCGAACTCTGCAGCGATCGATAGAAGACGTCTGTGTGTATTCTGGACCCTGCTTAACACTAATGGATCTAATGGCTAAGAAGTTGAATGCAATGAAGCCAGACGATCGCATGGCTACTCTATCATTAGATGCGATGAAAATTTCACCGGTCATACGGTACGATGAAAGTAAAGATTTCATCAAAGGCTATGAAGAAGCTGGGTCTTTCGGTCGTTCTCCAAAAGTTGATGATGAAGGGATGGCCGTAATGGTGAGATGAGTTCGATCACGCTGGAAACAATTAATCGGATATTATTTGATACGCCACTCAGTGAAACAGGAAAGTTTTCTCCAAATAATTTTTGACTGTCTTCACAAGTGTTATGAAGTTGGTCTGAAAATCATTTGCATCGTTTGCGATCAAGAAACTACACAATTTGCAAGTATACGTAATCAAGGAGTGACACCAGACTATCCCTATCTAATAAATCCCTGTGATGGAGAACCTGTCTACGTTGTGATCGACGTACCTCATTGTTTGAAGAACGCTCGTGAACAACAAATGAGAAAAACAGATCTGTTCAGGAGATGCTGAGGAAGAAGAGAAAATTGAAAAAATTCATGTCATGATTACTATGATATTGTTTTTTATCTCAAATAAAGAGGGTAATTTTTTGGGCCATTAGAAAATCCAACTCTAATTTCACATATTCATGTCTTGTTTTTAGGTGTTTTAAAATATTATGATAAATGACAGTAGTGGATTCATTTATTGATGCAGTATACATATTTTAACGCACAATATTTAACAAATAATTTTTAATTGATACATTATCTTGTTATATATCATTAACATCATGTAATATTCCATGATTTGATCAGTTAAGCAAGTGATGAGATCAATTTTTATAAGAAATATCATCAACTGTATTTCATCGAACTGATAATGTAGTGTTGCTTCTAAAACAAAAGTTTACATTTCATTTAAAAAGCTATATCAACTAAACTTGATTTGCTTATCGAAGAACTTCAATGAAAAGTAGACTTGATTATGATGCAGCTACTATGACTTCCGTGAGTCTGTGAAAAGCTCTCTGGTGAAAAGTGGCCTCCCGCTGATAGATCGCACCTGTTTCAGAGTAACAGAAGATTTTAAGAATTCGGTCAGCTTTCTGATGTCAGGTGTAATCATTAGGGAAGAACGGGAGACCAGCGCATGTTGCCCGTTTTTAACATGCGTTGAATGGGAAGTGTCGCCTCTCGTAATTAACGCTCTCTGGCTATTTCTGACAACAGTTGCAGATCTCAAAGTTTGATTGGGTATTCATCAAATAAATATCACTAAAAAATGATTAGATATTTTATGATACATAATCCATGAAGCAAAACTATCATGATGAGCCCTTGAGACTGTGCACAATGACGAAGCATGTAGGGCAACTTTCTTTCGAAAAATAAAAATAGTCTTAAAATTGAAAGAATGACATATTTTTTCTTGCCTTGTAGAAAATTACATATGAACCTCCAGCACAACAAAAGGAAGAATCTGTGATGGAGATGATGTATTCATATGAGCGCATAGAAAAGGGGAGAGTTCACTACTCTGAAGATAACGCACCCGAGCTAACTTCGGTGGCAAAGCAATAACATTCGATGTTTTCTAATTAGCAAGTAATCACAACACCTGAGGTAAAAACCGAATAATTAGCGACTTTATACATTCGCATGACTCAATGCATCAAACACCTTTAATAAATCAAATTATAATGCCAACAAGCTTATAGAATCACGATTAACTCTCTTAGATGAGGGAATAGCTCTAGGATAAGGGCAAAACCTAAGGCGATTGAAGCTGCACGTAGAAGTAGGTTAAACTCTTGAGTGGATTAATAACATTAATAACATACTACTGAAGAATCTTGGGAAAACTGGAAGCACTGATAAGGGTCTGAGAAATTTGGCTGCTGGATTTCTGCGGTGCAGAAATGTTTACAAATTTCCACATCACGGAAGCTCCTACAGACAGGGCGATCAAAAGAATTCATGATCCGACTACCTCGTAATGCTACTCGTAGTTTGGAAAGACTCGAAGAAAAGCTATCAACGTCAGGAGCTTTAGAGTAGTCTGAAGAATTTAGAAGCTCTTCTGTCTTCTCAACAGTAGCATCTACCATTCATTCTAAAAGCATTCTTGTTTGTCGCGATGACTTGATTGTCTGGTGTGCGAAGGCCCTAAATGAGCTCCGGCACGTGATCTTATCCAAAACATCTTATCCATTTTTACAATTTGTTGGTAAAGTTTTCTGACATGAGGGTTGCACATCGGCTCTTCATAACTGAGGACCTGTGAATCAGCAAACTTCGAGTCGAATCGAGCCATAGAAAACTTGCGCATGCCTACTTCAACTTGCAATTCCATTTGCTGTTCGTTTTGCCTACTATGCACTTAGCCATTCAGAAAGTAGGCAATAGGCATGTCAAGAAAGCATGTATTATAGATGGCTATTAGAAAGATACAGTGACATCTTGGCACTCAAAGAAATAAGCAGTCAAATTAAAGGGTCTTTAAGGGGGATCATTTTGTCAACTACGCTTCATAATTCAACCTACTCGTAATTCGAATGACATCTTGGCAGTGGATGCCAGTGGATGTCGATATACCATGAATGTTGTACAGAGGATGTCGATTTGACATTTTAATTTCCATAAGTCTAATTGTTTTGCCAAAAATATGTACATAGATTGATGATACGAACTAGGTTGGGTAAGCTCGGACTTGTACTCGTAAAGAAAGGTTCATCAGATCTCAACGGAGACTGCAAACGTAGCCTCCAACTATCGTTTATTTTGCTTAAATCCTGAGCCGTGAAAGTAAAACTTTTTATGACTACATATCAGTAGATTCTATCATTTCCATCTTAATTTTCAGAGAGAATAAATAGAATTTCACAGAAAGTTATTAGCTCCTATATACTATGCAATCGTGTTCGTAATTATTATCCTTATCTTATTTATTCCCGTCGAGTTCTCAACAGTGGTGTGCTTCAATCTACAAATTCGTCACTTACTTACTTAAGGCAGCCTGCGTCTATTCTGTCGGTTCGAGAAAAGGTCTTGCCCCATGACTTCCACCAGCGTCGATTCTGCGCAGCAGCACCCCAGTTGACGCAGCCATAGAAGTTCTCCATCTCGCGCCTCCATCTTCCTCTCGGGCATCCAACAGCACGCCTTGTCCTCGAGGGCTCCACTCGGTCAATCTTTTGGACCACCTGTCGTCCCGGTAGCGACTAACATGGCCAGCCCATCTCCATTTCTGTTTCCTTATTTACTCAGCTACATCTTTCATTTTACTGATCGATCTTATTTCAGTGTTCCTTCGTCGTTCTAGATAGGAAATGCCGAGCATTCGTTTCCCCATTTTTCTTTGGGCTGCTTGCATTCTGTCCATTATTCCTTTGTGAAATGTCCACGTTTCAGCGCCGTAGGTCAGGGCAGGAAGAATACACTGGTTGAAAACTTGACGCTTTTGTGAGATGGAAAAGTTACCAGCGACTATTTCTCCGCAGCGTCCACATGCATCCCATCCTGCTCGAATTCGTCTATTGACTTCCGCGATTTGAGTTCGATTATACTAAAACACTGGCCAAGGTATACATATTGATCGACTTTTTGGACTGTTTAACTATCGAGGCTTATGCTAATTGGATTCCTCGCCATGACTTTAGTCTATTGGATGTTAATGCGCAGACCTACTTCTTTACTTTTCATCGGGTGTTGATGCGATCAACACGATATCGTCAGCGAATTGTAGATGATTCAAGTGTTTACCATCTACGTTGATGCCTTTTTGGGACCAGTCCAGACTTTTAAATACTTCTTCGAGGATTACATTAAATGGTATCGGTGAGATGACATCTTGTTTTACTCCTCTTGGTATTTGGATGTGTGCCTTTCTTCTAAGCAGTGATCTTGCACTGTGCTTCCTCGATACATATCAAGCAGTAGTTCAACACACCCGGGTTCCACGCCCTGGGCATTCAGCGAGTCCAGTATACTTTTGGTGTAGACAGAATCAAAGGCATTTCCATAGTCAGTGAAGGCGAGGCATATCGGTATCTGAAATTCATGTGTTTTCTCTTTAAGCTGGTTTAGGGCATGCAGGTGATCGATGGTACAGAAGTCGGACGGAAGCCAGCCTGTTTCACCGATTGTTGTTCATCCAGTCTGTTCGGTACTCTGTTGAGTAAGACTCTAGCGATTAAGAGCTTATAAACAGTTGAGAACAGACAGATAGGTCTATAATTACTGATTTCGTTGCGGTCGCCTTTTTTGTAGAGGAGCATCACCTTTGCATCTTTCCAGCTCCTTGGTATTCGTTTTTGTTTCAGACAAGAGTACAATGTCTTCAATGCACTCTTAATAAGTTTCCATCTAGTTTTAGTAGCACAGGTTTAACGGAATCTGGTCCAGGGGCCTTATCGATTTTCAAACTGTTTAGGGCATTTTCAATTTCGCTTTCTGTGACTTCCAGTGCACCGTATTCGAATTCTACGTTAGTTATTTGTGATTGTGGCGGCGGTACACCTTAGCTCTGACTCTGAGTAGAATTCCTTTATTCTCTCTAAAATCTTCTCCGTACTGTAAAGCAAATCACCGTTGCGGTCTCTCAATAAGTTCATTACCGGTGTCCCTTCTAATAGAACGCGTTTGGCTGCTTTAAGGCTACGGTTTACCATCGGTCTCTTTCTAGATCTGTTCCTTTCTGTACAACTTATCGTGTCTTACAGCCTTTATAGTTTTGTTCAGATCTGCTCGTTCGATGATATTAGCATTATTTTGCCTTGAAAGAGCACGTCGTTTTGTTATCTGCCTTTTCGTGTCTTCGGATATCTTGGGTGGGGTTGATGAAAATATTAGCTGGAGATTAACCTCTTTGGCTGTTTCTTTTAGGGTTTTAGCAATTATTTCTGCTCCGATGTCAATGTTTTCCATGACATTGGGATGTAGACTCGAAATCGAGTTTTCAAGCCTTACTTCGAATTCATCTGTCTTAGTGGCTAGGTCATCATGGAGACGTTTTCGTTGCTGGTTGCTTTCCACAAGGCGTTTTCGTTCAGCTTTGATGTTGAATCGTATCTTCGCGCGGACCAGCCTGTGGTCACCACTGGAATTGATGCAGTTGACATCTTCCATTTTACAGATTCATCTTGCACCGTTCTTTTGAGGTTTGTTAAGATGCAGTCAATCTCGTTCTTTGTTCGTGCATTTGGAGCTAGCCATGTCCATCGACGAGTTTGTTATTTTTCTGGAAGAAACTGTTTGCTATGTAGAGGTTATGTGATGTTGCCCATTCGACCAATAGAGCACCTCGATGGTTGCGCTGACCCAGACCGTGCGGTCCTGTGACATGTTCTGTTGGATCATCGCTGATACCGATCTTCGCGTTGAAGTCACCAATAACAAACTTGAAGTGCTCTCTTGTGTTCATGACTTCGTCCAGGTCGTTGTAAAAATCTTCTATTTCTTCCTCTGTTGACACCGATGTTGGTGCGTACGCCTGCACGATCTTGACTTTGTATCGTTTATTCAGTTTTATAGTTAGGCTTGCAATGCGTGGGGAGGTAGCCACGAAATTTTCGACTTTTGAGATCCAGTTGCTCTTAATCAGGAATCCCATACTTTGGTAACCGTCCAGAGTTCTGTCTAAATGACAGAGAAGAGAGCCACTCTTAAGCAAAGTCAGTCTACAATTTCTATGTTTCGTTTCTCTTAGGCCGATGATGTCCCATTTCATCTTTGTAGATTCGTGTTCGTGTTCTATTTAGTCAATCGTATCATCTGAATAGATTGATCTGGCGTTGAATGTAGCCAGCTGCAATGTGATTTCATTGCTGATCCTAACCCAGTGATTCTTCGCACCCTCTACATAACTGCCGACAGATCCTAGCTGATCTTGGATGGTTGCGCTGCTGGGGACTGGGGCCGTGAATTTTTCCTTGTGTCAGTCATGTTGCAGTGTTGCCGGATTTACAGACTCCACGCTTGGCAAAGACGGGTTGGAGACTGGGTGAAGTGTTGATTCACCGATCTAGACACAGTGCTTCACCAGCTATTGACGTCTGTTTCGCCAAATTTTGTGGGTGCCGAAGATGTTTTGATGGCATTTCCTCCATCCGGGTCACACTACCCTCCCAAGACTCTGGGGTGAACCAGGTTTTTTACAGCCGCCCAGCACTCGGCTGCGGTTGAATTAGTTACTACCAGCGAATATTGAATAGCAGTATCCGGGGAGCACGACTCACAAGCCTCACCAAGTGAGTAGTCCAAAAGGTGGTCGGAACCTAGACCTAATGGAACCGTGGACGTCCAAACAGAACCCCCTTGTAATTCGCCACAGTATCATACAATTAGCCTACATGCAAGTAAAGGTCTACAAAAGCCATACAGCATCATGCAGTCGACTAATTCTTGTTTAAAATCAAACTAGCCCCACTTTGGAACTGTAAAAACGTAGAAGCTCGGGTTCATGATTCCGGACTTGAGGTGAACATTTTATTGATTAAATATTTATTGCATGCAATTTAAAGAGCCTGGGATTACAATCACGACCACGAGTCATCTGGACAACATATAGTGCGTACCAGACTTGTGTTGAATTACAATTATGCAATTGAAATTGCAATTACTGTAATTTGTAATTGTAATCAATTACATTTTTAGCCATGTAATTGAGAAGTAATTGCAATTACTTTGCAGTCAGCATTGTTAAATATTCGTTCAACATGCAGCATAAAATATTTAATTCTCCTCGTCGATGATGCGCTACAATAGCTGCTAAGAACACGACATCGTGATATTATGCTTAATTGTGTGCCAGGGGCACAACTACCGGTAACTATATTCAACGAAATTTAAGACGAAGTTTGCTGTCAAAATCTAGATGAAATACCAGCAGTATATCTTAAGTAATTGTAAAGTAATTGAAATGCAATTAAAGAAAAATGGAGTAATTAGTAATTGTAATCAATTACATTTCATGAGTAATTGACACAAGTGTGGTAGGTATATTGGCTGCTTTGACCAACTATTGCTTAACAACTGACTTCGCTTACTGTCTTCAGTGAGATAGCAACATCACGTGCCTATTAGGCTACGTCACGTTCAAGTCAACGAGAAGAGTTATAAGTTTATATATATAAGTTTATGAGTTTTAGTTATAAATCAAAATGAAACAATTGGAGCAATAATTTCAATAGTAATAAAATAATTCCATCAAACATTTCATTCAGCAATCAGCAGAAAGGCCTGCAGAATAATTCATACAATTGAAGTAACTTTTAGGCAGTTGAAGCAAAATTTCACTTATCGGCACATCCCTATGATACTATGATAGACAATTAGAAGTTCACTTTTTGTACAACATTTTTCAAATACCGCATGTGTTGTCTACGGGAGGCCAGTTTCAGCAATTCATTAAAATGTCTTGAGTCAGTGTGAATGACACCCAGAATCTTAAGGGAATTGACGAACATTGCTGTGTCTACACTGATTGGATGGATGAATTTCGTCGCGGAAGCATTTCATTGGATTTCGAGCGATTGAGCTGCAATCTATCATTGGTGAGCTGTTTTTCTATGCAACTGAAGGAAATGGTGCTGCAGTTTGCGTGGACATTTTCTATGATAGTTACATCATCTGCATAATAAATTGCAGTAACAGAATGCTTAGGAAATTGCATGGAACCCATGTAAGCTGCGAAGAGGAAGAGACCCCATGACCGATCCCTGCGGAAAACCAGGTGTCACAGACACAGGTGCAAAAGGTGCGATCAGTTAGATAGGAAATCTGCAAATTGATAAACATTTGTTTAGTCCTTTGTTTAATAAATATTCTAAAAGCCGATGAAAATGAAGTTCATCAAAAGCGTTCGGTAAGTCAACGCACAGGACACGAACGCCTTGAGCATCTCCGGAGTGAAGACTTTATGTAAAAGCATTGAGGCGCTATTGATTGAGCTACGATCATATTAGGCGTGAAAGCATGTTCATCAGAATGGCAGCAAGCAACTACAGAATGATGCACGTTAACCAAAGCAAGTTGCTCAACTATTTTGCTAATAATGGACTATAGAAATTGGCCTGAAATCCTGGAGACGTGGTTTAGAAATTTTGGGAACATGGCGGACGTGAGCATATTTGAAAGCTGACGGGAATTTCCCTCTCGAACAGTGTTCGTAGTCCATCACCTCAGAATTTTCGGGCTAAGAAGATTTTTTGCGCCACGGTTTTGGATATGCTTCTATAAACGTATACACAGGCCTATGTACTTTCGTAGATGCGCGTTTATGCTAGTCTTTCACTACAGTACATAACGGTTCTCATTTTGCGAGTAAGATACATGTGAATGTAAGTGAGGAAGAATGAGAGAAAGTAAATCTTTGATCTACCAATGGATGACAATTTCAATATCCTATCATCCTCTTTAAGGACCACAACTCGATAGTTTTCAATTAAGATAGAAATTAAAGACAGGCTGCTGATATTTTCAATATTTTCAAAAAGTTATCAGCGGCTTGGATTGTAATTTTTTGATTGGGAACGATTTCATGATCGGTTCACAATGGCACAGTAGGTACATTTTCTGGCGTTTATTCCTGAATGATGCCTTGCAGAATGAAAATTCCAGAGCTTTTCTTTTGAGTACAGATTCCGCAGCCTTCATTGATAACCTTTCCTGTTGCTGTCGCAAATTGCCTAGCTGCTTCTTGAAATTATTCAGCTCCTCTTCATCTTGCTGTACCTTCTGCTGTAAACTCTCGCATGAGTTTTATGCGTGCATAACGCTCCTTTTCCTTCGCTTCAGCAACTCTTTCTTTTTATTTTAGATACTCCTCCATTGAAATGAATTTTTGATTAAGTCCTTTTCCCTATTGCCACCTGTTCAAACAAATCATTTTCTATTTACTTTCTTTCTTCTGTTTTAATGGCACTGTATTAAAAGGCAATGTTGCACATGGGCTAATTATATTTCCATTAATAATTCCAAGCCATTCACAACAATGCTGTATCAATTCATGAATTCAACTGACACATTACAACGATATGTACATGTACATTTCAAATCAGACTACTAATTCAAATTGTTATCTATGTACAGAGTATGCATACAAGTCGATGGATATCAGTTTCTACAGGGGAAGGATAGAACAATTAAGTTATATCTATATGTAGGGAAAAATATGTCATCGAAATGAAGTAGGAAATCTATGGTCCGTGGCTTAGATATCTGTAGTAGACAAAAGCATTAATCACAAAATTACTACATTCCCCCCTCTTGAGGGGTTTAACCACTCAACAAGGATGTAGAAAATCGAAGTTTTGAAATAATTCAAGATGTCGTTATCACAACAAGTGAAAAAGTTTGAATACTCAAGTGGGTTTATAACTTTCATACAAGTGAACTTTTTGTATGGGCCTTACAAAGATTCCTTTATTGGTTTTCAACTTTACAGTTCGCACAAGACCATCTTTCCCCGGTAGTAAATCAACCACTCGTGCTAGTGGCCATTTGCTGCGAGCTATGTTTCCATCTGCGATCAAACAAGCATCATTTATTTTGATTTGTTGTTCTTCCGTTTTCCACTTTTGTCTAATTTGAAGAGTTGGCAATACTTCCTTAGTCCACTTCTTCCAAAAATGATCTTGTAATTGCTGTAAATATCTGTGTCTCTTTTGTATCGGAACATCCTCTTTGAAAACATCTGGTAAGGAAGATAATGGTCTTCCAAGAGCCAGATGAGCAGGGGTGATAGGCTGCAAATCACGATGATCAGTACCTTGAAATGTAAGTGGTCTCTGGTTCAAGCTACACTCAATATCTGTCAGTACAGTATTCATTTCTTCATAGGTCAAAAGAGATTTTCCAAGTACAGCTTTCAAAGGAGTTTTCAGGGACTTATTCAATCTTTCATAAAATCCTCCTCGAAATGGACTTTTTTCAGTGACAAATTCCCAATGTATCCCTCTTTCTCCACAAAATGTTCTTTATTTCTTTCGCATTGATTAATCGTTGTGCTTTCTTGAAACTTAAAAAATTGTCACTCATTATGAAATTACAAATCCCTCTGCGATTCATCATTCTTCGTAGCGCACTTAGAAAATCCTCTGTGTTCATCGAAAGAGTCAATTCAAGATGAACCATTCGGCTTTGCATGCAAGTGAAAAGGCAAATATATGACTTGACAGGTCCAGTTGGCGTTTTAAGCATCAAAGGTCCACTGAAATCCAATCCAATATTTGTAAAGGCGGGGGCAATTGTAGTTCTTTCTGAAGGCAAAGATCCCACTTTTTGCTTACTCGGGGAAGTTTGAAGGTGCTTGCATTTCAAGCATTTGTGAATTGTTTTCGAAACTTCTCTGCGTCCATGTATAACCCAAAACTTTTGGCGGATTACACACAATGTCGTTTCGATTGATGCGTGATTATTCAACGTGTGATAATACATGATAAGTTTCACGGTTACCATGTCACTGTTTGGTAAAATTATTTGATGTTTCGTTTCCTCTGATAAATTTGAAATATCCAGACGACCTCCAACGACTAACAAGCCTAGTTCAATATCGTATTTCGGGTCCAGTGATAGAAGACAACTGTCTTTCCTTATACGTCTGCCATTTTGTAGATTTTTAAATTCAGACGAAAATCTTTGTTTTTGTATGTTTCGGACCAACATTTGTTCAGCTAAACGATAACCTTGGCAAGTCAAACTTCCATCTTTGGTTCATAGATCTGAGTATTTCCACTTCAGCATTTGACCTATTAGACGAACAAGGTCGATGTAATTTTCATATTTTAACACAAGATTGTTTTCGACAACTTCTGAGGTAAGACATACCGCTTTCCTAGTTTCAATCTGGCTTTCAGGAAAATCAGGTAAGTTATCATTGCTTTCAATGTCAGGCCATTGACTTTCATCTTTCCTTAACCAGTTTGGTCCCTTCCAATATAGTGAGTTTTCGTGTAAGTCATCAACAGATACTCCTCTGGTCAATAAATCCGCGGGATTTTCTGTACCAGGCGTATGACGGAAGGATTTTGGATCAAACAAATCGTGAATTTCTTGTACCCGGTTTGCCACATAAGTTTTCCAAGCAGAGCTAGGCTTCTGAATCCAACAGAGAGCAATTTGTGAGTCAGTAAAAAAGCATACTTTATCAAATGTCAAATGATCCAGTGCCGCTATTATGTAACTGCACAATCGAGCTGATAGTAAGATGGCAGTCAATTCCAGACGAGCCAAAGATTTCTTCTTCCTTGGAGCAACTCTCGCTTTTCCCATCACATGCTGTACTATCACATCATCCTTCTCATTGAAAAATCGAATGAAACCGTGCAGCCATATGCTTTCTCAGATGCGTATGAAAATGATATCATTTGAATTTTTGAGTTATTCGTTTTTGCCACTATCAAACGAGGAATCCGAATTTTTTCAAGCAGAGGCAACTCTTCTTCCCACTTTTTAAATGACGACAAAAGCTCGCCGGAGAGTTCCTCATCCCAATCAAGATCCATCTCCCAAAACTGTTGTATCATTATTTTTGCTCGAATTGTGAATGGTGCGTAGAGGCCAAACACATCATATATCTGGCTTACTTTGCTCAAGATAGAACGTTTTGTGACATTCTCCAGCCTTTTTAGTATTTTTTCATTAAGCTTACAACTGAATTCATCTTTCGTGACATTCCAACCTATGCCCAATGCTTTTGTAAATCCATTTTCCTTGTCTTCAAACTCAACCACCTCCTTCTTCAACCTATCCTCTGGAGAAATCGAATCCATTACTCGACAATCGTTTGATACGAATTTGGTCATTTTCCAACCACCTTCGGCAAAGACTTCTTTCAGCTCATGCAACAGCTCAATAGTTTCTTCCACAGAATCAGCTCCTCCACAGTAGTCATCCACGTAAATGTCAGAGGCAGCCTCACAACCTCAAGGATATCTTTCTTTCATTTTCAGTGTATTGACGTGATGGTTAATGCTAGCAATGGCCAAGAAGGGTGAAGGTTTGATTCCGAACATCAATCGAGTCATAACATACCGAGTAGGCTCTCTGGAACGGTCACAGTGCCTCCATAAATATTGTTGGTATCGGTAGTCATCTTGACTGATTTGTGTTTGACAAAACATTTTCTCTATGTCACCCATCAACGCAATTTTTCGGGTACGAAATCGTAGTAAAATCTTCACCTGGTCCTGTTGCAATGCTGGTCCGGATAAGAGGCAATCATTCAGGGAGAGCTGGCGTTGAAGACAATCCATGTTTTTGTGCTGACACTTTCCTGACGAATGACTGCATGGTGTGGAATGAAACAAAGGAATGAAATACTGTGGACCGTTAGAGAATTCAAGTATTTCATCGTCAGTTGCTGGCCTAGCGAATCCAAGTCTTTCATAGTCCTTCATGGCCTGTTCATAATCTTTAAATTGAGTTTTGTTCTTTTCAAGACGCCTTTCTGTGGAAAGTAGCATTTCTTTGCAATTTCGAAGTTATTGTCAATTTGAGGACAGTTTTGATTGAATGGTAATTTCACACAATATCGTCCATTTTCAAACTTGACGGTTTGCTTGAAGTGATCTAATGTAAACTTTTCTTCTTTGGTATAGACTTCGTTTTTGTCTTGAATACCTATTGCTTCAAGTTTCCAAAAGTTTTCAACTTCCAATTCTAGATCGGTTTTCACACGTGACTGAAGGAACATAAAATTGACATTATTGTTTTCTTTGAACTTGCTTGTGCCATTCTGCTGCCTTGATTCCAGATTTACGCCAATAAAGACATGTCCGAATACAGTCTCCATAGCTGCTGGAACCATGTCATCGTTTGGATTGCGCACTATATGTCCCGACACCAATTTGAGATAATGATTGATCCCAACCAAAATATCGATTTCAGATTCTGCATGAGAAAATTCATCTGCAATATCAATACTTTGTAAGTGTGAACATCTTTCAAAATCAATTTCTATAGGCTCAATCGGCTTGCAAATCCTTCCAGATCTGACCAGAGCGTCAATGTAGTAGATTTTTCCATCTTCGTTGTACTTTGAAAGTCCAAAAGAAACTCTATCCGTTTTCAAAGTCGAAACCTTCTCTCCAAACCCATTCACGTGAACATTGAAGTTTCTGTTATAGTTCATGTTCATCTTGCGAACAACACTTTCCTTGATAAATGTATCTTGACACATTGTGTCGAAACCAACTCTGACCATTTGCGACTTTCCATTGAAATGAATTTTAGCAAGTGCTGATGGCATAATTCGCTTGCAAGCAGTGCTATTAAGACAGGGTGAGTTTATCGTTGAGTTCGGGGATTGCGATTCAACAGCTTCACTTACATCTTCGTCATGCCTATCAAAATGGAGAAGGCTGTGATGCTTTTTCATACATGCTTGAACTAAGCAAAGGCCATTGTGTGGTTCGCACTCCTTTCCTGGATGGAATCGATTCAAGCATTTGAAGCAAAGTTTCATTTCTTTTGAATAACTCCATCGGTCTTTTACGCTTTCTTTTTTGAAGCTAAAACATTCTTGCAGTTTGTGGTTCCTCCTCAAGCATTTGATACATTTTACTTCTTGATTATTTCTTTCGTCGGGCTCTTGATTGGCAGTCAGCGATTAAACTGAATAATTCATAGCCCTTCTTTCAACATTTGAGTTTTCCTTTCTGGATCCAGATTTCTTTTGATTGAAGTTGCATTCAATAGCTTCCCTAGAGCGAACTTCCTTTGTAATCCATTTTGAATACTCTTCAATCGAAGCAAATTCTTCTTGTTCTTTCATCATTTGCATCATCATTTGTAGTGTACTATAACTGTCAGCATTGACACGATTCTGTTCAGATGCACAAGATAATTCACCGTGCTCCATAATTCTTTTAATCAAATTTCCTCTTTTGCCACTTGCCGAAATATTCAATTCCTCGCAAATGTCACGCAATTCATCCAAATTCTTTTTTGACAAACTGTTTTTATTCCAAGAATGAGACATGTTGTGAATTGTATCAAAAGGCAATGTTGCACATGGGCTAATTATATTTCCATTAATAATTCCAAGCCATTCACAACAATGCTGTATCAATTCATGAATTCAACTGACACATTACAACGATATGTACATGTACATTTCAAATCAGACTACTAATTCAAATTGTTATCTATGTACAGAGTATGCATACAAGTCGATGGATATCAGTTTCTACAGGGGAAGGATAGAACAATTAAGTTATATCTATATGTAGGGAAAAATATGTCATCGAAATGAAGTAGGAAATCTATGGTCCGTGGCTTAGATATCTGTAGTAGACAAAAGCATTAATCACAAAATTACTACAGGCACTGTTTTCTTCTTGTGATTTTCTTCTATAGCTGGCATGTGCTTGAAGACACAAATCCTTCAAATGCTTCGTCGACGCAAAGTCGCGGTAGTCCAATCCTTTAAGTCGTAAACAAGACTGAGTGGCCATCAAAGATCTAGCTGTTCTGGGGTCCAGCAGATTTCTCTTTTTGTGATCATATCACTTAGGTTTGAAAATTCACGATCAATCTCGGTGTTGCCGGGCGGAAGCACCACCACGGCCATCACAATCTTCAAAAGCAAAAGGCTGCTTTGCTGTTGGCGTACAGATTCCCAGAAATCCAAGGGACGTATGTGTCTGTTGCGAGATTTTCGTGCTTTTCTTGGTTCATTCGGATTTCAACTTCCAAAAGTTCCAACATCAACACTTTCAATAACATTTGGAAGTCGTTTGACTGGACGCTTTCTACATTTAAGGTACTTTCCATTCGATTGGTTTGAAGGATCGAGGATTCGGCATGCTTGGAGTAACCTGTCTTCAAAATGAAGACATTGAATCAACTTGCCAACTTGAAAAGATCTTTCATTGAACGCAGCACAACTGTTTGATAATCAACAGAGGAGTTACAAAGAGTCGTCTTGCAAGTTCACCCATGGTCATCCGCTAAGGCGACAGCCAAATGGACTCATTCATGACGTCGATTTTCCACATTTTCTTCGGGAATTTATTTGGGTGAATGAATCGAAGCAACCACTGCTTCATGACGTGCTTCAATTGAGGGTATAAGCTATAGATATGCGTGCCATTCTTCTGAAACATTTTTTCAAAGCATACGAGGGGCTTCAAAACCTCTCCTAAAAACTTCAAGAAGCATTCAGTCTTTGAGTCTGAAGCTCTTTCGCAATTCGGTTGAAGTCTGCACCAGTTTCTCTGGTTCAGTAAAATGCTTACGCAAAGCCTCAAAAAGACTGATCAGTCGTTCGACGACTGGTAGAATTTCTAGCCACGGGGTCTCTACGAATCGAAAAGGCAACATCTTTTTGATTTCTAGCATCTTTGATGCTACCAGCAGTTGCTCCGTTGTGAAGTAGAATATTTAAATTGATCACAAATACTCCGGACAAGTTCTTCAATTTTCTTGCACGAATGAGAGGACTTGCAAGCATGCTGGGACACATTGTGTAAGTGATGTAATAAAAGCAAAATTCAGAAGGCAAGAACATTAATTAGTGCCGATACTGTAAATAGCAAAGTAAATCTTTGGAAATTCTTTCACGAAACTTTCAGAAGTAACTTACTTCTATGAAAAATAAAGAATTATGATTGTGAAAAGTCTCCTTTGTGATTTTCTGTTAGGCAACATCGTAAGAAGGTTACATTGAAATAAGAGCAGTCAGAACATAACTGCTAGAAAATTTTCGGGCCGAGTGAATTTTTTCGGGCATTGGAACACTGCTCTCGAAGTCAAGTGTTATAGATGGCACATAAGGAACAAATAATTTGAGCACTGATTGATATCTGTAGCACTAAAATATCATGCTCATCAAGTACTAGGAACATATTTAAAAAGGGCATTAAAAAGCATGCTATAATGCTTTTAATGCTAATATGCTTATAAAGGCACAGTCATGATCGAAAAGATATCAAGTACTAAATTTCGTTGTTTTAAAGATATTTACCTAATTATCTGCTACAGAGGTAACAAAGAATCAAGATATAAAGATAAACAGTTTTTTCAAATCATGAAGAATTATATCCTCCAATACAATATGGAAAATATAATCCTTATAGGAGATTTGAATGGACGAATTGGACTAGAAAATGACAACCTACACTTCGGTTTTCCAAAAAGAGTATCTGCTGATACAACATTAAATAATTATGGTCGTGATATACTAACATTTTGCAATGAAACTAAATTGATCATAGCAAATGGTAGATTTGAGATAGAGGAATCCAAGGGTATGTGCACTTTTCATCGTGTTCACGATATTACAGTAAAAAAATCTATGATAGATTATTTCATATTATCGGAATCAATTTTGACATTATTGGATAAGTTTAAAATCAGTCACCCTGTCTTATATACTGACCACTCACCGATAGAAATAACTCTAAAATTAACAACAAATAATGTCCAAAAGGAAAATAAGGAACCGAAGCAAATTCCTTTCCAACACTGTAAAATATTTCCCTATAAATGGACCCACGGAAATAATGCAAGCTTTGATGATACTATATTCCAAAGAAATTGTGAGGCTCTATCGAATAAAATTGACGCTCAATTGATGAATTGTAAAGACTGATATACAGAGTTTTTACAAATAAAAGATGAATCTACTATTCCTGTAAATAGAATTAAGAAATCAAAATACTCAGGAAAAATAACAAAACTTAGAAATTTACATAGGAAAAATGTTACTATTTTCAAGCAGAATCAATCTGATAACAATTTGAAAAATTTACTAGTTTCCAAGAGACAACTAAAAACAGAAATTAGAAAAGAAAAAAGAAAGATAAAGAGTGATAATATAGATAAACTTATCATTGCTAAAGAGACCAATGATCAAAAAAGCTATTGGAAGCTAATTAACAAAAATAAGAAACCTGTAATAACAAGCAATCTATCCGCACAAGATTTCCTTAATCAAATTTTAAATGTAGACCGTTATCATTCCTATAAAATGACTACTGATAATCAGATTGAAATTAAAGAAATAAACTGCGATGAACATTTAGATACCATGATCACAAAAAATGAAATAAAGCAAACTATAAAATTAATGAAAAGCGGTAAATCAAGTGGTCAAGATAAATTGGTATACGAAATGTTTAAAATAAATGACAATTCAATACACATTTTACAAAATCTGTTCAACAAAATTATGACTGAAAATGACGAAATACCATTCTCCACAAGTTGGATTACTCCTATCTATAAATCTGGAAATAAAAATGATGCAACCAGTTACAGGTATATAAATTTGAGTTCAAGTGTCGAAAAAATATTAACGAAAATTTTGAATGAACGATTGAATGAATTGTTATATCATCATAAAATAATTCACGAATGCCAGATAGGATTTCGTAATTCTACTGTTGATGGAATCTTTATCATTAAAGAAATTAGCCAAATATATAAGAATTACAAACAGCCTCTCTATCTATGCTTCATAGATTTATCAAAGGCATTTGACTCGGTTCCAAAAACTTTAGTTATTAAGACGTTACAATCTGTTTTACCAAACAGCAATTTTCTCCGTCTAATGATCAAACTAATAATTGATAAGAAATATAGAATACTATATAATGGAAATTAAACTGATTTATTTACATTGCAAAATGGTGTGCCTCAAGGAGACAGTTTGTCGCCGACTTTATTCTCATTATTTATGAATAGTTTAATAAACGAAATTCATTCTAAGATAAATGAAATCAATGCAGCTAATATCGGTCATATCAAAATTCCTTGTTTAATATACGCCGATGACATGTGCTAATGAGTAACGATAAAAATGGATTAATTGATCAAATCAAAAATTGTTCACTTCTTTTGTCGGAAAAATGGACTGAAAATTAATTATGAAAAAACAAAAGTAATGATTCAAAATGATGAATATGATCATGATTATCTTGACATTGACTTCAACGTCGAGAAGAGACGAATTGAAATAGTAAAGGAATATAAATATCTGGGTCTATGGCTCTCACATAACACTAAAAAGCACCTTGAATACTTGTGTAAAAAGGGTAACAAATTGGCCTATCTGACAGCAAAAAAATTAAGAGAATTTGGACATGTGAATGGATTAGTCGTGAAGAATACGTTCGACATGCTAACTTTATCGAAAATGAAATACGGTGGGGAATTTTGTTTTCACAACAAACTATCTGATCTCAATAAAATTCAAGCACAATTTTACAAACGTTTCTATCATTTGAATAACACGACAGCAAACTATTGCCTGAATGGCGAATTTGGTCTGCTGCCATTTGAATATCACTTTTACAAAGCAGCAATCAATTATTGGATTAAAATAGTTTTTTGTGATGGCAATAATATCATAAAAATGTGCTACAACCACATAAAAGAAAACTTAGTTGAAATGAAATATTCCTATACCTGATGTTGACGTATACAAAAACTCCTGAAACAGTTGAATTTATTATATCTTTGACAAAATCAAAAACATTTACAGATAAGTGAGAGAAAATGCAAGTCCATTGTCAAAACGCGATTAATAGAGCACTTTAGAAATGAATGGTTGGACCACAGAATTAAATATTTTGTTTATCTGCTTCGGTTTGCTAGAAGTGTGATTAATACGGAATCCACGGCACATTGAGGAACCTATTAAGTGGGCAAAAAAGGATTCCTAATACCCTACAGAGATAGGAAAAAATTCGTGCGTCGCTTGCGGATTAATGTGAGTTCCAGCAAAGTGCTTCGACTACCAAAATTCTTTCAGATTCGAAGAATTCAGATCATTGCACACACGTTTCTGCATATTATTGTCCCTTCGATCATTATTGAAAGAAATAGCAGGCGTACGAAAATTAGTTCACTTGATGATTTCACATCCTCTTCTGCGCATTCCTCACTGCATAGTTCATACACTGAATCGAATGTTAGCCAAGACAGCGATGTGTGTTCTGGTATGTGTGAGGTGATATCACAGCAGGCACGCATCTCTCACTGGCTCTGGTGTCATCTACTGACAGCTTATTGTTTGCCATTTCCAATAGCAAGCGATACACGAATTATCCATTCGAGAAGGAGCAAGTTGTCTAATTCTGTGATGTGCCATCTCGATATGAAGGTTACATATAGCCCTTCCTTTCTAGGAAACCGAAGCGCGCGTAGATGAATCTAATTCTGTGGGTTGGACAGTGCTAAGAAGAGTCAAACCGGCATGGACTATTTAGAATTAACGCAATTTGACTGTCAGTTGAAGAACTACCTAACCTTCAATTTCAATCAGAAAGATGTCATAACTTTGCTAAAATTTAGATGTGGAAACCATGATTTAATGGTAAGAATAGGCAGTTATAAAAACAGATTTGCTTATGAAGATCGAATCTGCAATTTATGCGCTGAACAAAAGGTGGAAACAATATTTCATTTGTGAATGCACCTTATACAATGATATCAGAACACGTTTTATACCATTCTGTATTGATGCTTCTAAATACGATTTCTATGACATGATGCAGAAGCTAAATGTAGGTAATCTATTGAAGTTAACGAAATACATCAGAATGGCCAATGACATCAGAGCAATAAAGAAATCGGAAGGGTACTTGTTAGATGATTAATATTCACATGCATCGTATTGAGAAAGATTATCGACGATCAGTCTAAATCATTTTCGTGCTGAACGAGGAGGTCCGGAGCAACGTACAATTTTGCAAGAGTAAAAACGCGTGATTTTCCTCTAAGTTTAACTTTGATAGTCATTTATTTATTTTAAAATATGTAATGATGATAAATAAGACCCTTTTTCTGCTCCGGAAATAGATTTCTGCTCAATAAATAATTATGATTATACTTTGCAATTCGAATAGGAAAGGAATTTACCAATCTTGATACTCAAATATAACACTAACTTCATCATGCCGTTTATGTTATTCAACTAATATCTCCTGACCATTATTAGAAATTGATGCATCAAATGGTGAATTACATTTGCAGGTCCTCTCCTTCCAGCGTGACTCATATTTTATTTCATCTCAGCTATCATTTCATTGTCTCATCTCGAAATTGTAAATAGATATCATCACAAATTGTCATGTGCATCATTCTGTTGCAAATTTTTGCAACATGAGAATGGTACTCGGCGAAAACTTCTTTTCAATTCTTGGATTAGGACTTTCTTCTGCAGCAACCTCGTCAGCCAAAAATTCACGTAGTTTCAGTGACATTTGACTGATTTTTCTGGTGTTTGTCTTCATTAAAATCGATTTCCGAACAGAATCCGACATTTTTAAGCTGTCACAATATTCCAATTATCAAAAAAATCGGATGAAAAGTCTTCAGGTGTGTTTCATAAAGTGATGTGTCACCTGCTTTTGACAACTGTTACACTTCTGTTACTGATAAACAATTTACAAAATGATTGCGTCAAACTTGCACTTTCAGATACAGAAAATTTCAGATAAAAATGGATGAAGGTTCAATTCACCACTTGTCGGTGGTTCACGCAGCCAATTGGTCAAATCGCGCTTACGTCAGTGTGTTATTGCTCACTCTTACTTTGTTTCATAGAATAATATTCCGACCATACAGTAATTGAAGTTAATTAGATGCAATTGAAGTTAAACATCAAGCGAACCGTGGTTAAACACCTTTATTATTGACTCTGTTAATAATGAATTCATCCATAATTTGTAATCATCATGATAATCAACGTGTTTTCATTTTTGAAAAATAAACGTTTCTGACTTCTGACTATAATCTCAACACGTTTTCAAAGCCAAATACGCCGATTTTAGACCAAAAACGTATACAAAATCATGACTAAATTACTACTTATTATCAAAAACAGTTTTAGTATTTATTCTTGTTGTTCCTATGACAATGAATTTATTCAAATTATATTAGAAACCTCATCTCATTTACACATTAAAACATGAGATAGTTGCGTCTAATTAAACGATAATGTGCTTAAGATAATGAGCTTAAAATAAGTAAAATATCAGATTATCATTAAAATGATTAAAGAAAATGAAATTAGTGGCAACTAGGTCCATTTAAACTAAAGTGAAGGATGATAAGGAAAGTCGGAAATACATATTATCAAAACCAATAGTCATTAGCTTGCAGTTTTGCACACATAAATCTTAGATCGCATATCAATGTGAATGGGGGAGGATAAAAAACAAAGTACAGTATATGTTTTTCGAACAAAGAAATATGTCCTAGAACATGTTTCTTGACCTGATGAGGACGAAGAAGGAACATTGTTCGTCCTTGTAACTTTCATTCAAATGCCGATTTTGTCAAATGAAAAGCAGTGTAAAGTGTCGAGGGAAAGCTGTGCCAGCAAGTTGAAATTATCCCTTAGCAGCATTTTCTCATAAATCCAAAGAAAAACACACCAGTGTAATATAGCCAAAGCTGCTGTATTACTAAAATTCTCAAATTTTCGCGGACAACCGCCTTTGTTCAAGAGTGCACGAGGAATGAACTATGTAAGCGAGCGCGCCGACGACCACTTATCAGCAGAGGGTCACGTGATCGACATCGGCGCAGACAACGAGGCGGCAGTACATGGGTGCATGCAAGTGCACTCATGAACAGCAAAGGGTAAAAGACAGGATAAGAAAAAGGAAGTTTAAAATACAATGTCCTTCAGCTCCTCACGTTCCTGACGGGAATTGATGCTGGGCTGCCTCTTTTTTATTTCTATAGCCTCAAGTATTCTCAGCGATGTCATTTGATGCTCACAGCTAAGTACAGCAGCTTTGGCTATATTACACTGGTGTGTTTTTCTTTGGATTTAAAAGCTGTGCCAGTTCTGTATGCAATGATTCTGCAATATCTAGCCAGCTACGCTACTTAATCGAAGGACGAGCAGCGATCAGTTTCGGCACTTGAGACAATGAATAAAATTGCCAACCCGTCCTCGTTGAATATTGTGAAAACTTGTAATAGCGCCTAGTATGAAATGCTTGCGAACTTTCGAAACTCACCTACTCCGCCAAGGAAACATAGACTCCAAAACACTTTTCTGATAACGCCACCAGCTTTCATTATATTAGGTAGGCCTTGCATCGAAGTTTCTGTTGCAAATTTTTGCAACATGAGAATGGTACTCGGCGAAAACTTCTTTTCAATTCTTGGATTAGGACTTTCTTCTGCAGCAACCTCGTCAGCCAAAAATTCACGTAGTTTCAGTGACATTTGACTGATTTTTCTGGTGTTTGTCTTCATTAAAATCGATTTCCGAACAGAATCCGACATTTTTAAGCTGTCACAATATTCCAATTATCAAAAAAATCGGATGAAAAGTCTTCAGGTGTGTTTCATAAAGTGATGTGTCACCTGCTTTTGACAACTGTTACACTTCTGTTTCTGATAAACAATTTACAAAATGATTGCGTCAAACTTGCACTTTCAGATACAGAAAATTTCAGATAAAAATGGATGAAGGTTCAATTCACCACTTGTCGGTGGTTCACGCAGCCAATTGGTCAAATCGCGCTTACGTCAGTGTGTTATTGCTCACTCTTACTTTGTTTCATAGAATAATATTCCGACCATACAGTAATTGAAGTTAATTAGATGCAATTGAAGTTAAACATCAAGCGAACCGTGGTTAAACACCTTTATTATTGACTCTGTTAATAATGAATCGTGACGATATAGGTCTCAAGCTACGAAAACATTATCAGTTTGATTGTGATGCAATGCTAGATATAACAGACTGGAAAGTAATCAAGGAAATTGAAACGACAAATGCCCTTCCGTGTTATACGTAAGTGCAAGTGATGAGTTGGCCGCATCATGCCCGGAGTGCCTCTTCGTGTATTACAATACGCTACTCACAATTGTGCACTGCTGCCTATCATTGAGTGAGATAGCAATTAACGAGAAAAATACAATTAATAAAAATGATATGTTTCAAATAAAGGATTGAGTAAAAATGTGGATGATCCTTGTCAATACAGAAAACAGTTATTTCTGAATAATTGCAAGTTAAGTCTTGCAGTTTACCATCGATTTCCACCGACGGCTACAGTTCGTGTCCCTTACCATGATCTTTCTTGCGATTAAGTGATATCACAGGTCCAATTATAGCTAGATTTCTCACTCATTCTGCATCCTTTAATAACTGAGATCAGATTATATCAGAATTTTATTTACTTCACATGAACGATGAGAGGATGACAAGAACACACTCAATTTGAGCACGACAAACAAAACTAATTGCCGAAAGATTCCTTGGCTTACAGTCACAATTTTGTTTTCTTTGGAAAGAGCCGAATTCTAGTGATGGAATGAACTTTATCATTTTATGGACGATTAATTTCAGCTATTATCTACAGCCATCTTCAGGTAATGAATTCATGAAATTACAGAATAACATTCATATTCACATCTGAATATGCATGTGATACAGAATTAAAACTAAAATATTCAGAAGTATTGGAAAAGACTGGATAATTGGACGAATGAAGCTGTAATAAGCAATACTCATCACATGAACAGTGCAGTTAGCTCGCTACATTTGCAGATAAGGTCAATATTCCACATCATGACTGAGGCCGCGTCTATGCCGCGTCGCATGCTGCAAAATAGGCGCCAACATTCCAATTATTGGCTAATTGGTTGTACTATTTATGTACCTAATACGTACATGGTACCTATTCACTAATCAATCATAACACTTCCGATAAATATGAACTACAAGAGAATTATCACTAGGGAAAAGCAAATATGCTTTAAGCATATAAATGCATATTTCAGCTATTTTCGGAATAAAAGCATATTTCACCACAATACGGGAATGAGAGCATATTTGCTTATATTTGCAATCATTTTGACAACAAATGACTTCGTTTTAGTCGCTATTGCTTATCTATCACTATGCAACTAGAATATTCCAAGAATACCGACTCATATTTCCAAGAAAACAGATGCTAATCAAATGATTGTGGTTCTCATTTGCAGTCACACAGCGAGCAATTGGGAGAGAGATGGGTGCACGCGCTGCCTGCTGCAATTCTGCGGTAGACAACAGAGCCAACCAGCAGAGGCCAAAGCGCGCACACACACACACACACATAGAGCTTACCGTGAATTATTAAAGGTTCGCATACTTTTTGTCAGTCGATTGTCAAAATATGCAACGAGAGACATGTGATGCCAAAAGTAAAGACAATTTGTTCTAACAATTGTTCAGTGAATTCAAGTCATTCTTCAGAAGTAATCGCCGCACTTTTTAATTTCTTACAACTCTAAACGACTTTCTAACTAACTGGATGTTAGTATTCCTGTTTTGTCATGAAATCAATTGAAGTACTTTGGATTCTATTATTTTGTTGCACAATTCATACACCAAAAGTTTGTTTAATTCAATTCATGATTTGATTTATCGAGATTTTCTGAGATTGATTTTATATTTGAGATTATCTATGCTGACAAGATGTATTAAAACCACAGTAATGGCGCTTAAAAGTAAACATTTTGAAAGAGAATATAAAAGCATATTTCACACTTTTTAGGGAATATGCTTTTAAAACTTAAGAGCATATTTGGGGGACTTTTAAGAGCATATTTGCTTTTCCCTAATTATCACATTCAGAAATCATTAATGCAGTCTGAGGTTTTCTTTTCTGAGTTCAACGAAGTTTATCAAACTTTTGACCCACAGTTTGAAAAATTCTGTCCAATGCATTTACAGGTTCTCTCAATAATATCATGATAACAAATGAATGAACCTTTGCATAACCCGATTGCCAAAATGGAGTGCACATGTGGCCAGGCGTTAAGAAAGAACAAAAATCATAGCTCGATCAGCAGTCATATATTGAGAATATTTACAGTTCAGATGACTCAATAGACAATTAATATGAACGAAAGTGGAAGATGCAAGTCACTAAAGTAACATGAGAAATAAAAAAGACATTAAAAAATAACACGAATAATTCATGTAAAAATTGAACTACACGTATAAACACAATATATTTGTACAATATACAACAGAAATCTGCGCATGAAAATTGTGATATCTTCGGACTGATTGATGGCTGGAAAATACCTATCCATAATGATTTTGAAACAGCAAATACGCAAGTAGCAATACAGTAAGAAGCAAATCTATATTGATGACTTCCAAATGCTTGTTGCTCTTTATTTTCGGAATCCGTTTCTGTACACCAGTCACTGCTAACACTAATCTGGAAAACCTGTATTCCCCCTTCCACTACATTCAGTTTTTAACCATTTTTGCGATCGAGAAACAAAATAAATCAATTGATCAGCTTTCCAAAATTTATAAACAACGTAATATAAATACCGCTGTCATAACAATCCACCCATTTACTATACGTGCATATTCCACGTGTATTACTAGCATATCGCATCACGTTATCATTTACAATGAAAAACGCGGTTATTATGGGTTGTTGACAAGCGATATTATGAGTAAATTGGATGTCCGCAGATGTTGAGAACAATTGCCATCATACCGAACATAAAAGAAAGCAGATATAACTGCCGAGTAACTTACATAGCAAATTCTCTAGGAAATCTGATAATAAAACATAAGAGTAAAATTATTACTGCTGATTAGAATACATATTTCTAATTAGAAATGAATAATTGCTCCCCTATTCAAGTGGCAGCCAATAAATGAAATATAGCGGGCTACAAAGTCAGGCATGTGCATCATTATCCCATGTGTCAAATGCAATCGAGAATGATCTACAACGTTGCAAAAGATGCAACGACAGTGATAATATTGATTGGCTGCCTTAAGAGTGAGTGGTCGCGTGCACATAGTCTAGTTAAAATGACTGTCATCGTCACCAATCGCCACCAAACGACTACATAGAAATTAAGTTTTAATGTCGAATATTCTCCCATAAACGTCCCATGAGAAAATGGGCATAAAGCACAGTTAAGTTTTAGAAAATCGGGAATTGTCAATTTCATGCAAAATTATACATTCTACTTCACCACGAATGCATCGATGTAATTATTATATGAATAATAGCAATATCCTTAATACACTATTCATAACAATAATGAGTAATACTGTCATTTTTATGCTACAAAATAGTGATCCCAAGTCACAAAATGCTCAGATTATCATACCTAACACTACACTTGCTGCATTCATTCATTTGGATTCAGTTTCCGTAATTTTTCTGCTCGATAGCCTATAATTGACTAAAATGGTAGCGGACTATGACTAATTTACATGTACTTTCAATAATCTCTGTTTAAGTTGTATTCAGCGCCGCTAAACTATCCCTATGCAATCAAACACATTCCCGACATTGTCTTAAAGACGTTTTCGTGCGACAACTGATAAAAACGCATCGCCTATCAAAGTCATCTACTATTGATTTCCAACTGCCCAAATATTCAATTATTTGATAAATGTGGATTCTAAATCTATATTTTGAATTGCTATCTATATTGTATTTAGATGACCGAGTTGGAAAAACCTGATGCCACCATTGGAACGAGCATGCTCCGATTGAATTACACGACAATTTTGGAAACGATTGAATAATGAGAACATCAAATCAGAGGGCGATTCAAAATGCAACACTCGTGGCATTCAAATAAAGCTTAATGGCATCACAATGAATGTACTTGTCTATACTATATTAACAGCAAGAATTGCATTTTAAATATGTTTGTAGTGTTGAGATTTGACCCATGAGACCTACATGGGAAAGGAATCATTCACGCACGGCCGCAGTATTTTCTCACATACCTGCATATAATGACACTTGAAAATTAAACCCTAAAGTTAAAAAATTTAACCCTCATATGTACTCGTATGAACTGGGTCTCCGGGGACCCAACTGCTCTTTAATTGTCTGAATATGCTTTTGCAAGGATTCGAATGTCCGATACTTCATTTATTCTTTTATTGTCATGAATAAATGTGTAACAGGTCAATCTTAAGTTTATCTTTCTTATACCACGCAACAGATAAAAATATCAGTAGAAATGATTGGGTACCCGAGGACCCATTTCATGAACTAGACTAGGTTTCTATGAAATTACAATTTTTCTCGTTTCGCTTAGAATCGTCTGCGATGATAAATTATCTCATGTTATCTCATGACTAATTCAGCCTGTTGCAATCATTGCATTCCCTGGTCGTTGCAATTAGCAGGATATTCGATCAAAAAACGGCAATGGTATCTTACGTTCCACACAGAAATAAAAGCATCATTCTGACATCAGCAATGCATCATGATGACAATGTGGATGAGAATACATGTAACCCTGATATCATTTTGTTTTACAATCAAACCAATGGGACAATAGATATTGTCGATCAGCCATGCCATCCACACATTGTGCTGCAAATGACAACCCGGTGGTAAAAATTGATCGGAAAATGCTCGGATTCAAAGCGCTTTCTCGATTCAGCATCGAGAAATCGTTCAATCGTGAAATCGTGCAATTTCCGATCAATTCATAATCGAAAAGTGAGCGATTTGTAGTCCATCGACCGATATCGAATTGTCGCCCTATTTCCGATGCTTCTCATATCGATATTATGTCTATAAGTCGTTCATTTGCCGATATCGAATTGTCGCCCTATTTCCGATGCTTCTCATATCGATATTATGTCTATAAGTCGTTCATTTGCCGATATCGAATTGTCGCCCTATTTCCGATGCTTCTCATATCGATATTATGTCTATAAGTCGTTCATTTGCCGATATCGAATTGTCGCCCTATTTCCGATGCTTCTCATATCGATATTATGTCTATGAAATCGTTCATTTGCCGATATCGAATTGTCGCTCAATTTCCGATAATTCTGATATCGATATCAAGTCTCACAGTGAAAAACGTACATGCTGGTAACAGTGAGGTACAATCATTACTCATGGATATTGCGTGGGCGATCGTCATCCCACCATCAGACCATATGGGCGTTTGATGGGATCTGACATGGAATTCCCATATCATTTGCCCATCATTTTATCATCTTATCCCACTTAAATTCATTAATGTCTAGTAATGTCTCCATGTCTAGTAATGAGATTGGTCTCTTTCCAAACTCAAAATAATTTTCATGACGGGAAATTCACTCATTCTCTCATCAATTATTCTCCTCTTCCCATTCCCATTGTCTTCATAAGTCTCTATCCCATTATCCTCTTCTTCTCTCTTCCTTCTCTCTCTCTCTCTTTCTCCAAAACATTCCAACTCCTCCTGCTGCAATCCCAATTTCTTTCATCTCTATCCTCCAGTTCCACGATCCTCTCCTCTCGATCCCCTTTTCTCTTTTCTTCCACTCCGTATCTTTTTTTATTTTCCATTCAATCTTCCTCATATCCCTCTCCTTTTTTTTCTCCTTTTCCCCTTGTTCGATCTAATCTCTCTTATATTCTCATCTATGCATTTGGATACATTCGATGCGATGTAAAAAAATGTAGTCTCTTTCACACGACAATATGTTTTTGCATTGCAAACTGTCACTTAAATCTCACAAGAAAGAAATTCGCATTTCACAGTTAAGTCTTCAAATGAAATAAATTATCTTTTTGTGTGCTTGCGTGTTTTTCTATCAACTTTGCAGCTTTCTCTTTCCGAATTATTTCATTACCTTGGATGACGACCTAAGTAACCAATTATAAAAGATATTCATTATACTTTCAGTAGTATACTTTGCATCTGAAATCTGCGCAAGTGATGTGATTTTGAAAGCTTTTACACAGACAGGTTCCGTTGCGCAATCTCCCCGCCCTTCTCGCTTTAGCAGACTAATTCCATCCCTCTCCATGCTTCGACAGCATTTGTCTTTGTCCGGGTTCGCCTGCCGACAGCTACAGATGGATCGATGACGCTGACTCTCACTTGCAGCCACACAAGCGACCAACGCACATGATGCTACGTCAAATGTAGCAGTGATCAGGCATTAATATTGTTGACTTTAACTACGCACGCCACTGCTATCCTTCATCTGTCTACAGAGACCAGCGTGTCTCAGTATTGCCTATTTTATCGTGCACAATATCAAATTTAGTGACACATGGATTAAATTATGCAACACTCGACATGGTAAAGAATTCCTTGAACGAAAGCAACCTCCGATAGCTTTAAGGAGATTGATACATCTATCAAGTGAAAATCGGGAGAAATCAGCAGAGCAGAACAATCTGTATTATCTCCATAGTCAATGTCGTTTGGTTTCTCAACTTAGTGTTTCGAGTTCAATGCTTCTCATGTTCTTGTGTCGATTACTTTCGTCGCAACATGTAAGTATCAGCATGCTAATTCATATTTTAATACACTGTATGTGATTAAATGAAATAAGAACTTTATGCATACGAGTATCGTCAAAAGAATTCATTCAGATGTTTACAATCGTTTGAATTGAATGCTTCATTGAATGCATTGTCGATCTAAATCACATATTAAGCAGAATTTTTGAAAAGGCCCAGACTCCTTCCATGTATTCCATAGGCCTATAAAATTCTGAAGGTTAAACCTATCATGCTTTACTATATCGTGATATTACAAATGTTATTCCCTAGCACATATGTTCTGTGATTTTCTTGATGATTTAACTGAAACTAATTTCACCAATTATAATGGATTGACAATTTTTTATTTTGCATATATCAATAATAGTTTTTATGCAATCGTACCTAATTGTTATATAGGCCAACAATATACATGCATATTTATTTGATCATGATTAATATGACGTTTGTTTTTGTGAAGTCAGAGCAATATTTGACATATTGATCATCACAATTTGTGTTATTTAGTGTCATGACAGCAATTTTTAAGAGAATACACACTAATTGAAAAATCATGAAATTTCGGATTTTTACAGGCGCAGGGGGAGTCATGGATGAGAAACAGGATCGAAAGGGTTAAAACATGAAAATAAATATCTTTTATTCCTTCAATTACGAGTACATACCACCGCCTGTTGCCATTTTAGATTGATCAATTTGTGCGGAGTATCTTCGAGGCTTGTGCCTGAATATGCTTGAACATCGAGTTTGGCAGGCGGTTGTTTCTGGACTAGGAAAACCAGACAAAGTAAGTAAAACTTTCGGCTAGATTGTGAGAATTATTCTTAACTTAAACATCATATATCAAATCAAATTTTCTCCACTCTTTTTACTGGATTCTTCATTAATTAATTTTATATTTTTTTCCAAGGATATGTAGGGTATAAATTGACTTCAGGCATGCGAAAGATGTGATTCCATCGGTAGTAAGCTTACTCAAACCAATTTTTAAATAAAAATACTATACAATAGAAAAATAATTTGATAATTAGATAGCCCAATTTCCTTTCTCTTCAATTGTAATAACGAAGTATTTTTTTAATATTTCTGCTATTGAAATGAAAACTAAAGGTATGACTTCATTTATTTGCGAAATGGAAATTGCAGCAGTTGGATAACATTTTATATTATGAAATAAAGTGATAAACATTTTGATTTGCTCTAAGGTTCAGACTTGATTAATAGGGCTTTTTGATGGCGTCATCATTTATCCAAACATAAAAAATGTGTATTTTATGTTTCAACACCATTACAACACACAATTCACATGATGAGAGATTTTCAAGGATATCTTGAAGAAAAGTTATTCGTAGCTAGAAAATCCTAATTTTTCTAAAAAAAATACCTCTGACTTTCACAAGATTAAAGAACACGAAATTTTTGACTCAACGTTGATACTGTGATGCGACATTGATTACTCACCAAGATTAGGTTGTTTTGATTAGCCTTGTGCATATTTCATGACATATCTTATACATTTGTACATAACATTTTCTACATTGCATTTTTACATATGTACGGTACATTCTCGTTACCAATATTAGGTTTAAACAATCTTGATTTTTTGTAAATGTTGCTGTGTCAGTCTCGTTAAAGAGAATCTCGACAGGTTGCGTCAAAAATCTCGCATTTTTTTTAATTCCTGTAAAAGCCAGAGGCTATTTCAAAAATAATAAAAAGTGCAAATGAAATATTATTTGAAACTCTCGATTCTGTGATGGCCTATGTGATCAATGATAAATGTAGGCCTATTATTTATGTTATAAATATAATTGTTCAATCATGTTCATAAATTGCGTTCATATCAGGTGTTTTGATTTTAATCATATACTGTAATTCTTGAAAAACTCAACATTGCTTTCGTACATTCCTATTCAATATTCAATTAATTGCAGGGAGGTAAAGTGCAAGTAATATTCTGAGATATCAAAAAATGCATCTATCGATATAATATTTCAAATTTACTAACAGAAGTATCAGGTAATATTCTTTTTGTTAATTGTTAATTATAATAAAGTCTGAAAATTCAAAGCAAAGTAAAAACACAGTACATTATAAATTTAAGTGATATAATTGCATAGTTTACAATAATGATGTGATGTAAATATAATGCAATGATGATATACTAATAATTACAATATGCAATATAATAACTAAAATATGCTATAATCATGTTATATGCACGTATGTAATGTAATTTGACAATTTCGATGATTTAATGAATATTATAGCATATCATTATTATCATTTAATATATAGCATATATTTGAAAATTGACACCGCACAGATCCGTCATCAAACTGCACAACCTGCCGACTAAGTCTCCCTGCTGTGATTGAGTAAGAAGATAGACGTGTTTGAGATTAAGATGAAGATAAAGTTATGAAATCCTGACAAGGACGCATGGTTCGTTCCCTACAGATGTTAAGAATCATTCAAAAGTTCAGCAGAACGTGTCTAAGAATGAAGAAAAATGTGATGCCTAAAATGATTAAACTTGATAGTAATGAGTTCATCAGCAAGAACTCGACCAGGATTCGCGTTTCGGCCCCTAATTCCTGAACGCTCCGACCTGTTTGAGTGGGGCCCTGCACATCCATTATGTACAGACTCAATGACACTGACTCTAAATGTTAATACAAATGAAACAGAAAATAAAATGTACGATGAAAATGAAAGAAAATTAATTATAAATAGCGGTAACTTTTCAGACTGAAGAAAAATCAGATAATAAATAATTAAATTGAAAATAAATAAGTACAATTGCGATGACAATGAACTAATAGCGGAAAAAATTCAGAATATAGGAAAATGATATGATAAAAGATAATTGAATTGAAAATAAGTATGTAAATAATTACGAAATTATAATCGAAACTGTTACGGTATTACAAGTAAGAAAGGTTTGTCACAATCGGCAAAAGGACAGTGTACGGAAGTCTGGAGTCAAGGAATCCGGAATCTTTCATACATGTAGTCATAATCGGTAGTTCATGTCAAAGTCGATAAATTTGTTGTGTCGCTCCCGATCAGACTGGTCATGAAGTATATATGTATAAGTACCGGTATGTATAATGCATGTTCATCTATTTGTTTAGAAGTTCATGTCATCGCGACGAATTAACAAACATTTGTACAGTAGACCACAAAGTTTCTTTCATTACTGTCACATACGAGTACATGTAATTTTCCGCATGCAGCATTGTTCTTTTTATGATACAAAGCAGCCGTAAGTCTATCGAAGACGCCCCTATCCGCGGGACGGGGTCGGGTAACACCAGCCAGCCAGCCCGTCGAAGACATCACTCAGCAGCAAGGCTTATCTAAATGTGTTTTCTGTGTTTCCCACTGGAAACAAACACTCGTTACTCATTACCATACACTACTAATTCCTCGCATCTTTATTTTCAGATTCCCTAAGAGAAGAGAAAATTGGGAATGAGAAGGCGATTGAAGAGGTGATCGAGAAAATGTTGAAGGATGCAACTGACCGCGGCGGAGGGAGCAGGAGGCGACAGTCCGGGTCGAACAAGTTCTCCTCGCCAAAGCCATTGCGAGTGGAAGCAATTGCCTGCCACACCAACGAGCTAGGAGTCGCAGAGCCTGCACTGGAAGGACGAGATGTTCTGGAGGAGAAGTTGAATCGAACAATTTCGCCTAAAATCACATTGGACTTGTTATCCCAACATTTTTAGTATAGAAATCCAGATGATTGTTGACATAGATTGTGTAGTGCGTTATTTCTAGATTTCACATATGTATTTTTTGTAATATGATGTTATTAAATGAATGCTGTCTTCGTTTTCAACAATTGTTAATTGGCCTAGCCCAGGTTGTAGTTCGGGAATAGGAAAAGCGTGTGTCGTTAGCGGTATAATTTTTATACGAGTGATTCAGATTGTAAATTAATCGGTTTATCGTCTCAAGTTCAATAGCGTATATGTAGCGATTAATCGGCCAAAATCCGATATCGTATATAGAGCGACAAAACAGGTGGATACCGCATATGTAGCGATTAGTCGGCCAAAATCCGATATCGGAAATAGAGAGGAATATCAGGTCCAATGCCGAGACGAATTCTCGGGCATCGGCAAGGCATCGATTTTATGGGAAATCGACACCGCGATGCCAAAACGAGATTTCATGCTTCGGCCCGATGAAATTTTTACCACCGGGAAGACGTTGGCCACTAGCATATTTTTTCAGCATGCTCAATCTGATAGGCATAAGCGCCTTCATTATTTTCGTCAGTTCTAATCCACTTATGGAACACTTCAAGCTTAAACTTAAGAAAGAAATTTATCTCTGAACTTGGAATGAGTGTGGTTGGATCATATATGGAACATAGGACGCAGATTTTGACAGGTTTTCAAACTCCGATTTAAAATACAAAGGCGTTCTGTGTCGACGATGACGTACGCGGTAATGATGGAGCACCGACAACCTCCCAGAAAGCGTCCAGGAAGAGATGCAATAAATGTGCAAAGGACAGAGAGACCTGAAGGACTTGTGATTCATGCAAAAGAATCTTGTGTGCCGAGCATTCATTCAGGAAAGAAGTAATTACTTGCAAAGCAGACTATGATGTAACGCATTTCTGATTAGATATGAACTGAATAGGCTAGATAAAACGGTTCTCCTAAATGTACAGCATGATTCTACATTTTCAAATATACAAGCATGATACTACACATCGATTCTTTTTCTGAAAAATAATGCGAAATGGGCTGATTAAAACCTTAATTACCTAAACTCAAATGTTAATTAATTTTAGGTGAACAATACAGGAAATATTAACATTTGATCAATCACAATACACGTTGCATGTGCTACAGAGCTAATCATAAAAAACAAAACAAAAAAACGGTCCACCTAATCTTCACTGAAACTCAGTCGATTCTCATGTCTTCCAATCGTGCCGCACATCAACGTGCCATACATCATTCGAGAGCTTGCATTTTCAGCTTTAAAGAGAGCTAAGATAGACTTGTATCCGTTGAAGATCATGAACGATATAAATACAATAATAAACAAAGATTCATTGAAAAATTCTAAGAAACTACATTTTCCATTATGTAACCTCAATCCCTATTGAATAAAGAATTCTTTTATATTTCTCTATAGCAAATCGGTTTTTCAAACTTTTTAGTATTGAATCTTCATTCTGAAATTTATGCAGTTCTATGACTTTACATTATTGATGCATACAGATACTAGCAATTTTCTTTTTTGTTTTCTGACTTGAATTTGTATGAGACTAACGGTGTTTTTCATTTCGATAACATTTCATTTGATCACTGTGGCAAAATGAATTTACCTGCCGGTAGTCGAAAGAATAGTAATATATTTTAATTTATTTATCTACAGTATTTGTTTAAAAATTTTTGATTGATTTAAATACACTTTAAGAAAAGGTATGTTGTAAGTAAGTCATGCATGATGTCATTTATGCAGTAGTTTAATTATCCCTAGCTGATATTACACTTTGCCTAAGAAAGAGAGAACGATTGGTCCTGTGGTTCATTGGTTGATGACTAGTGGCTAGGAGGCACGGATGTTCGAATTTAGACACATAAGAAATTCACCGAGAGATAAATCCTCATCTATAGAGTTAGAGAGGCTAGAGCAGTCTACAGAGACAGAGTTTACTCATTCAAGATCGCATTCTCCAGGATACTGGACAATCTCCTAGTCTGTCCAGCGAATGGGAGAAGCACCAGTTGAAGCACTTTTAGTCTTGAAAGAAGGATTTGAAAACAAGCATTACCCTACTTAATTCCCGCTGAGTGAGGTCACAGCTTTAGAGATTATCTCGAAATTACTCTTTTTCATCAGAACGATTGACGTGACTGCGTTATGATTCTAAAACTTTTGATTCTTCTCTATATGAGTATCGGTTGGAAGTTAACAATTTTAGCTCCATATTTCACATATTTGTGATATAGTACTATACAGTACTTTTCTTAAGTTCATGATTGTTTGTAAAGCCATGGTCGCTATGGGAAAAAATATCCTTTCAAAATGCGTGTTTTCAATATTAAAACTCGGCTCATGGTATGACTATTGACTACTAGTAAAGCTAATAGAACTTTTCCTGTAAGACGACATATTAGATATCAAATTCAATAAGTGCATTTACATCTTTTATTGTGAAGCCGATGTTTTGCTATATATCATAAAGATAAATGAGAATTCAAAGAAAGCATTTCTATTCCACCAAAAATCATTCGAAGCAAAAAAGCAGTTTGAAAATATAACAGAAAGAAAGTCATCTTACATGTAACTTCATCGAAAAACGTATATAACAACACGCAGAATGCCATAGGAAAGGTTATTCATTAAATAAATGTTTAGAAATTATGCGTAAACAAAAAAGTGATGTTTTAGTCATTTCTTGCTGGGATGGGACATGTCATATGTGCTTTGGGGCGTACATTGTTTGGCGAATTGAAAACTGCGTCTAGATTACTCTACAGGTACTTGTACATTTCATGCTGAGACTAAAAAAAGACAGAAAAACACAAAACTCATATTCTTATCATTTATACACGATTAATTTTGAATCTTCTTGAATGATTTTCATTATTATCTATCAATTAGAAATCAGAGTTAGTTTATCAATTAAACAAAAACTAAATACTTCCAGAAGAGGCTCTCCGTGTACAGACGTAATGATAATCGGTCCAATTACATGTAGCTATCGATCATTCTCGACCCACGACAAAACATAAGAGTCTTCCGTCTGGTGTGAAGTGTTAATAACTGCTCCGTCAATGCATGTACATTGAAAATTCATCACTTAGTTTTTCTTTCATTAAGGGACTGACTTGACCTCACATATAAGTGCTATCATAGGTTACCGTATTTTTATTTTAGTTATCAATCGAGCCTAAAAATTTTCTTGTGCCCGGGCAGCCGATTCGAAACATGACCAGACCGGACCCGTGCCTGGAAAATGACCGGAGACAATCGAAGACCTAGCATGCTCAGAAAAGAGACATGATAAGAGCTTTTTAAAAATGAAAGATTAAAAAAAACAAATTATCCAATTTATTCACTTGAGCGATAATTTCAAGCGATGAATTACGTGTTTCCTGGTATGATGAATGGAGTGATGTTAAATATATGTAATACAGCCTGCTTCAATAAATAATTTCGAATATTTAGGAAGGGATCGAATGATGAAGTGAGTGGATGTGACGAATTATCAGGCTCATGAATAAATCAAATACAAATATATATCTATTTTCATCAAATCGATTGATTTTATTTCGCCAGATTCTGATATGTCAAGGCGCATTTCTCTTCTCTTCATAATATTAAGCCATTAGGATAACCAGCCATTAATCGTTTCTTATCTTAAAGTATCTATCACATGCGATCAAAGCGCTTTTCACAGTGAATCAATGTGTGTCTATTGAGTGTATTACTTTGTGTGAATGCTTTACCACAAATATGGCAAACGTAGGGCCGTCGACCTGTGTGGATTCTTTCGTGCACACGCCGATTACTGTTGAATTTGAATGATTTGGGACACCAAGTGCATTTGTAAGGCCGCTCTCCACTATGGACCCGATGATGTTGCCGTAGTGATCTAATATCTGGACATACTCTTCCACAGATTGAGCACGTTCGACTTAGTTCGTTGCTTTCATTAGTTAATAAAATCTCTGTAACATTGCCGAGAAAATCTGCCTGTGAAACATTGGGAGATGAAGGAGAGTCATCAGCTGGATTGTCATATTGATAAGAGATTTGCTGACTAGCCGAATGTTCCGAAGCCAATTGCGATGTTTGGTAATTGGCGACTTCAGGTGCATCTGGAAATAGATTCGCAATTTCATGAAGCAAAAGGAAGGTACTAATTATTGGTGCGTATACTGATGCCAAAAGTAACTGGCAAACTCAAATTAAATCAAACGAAATATGATTCACTTGATTTAGATATGACACAAATAGCAAATTGAGAGAACAAGTCAATTTCAAAATTCTTAGCATGCTACAAAAATTGCTTTTTTCTTTGTTCTCAACAGGTGCGATTAGAGGCCCATACTTAATGGCCAATTGCGAATCGAATAAACTTTCTAGGTCTGTCAAGACACTCGGTTTAGTAATTAATCTAACTGATCTATCTAATTGATTATTGTAATTCGTTATCTTAGTTTTTATGCCTAAATATCGCATCATATGTCATGTCAATCCTGCCACTCCTCCTACCAGTGATAAGTTATTGACCGCTGTCGATCTATCTATAGGAGAGAGGAAATCATTAATTAATGTGCTAATTGTCACAAGTCGCAGGCAGGTACAGTCAGAGACATAGAGTCTGCAATAGGGATTGAAATACCAGAATTCAGTAGAAATACATGCACATTATAGATCCATATCAAGTTAAACATTTTATCAGATAGCCACTAATGAGGGTCATACACTATCCGAAAATATATTATATATTATATGAAATATTGTGTGTACGTCACAATGACGTGCGAATGATTTTAATACTGTCAATCGCAAAACCAACTTAAAAAAACTTTTGATCATGAGTTCCCGGTCATTCTTTAATCACCTATATTTTGCGATTTACTTCACTTCAAAATACCAGAATGAAATGAGATGGTAAGAAATGAATTCAGATAAGACATGTGAAGCATATATTTTCGGCTAGTTGAACTATTTCAAAGCCGTTGGAAATAAGCCAGCAAAAACCGAGAGACTCACCCTGTGGATTCGAAATGCAGACAGACTCATAAGATTTTGATAGGGTAGATGATTCCATAATAGATTCGGTTTCCCGTTCGTCCTCGATCTTAACTGATACTAGTTCAAGTGATGTTTCCTTATGTTCGAGATTTGGCATTTTCCACCAACTTCTCTCATTGGAAGGTGTTCTTTTTTCAGACATTTCATTGCTACCAGGCATTGAGACTTCATTATCGACAGGAGCACCATGGTGACCTGAAAAAGTTTTGTTACATATGATCAATGCTGGACCTAAAATCAGCAAGTTGTGCTTCCAGTGGTCGCTGAACTGAACGGATCCCCGCGGGATGGAGAGTGGGAAAAATCCGACTTCGGCAAAAAATGTTGACTTCGATTGAGAAGCTTGGTAAAAGTCTAGCATGACATTTTCAGCATCCTAAAAAATAGAGGAATCAGCTGCTGATTAAAAATCGAAGAATGCCAGCATTGTTGCCTGTCCTCAAACTTATAGAAATATAAAGGAATTGACCAGGTGCTTCATTTCAGTATTCTATGCACAAATTGTCTAATATTCTTAAGACTAAGTTATGCAAATTCAAAGAATCATGTAAAGGTGAAAAAATAACGACGCATTTTTCAAGCGACAAAGTCAATGTGATAAGCATGAAATGAATGGAATAACAAAGATGGGATTTAGAACTTTGAATATTTTTTTCTTCACCTGAATTTTCAGCAACAGTCAGTCTCTGTCAACAATTTTTTCTGCAATTTTTACTCCAAATGGATTACTTTACCTTGCTAAAGAAGAGTACGAAGGTCAATAGAGTCAACACGTTGTGCTAAAGTTTATGTTGTCAGATGTTCGGAAAGGATACAGCGTGACCACGGACAATTTCTTCACATCAAGAACTTTGGCCGAGGACTTGTTGAACGTTGATACCACCATTGTTGGTACAATAAGGCGAACAAGAAGAGAAATACCAAGAATAATACTTGTGAGTGAGACTTCAATGGATCTGCACGGTTGTGATGCTTACATGCTCGTTGAAAAACCAATAACGCTTTTTGCGTACAAGGGGAAAAAGAAAAAATATGGTTGTTCTTCTGCCTTCCCTACATGATTCCTGCAAGATACAGGACAACAACAAAATATTACCGGAGCCCATTGCATTCTACAATGCTACTAAGACCGGAGTGGATGTTATGGATTCTATGACGCGAAAGTATACCACAAAGGCTCCTATTCGGCGTTGGCCAATCACTGTGTTTTACAATATTCTCGATATATAGATTATCAATTCATGGATACTTTACAAAAAATGTTTGAACATTCAATTACCTCGTCAGTCATTCATGGTGCAACTTGGTGAACAACTGTGTTCCTTTCACCACAGATTAATCCCGCCAACTCCTCATGATTATTTTACCTCTACAGCATCCCCATCAAAAAGGCGAAATTGTCAAGTTAGTGCTCACCACACCAAAATAAACACAGTCTGCTATGTTTGTGGGAAGCTGAGTTGCGGAGTGTGGCAAAGAAAGAGACTTACGTATACCTGTACCTGTGATGAGGTTGTTGGTCATCGTCGTGATTGCAACAAATAGCAAATGATTATCAACAGTTAGAACTTTTTATTTCTGCTCCTGTGTATTGAGAGATGAGATCATATAAGCCGGTAAGCGAAAAATATGGAATAATAAAATTTTCCGCACATTGACGCCGCTACGTGCATCTATCTCTCTCTCGTGCAAAGTTCTTCTTTTTGCCTTTGTTGGTGTTCTCATCGGTCATTCTGATTGGAATTTTGGTTCAACGGATTCTACTCATCGCGCTTCATCGACTGGTGCTATTTTCACTTCCATCCGACTACTGGACCCTGAGCTATTCAGCCTCAAAGATATTCAGTGAGTTTGCGACCGTCTGCGCATGCGCAGAACTATCTGATCACCTCTCCACGGTCACCAACTGCGTCAGAAATCAACTTTTCTAAGATTGAGAAGAACAATCGCTTCGCTTGCTTCACGCGTGTCTGTAGTGCAGGGGTAACTTGGCGTCATAACCAGGTTTTTTGGTTTATTGGCCTGTGATCGAATCCTTTTTCAATCAAAACGAGTGAGGCCAAGATTACGACCTCATTCTCAACTGTGCGGCGTATGTCGGTTACGCAAATTGGAAAACTGACGAAAGAGCAGTTAGTCATGGCGCTGAAGGATGCTATAGATAAATGTGGCAGCAATTTAGCAGACGGATATTCTTCGAGTCCTTCCAGAACAACTGATAAAATGTCAATCAGCAACATATCATCGATTATTGAGAAACAAATACAGCCATTGACTCTTCAAATCACATACCTGGTTGAAAACTTCACAACACTTCAAACAAAGTATGACGAATTACAGAAAAATTACTGCAACTTAAAGGAAGAAAAAGCTGGAAAGAATTACGCTGATGTTTTGGAGGAACTTGAGCAGAGACTCAAGAACAAGAATAACATAGTAATTTCGGGCATTGCTGAATCCGACTGTGATCTCGAAGCTGATTGTATAAAGGAAGACACAGAAAATGTCATCAACATTCTGGTTAACATAGTACCGGAAATTAAAAGAAAGGATATTGCCTCCATTAGACGAATAGGCAACCAAAGTAGAACTGCACCGCGATTATTGAAAGTGCGCCTACAAGATGAGTCAAAGAAAATCATGATCATGCATAAAGCCAAAAATCTGCGGAAAAGACAAAATTGCCAGACAATTTTCATTAACGAGGATTTGACTTTCCACCAACGCAAAGAATTGTACAATCTGCGCAGCGAATTGCGAAAACGTAGAGAAGACGGCGAAGATGTAGTCATATATAAGGGCGAAGTCTGGAACAAGCAAAATATCAAAAATTTTCACTGACTTTTTTACCGGAAAGTGGCTCAAATAATGTGGTACTTTGCGAACCTGATCATCAACATAAACAGGACGCACTATCGTCAAAGTTCTCATGTCCACAGAGTCTGAATTCCAATAGTTTTACTATTTCTCATTCTAATGCGCAATCAGTTGGTCAATTCAGCAAACGCTGTTGTGTATATGATCACATAATAGAGCATAATATCGACCTCATGTTTATTACCGAGACATGGCTCAATTCTGAAGGAGACGAAGCAAAATGCAAGGATCTTGCTCCAATTGGTTACACTGCCTTCTCTTTTCCAAGGAACACTCGAGGCGGTGGCATTGCTGCTGTCGTACGCGACTCAATAAAAAATAATATCTCCATCAAATCAGAATTCGATTTTATTCATATTTCGTTTGAGCTGATTCATGTGACTATCACTTATCCTTTTTCACGGCTTAATTTAATATGTTTATATCGTCCTCCACCTAATCCTAAAAACAAGCTGACTGATGGAATCTTTATACAACATCTTCATGACTTAATGGAATATTGCAACGATCTGAAGGGTAATTTGATAATTACTGGAGACTTTAATCTTCATTATGACTGTCCGAATTTGCCATCAGTTTCAAAAGTGATAGATATTCTGCATAATTTTGGAATGAAACAAATGGTTGACGAGCCTACACACCAAAAGGGTCACACTCTGGATTGGATGATATGTCGCTTGGAGGAGAATTTGTTCAAAAACTGTTCAGTCATACAAAGTCTTGCGTCCGATCATTTTGCTGTCATCTGCACTCTGAACGTTGAAGTCCAAAAATCTGAGGTAGTGTGGAAAACATGTCGTAACTTTTCTGGAATGAATACTCCCAATTTCAAAAACGAGCTGAGGCGGGATCTGCTCAAGTTAAATGATCCAACTTTGGAGGAACTTTACGCACTACTGCGCCGGCTGACAGATCTCTACGCACCTCTGAGGAGAAAAATGATCATAAACAAACACTCGATATCTCCGTGGTATAATGTCATTCGTTCTCAGCTGCGCCATGCAAAACAACAACGGAGGAGAGCAGAAAGAAAATGGAGGAAAACCAAACTCCAAGTCGATCACGAAATTTTTAAAGAAGCCAGACACCAAGTATCGGCTTTGGTGAGAACTGCTAAAAAAGAATACATGACAAACAAGATTTCCTCGTGCTCATCGTCAAGACAATTGTTCAACATCATCAATGATCTGATGGGTACTGGAAGCCGCTCAAGACAAAGTATGAGCGATCCTTCAATCTCACCTCAAGAGTTTAGAGATCACTTCAAGAATAAAGTGAATGCCATTCGCGAGAAGATCGACTCCATCCACATTTGCCAAACACCATCGTTTGAGGGGGAGTTTGATGGTGGGAAGCTGGAAAAATTCAAAACAGTAACACCTGAGGAGGTTAGGAATTTTGTACTCAACTGCTCACCGAAGTCATGCGAACTTGACCCAATTCCTACGTTTCTACTGCAGGACTGTCTCCAAGAACTCCTTCCATATCTAACTTTCCTCATCAATGATAGTCTTCACAGTGGTATCTTCCCAAGAAATCTGAAACACGGTATCGTCAGACCTAAACTGAAGAAAGGTTCAAGTGAGAACAAATTTCCGAAGAACTACCGACCTATAACAAATTTACCATTTGTATCAAAACTCTTGGAGAAGATAGTATTTTCACAGCTATCTGAGCATCTGAACAAGAACACCCTTCTGAATTGCAATCAATATGCCTATCGGAAAAATCACAGTACCGAAAGCGCGATGCTAACTGTCGTGGATGAGCTCATCACAGCACGGGATCAGAATTTGGTGTCAATATTGGCCAAGTTAGACCTATCGTCCGCATTCGACACAATAGACCATTCCATCCTGCTATACCGACTCCGACAAAGATTTGGTGTCAGTGGGACAGTTTGACTGAACGAACTTTGACAGTTTGCATCAACAGCTCCTTCTCTGAGCCATATCAGCCCCAATACGGTGTTCCGCAGGGATCCGTCCTCGGACCGCTGTTTGCATTATATATATCTCCCATCTCTGACATAATCCACATGCATTCTGCGCAACATGTCATTTACGCTGATGATATTCAACTATATATGTCCGATGGGTTGACCAACATCCACCGTCTCACTCAGCATATTCAAGAGTGCTTACAAAGTGTGCAGAGCTGGATGCTCCAAAACAAACTACTCCTGAATGACAGCAAAACTGAACTCCTAATGCTAAGACCTAGAAATGGGGAGAATGCAGTCTCGCTGCCGGACTCAATATTTTTGAATGGGATCAAAACTATGTTCTCTCCGGATGTTACTGACCTCGGCATTGTACTGGATGAGCAATTGAACTTCAAAAAGCACGTCTCAAGTGTGCTGAAAGTGTGTTATTTCCACATTAGACGCATAGCTTCCATTCGTCAATATCTATCCCCACGCACGACGAATATTCTAATGAATGCATTTGTACTTTCGAAGCTTGATTACTGCAACTCGGTCCTGTCTGGTTTCCCACAATCCCTTCTACAAAGACTTCAAAAAGTGCAAAATCATGCCGCAAGAATTGTCTTCAAAGTTACCAAACGCAATCGAGCATCGCCACTGCTGAAGAAGCTCTATTGGCTCCCAGTAAAAAAGAGAATTCAACGCAAAGTTTCGATCTTAACATTTTCTTTTTTCACCGGTAACTGTCCGCAATATTTTGCCCGCATTTTCCGAGTATACAGACCGAGGCGAGACCTACGATCCATTGATGACCAGCGTGTTCTCAAGAAGCCATCCTGCAGGACGACTATAGGCATGAGAGCCTTTAGATATCAAGCCCCACTCGTCTGGAATCAAATTCCACGTGAACTAAGACACTGTCCGTCAGCACTAACTTTCAAGAAGCAGTTATCTCTGTACTTTCAGGACTTATAGATCTTCTTTTACTTCAACATCAAATGACTTTATATTGTGCAATGACTTTTTTTTGTGTCTTGTCATGAACTGAATTGGTACATTTTTGCGCCTAGCGAGCTCGCAAGAGCAGATTGGCGCTATACAAATATACCTACTTACTTACTACTTACTTCCTGTGTATTGAGAGATGAGATCATATAAGCCGGCAAGCGAAAAATATGGAATAATAAAATTTTCAATTAGTTAATTTAAAGCGTCATTTTTGACGCCTTCCGCGGTTAATGGTTAAAATTCAGTGAGCATCTAAGATGCCTAACATAAAATAGCGGCCAACTGGCACTTAAGTCATCGTCTATAAGAAGAAGACAAAGTCAGCTAATCTTATCATAATTAATGAAAATGTAACAGTGGAGGAAGGATTTTAAGTACAAAAGCGTCAAATTTGACGCCGCCGCGTTTCTAGTGTTAAATTCGTTAATCTCTTTCGCGAGCACATTATACAAGATATAAAGTACTTTCGGTTTACAAACTATAAATGTACGTGTAGCTATGTAACAAAAAATGTATACGAGTATGTAGCTATCAAACAAAACAAAAATTTCAGTTGCTCATGGTTCATAAAAACCTGTATGAAAGCGCAAAATCTTTTGAATGCTAAATACAACAAAATTATACTTAGTTTCAATTGAATCATGCAGAACTGATAACAAGAAGGTTGATACTAGAACACAGAATGACTAGATTAAATATAAGGAAACATCAGAACTTTTAGAATAAAATGTAAACAAAATTGCAACTCACGGAGATTTCATTGTTACCATTATTAGCAAACACACGTGTATTGGAAATAGGTCAGGTGTTATTGCAATTTGATATAACATCAAAAGATTCGTGTGTTTAAGTAAACTACATGTACAAATCTATATGTGTGTGGAGTAAACACAGGGCTGCCACTCTTATCAAAAATAAAAACCGGAAAGTCAAATCGGAATGCCCCCCTAGATAACGTAGTCGTAGTCAAAGTAAGAAACTTACGATTATTCGATATCACACAACCCGCTAAGTTTTGAAAGCGTTCAAGCAGAAGTTGGGCCTTTCTCGTAAAGATGCTTCTGAATCGTCACAGTTAGCGAGTAAATGTATTTAATTATTACTGATCCTTATTCAATAATCAGCTTCATCAAGGTGTACTAGAAGACATGACTCGAGCAGCTACTATTTTCAGGAGAACCGTTTTCGAAGGCTAGACTGAGTGTACTACAAAGACCTCTCTACCCTCCTCCTAAGGCAAGATCAGCATGAAGTTATTGAACGATTGACGATTTCAGATCGACATAAAGGCTGCATATTATCGAATAATCTACATGCAGGCCTATGAATGATTTAACTTGACTGTTTCGAAGATAACTTTCCTCATTTCGATCAAAAATTTTACATTCAAATTTATAATGCACTATTCTCGTGCAGCTTTGTCATTTTCTATTAATCGTGCCATGACGTCACACGGTGCAAGATCCCGTCTTTATTGTGAAGAATTTTCATGAAACCACTAGGAAATTGCTATTCAGCTGTTCTACATTTGGAAGACCGCTTCAGCAGAGCGGCCTGGTCACAGCAAATATCTTCATACAAAATCCATGGTCAGCGCGGACTAAATACTTGGGCAAGCCATTTTCTTTGAGAACCATCATTCTTTCGAGAAATCGAGAATGTGTGGTAAAATCTTCCTTTCTATGCTGCATAAAATATACCGAATGTCATGAAGGATGGAATGCCAGCGCACTACTAAAGACCCATCGTAAATTATTTAAACAGCAATTCTCCTAAATCCAGGGATAAGAACGCGGTGTCAGAAAAAAATCCGGAATCTATCTACTAGGGACCCAAACGTTACCTTTGCTGGGGCCCATTTCCAGTTTTGATATGATTAAAAGTAATCCAAGATTCAATTTTAAATAGTTATGAATCTTTATGCGCCTACACATTATATACTATGTGCTGCGACTAAATCTACATTGATTATTAATGCATTAAGGCCATAGATAATGATAAAGGGGCGAAACCTAGAGCCTTTTGGGAGTGCAACTAGTAGGGTTTTGATGTTTTATAAAGTGCCGCAGGAGAAGCCTCCACCCTTTTTGGAGTGCAACTAGTAGAACTTTGATGTTTTATAAAGCGCCGCAGGCAAAACCTCCAGGCTATTGAGATAAACCTCTGACTGTTTGATTCCCTAATATTTAGCTAGATTAATAGAATGAATGTTCAATATATGCCTCTTTTAGAATTTCTCAAAATTAGGTTACTTCGAAAAATTCCCATTATCAATAAGATAAAAAAAACATTCCCGGTAAACTCGGGTTTTATTTTGAACAACGAATGAAACGAATTATGAGAGAGTCTATAAAGTATCAAATCAATTTACTGGTCTTCTTCACAGTCATAGCAAATGTAATGTACTTTTCAATTTGCTACAGCGCAATCCTCGTGTACCCACGATCCACATTGAGTGCATTGTATCCAGTCAACCTGAAGACCACATCTTAGGTCATCACTATACTCCCCATCAAAGAGCTGACAGAAGTTACTTGGGTCACTTGCTAATGTTTGAGGCTGTGTATCCATTACAGCAGGTTGAGTTGGATTGGAGATATTTCGAGATTCTGTTTTCTTCATAGGCATATTTTCTTTGCCTTTGTTTCTAGGAGTGGATTTTTTTTCTTCTCTGATTGTTGAACTTCGGAAAAATAGCTGGAGGTTATCAAGACACCGGATATCTTTGGTCTCTTAGCTGCAATTCATCCTTGTCGCTCACACGATGAGGTTTATTAAGCTGGAGAGATATAACCCTTAAAGTGTCCCATATTACCCTCCATATATATCTTATTTCAAAAGATATAAAAATATTTGATAAAATTATTAAATTGAAAAAGTGAAATATTGTAAGCATAGCAAAGACCCAAGCTTCCATATCCAATGCATTTGAATTCATGAGAAAACTTGATTGATGATATAATAATAGCTTTACTGAAATCTAAGTTTTACATCAGCTCTATTTTTTGACCTACAAAAATTCGTATATCACTTGTGTTTTAATCACACAAGCGGAAGTATGCAGCCGATTTCGCTTAAATTTTTTTTGGTTTTGCAGCTAATGATCACATCATTAAGTAACCACCTTCATTATTCCAAAATATTTGCAGGAAGTATCTTTTTTCAAGATATTCGTTAAGTGTCCCATATTACCCGCACCGACCCTAGTAGAATTTTGATATTTTCAAAGCACTGCACGCGAAACCTCCAGTCTTTTGATAGTATAGCTAGTAGAATTTTGATATGTTTAATGCTCTGCAGGCGAAACCTCCTGGAATGTATAAATCACTTTCTCGGCATTGCATTATCAAACAGGAATTAGGCCCACGACTTTTCTCAGCTCCATGTTATTTCAAAATGTCTTGATGAGGAAGGTTCTTGTGAATCAAAATTTCTTGGTGTTTATAATGAGATTCATACATTATGAGTTATAATAATATATACTCAGTAGAACAAATGGAATTGTTTTCCCATAGAATCGACTTGGCCAATCACCATGAAATTGTACATGGAGCCTACAAGTGAATCTGTGTACTATTTCCTTACAATCCATTTCATTTGAATTGGAGAGGTAGTTTCAGAATTAGAGAGAATTTTTGAATGTACCGGTATGCAGAATTTCTACACGAAAAGTACACGAAACGCAAAATCGACACGAAAAGAAATCCTTGTCACTTCTGCAGTTGTTTGCGAGATTTAAATTTTCGCTGGTGCCTTCGCCTAAATTTAGCCGCTTTTGCAACAAGTGACCGTACAAAATATTCTTTCGTCACTCCCTTGTGTTCCCGAAACTTTTTGGTAGATTTTTCTTTCATATTTTTCTGGCACGCTTCTCAAATGATCAAAGCGATCAGAACTCTGTTGATAATAGACACCATGATTACGTATTACAACTTTCTCGTCAAGCATTCCACCTAAATTTATTTCTTGTTTCAAAACTTTAATTACTTACGCTTCGTCCTGTTTCTTCAGGATTGACGAAAGGATCACTGACATCCTTATAGAAGAATCTTCTGCTGAAGAGTCAAGCGGATCTTTAGAAAGTATCAGCTTTCAATCTGATCACCCTTAAAAATTGCAGGATCTTTAAGGTCCCCTAACAATCTGCATAGTCCAGTTCATAATTTTAAAGAGACCTATATGATCTAAAAAGGCCGCACATGCTCTTATCTTTAACGGTGCCGGTACCAATACTATGAGCCCCTTACCATCTCAAAAGTCGGTCTTGTTCACAATATCAAAAGGGCCTCATGATATTGTGGTCTTCTGACTATGGGTACAAAGCATTCCCATCAACCATGTCTCGTGCTCGCTTTCGTGACATCAAAAGGTATATGCGATTTGATATTCGTTCCTCACGTCGCGAGCGACTACAAAATGACAAATTCGCCTTGATTTCTTTTGTTTCGAATAGATTTGTCGAAAATTCGCAAAGTGTTATAAACCTGATTGGTCACTTACGATTGATGAACAACTGTTCCCAACTAAGGCAAGATGTCGTTTTACTCAATATACGAGGAATAAGCCCAATAAATATGGGCTCAAATTTTGGATTATTGCAGAAGTTGAGAGCAAGTACTGTTTCAATTTTCTTCCGTATTTGGGCAAAGACGAATCACGTAGATCTACTGATAGCGTCGGTACGTCAGTTGTAATGGATCTGATGAAACCTTTGTATGGAAAGGGATATAATGTAACTTGCGACAACTTTTTTACAAGTTGTGAGTTATCTAAGCGATTGCTTGAGAAACGTTGTACTTTTGTAGGCACTATTCGATCGAATAAAAGAGACATTCCTGCTATGTGTACTTCAAACTTAGATTTATATCAAAGCAAGTTTTTTCAAAATGAAAGGATGAATTTGACTGTATATCAGACAAAACGAAACAAGAGCGTAGCATTGCTATCAACATTGCATTCCAGTTCCACACACGAGCCAGAGGGGAAATTGAAGCCCCATCAAATTCTTTTCTATAATAATAACAAGCATGGTGTAGACATGCTGGATAGCATGTGCCGTCAGATGTCAATCAAAGCCGGATGCAGAAGATGGCCTATGGCCGTCTTTTGCAACATCTTGGATTTGGCTGGCATAAACGCGTATATTTTGTACAAGAAGAAAGCGGGATCTTAGATATCACGTCGCAAATTCTTATTTGAGCTGTCCGCTCAGCTGCGACAAAGCGCGGAATCCAAAGGACTAAATATATCTGATGAACCATTGCCAAAATCTCGTAAGTTGTCGTCTAGACAAAATTGCAAAGTTCTTCCAGATGTAGGAGAAATCGTGCATCTTCACTTTGTAATAACTGCGATAGACCTTGTTGTGGGAAATGTATGGCAAATGTATGCGAGAAATGTTTTCAGTCATAAAGTTTCTGAAAATTATATGTTTACGTTTAGCAACTTGTTTTCATTTTACATATAGTACGATTTGAGTCAATTGACTCAGTTCGGCTGTTCAAGGGGTAACTTAGAATAAATGTCCTGCTTTGCGAAGATAACAAAGCAAAAATTATTTGCGCTGTCTTAAATTATACTACATCCCAAAAAAGTAAAAGTCTTACGATAGCTTGAAATTTGGTTGAGTACTTACCACTAAGTACTTATTATAAAATAAATTTGAGTCAATTGACTCAGTCGGCTGTTCTAGTGTTAAGGGGGCCCCTCCGCAGTCTCAAAAGGGCCTTTTCACAATTTTGAAGGCCCCTTCCAAAATTTACATTGTTCAAAATCCAAATTATTTGTGGCAGAACATTTTCTCACTACTTAGTTCATTCTAAAAAAAACCCGGAAGAGTGGCAGCCCTGTAAACGCTTTATATATTGCGAAACAAGGAGTTTCGAGATAGAGATTTTGCTCATGATGGTGACAGTTTGAAAACATATGATAAAGTACACTATCAAGGATTACATGTTCTTGGCAGCCTTGGCTATAGCAAGATCAGTCAATTATTTTGCATTAATACTTTTATTCTTTGCCAGTTTTTCAGTTAGTTTGATCTCACAAACTAGTGCAGAAAACGAAGATCGGTTTTACGGATTCCTTCATACTGAATATAAGTTTTTCAGTTTATCGTTCAAGAATTTTTTCTTTTTCTTTGATGGCTTATATTTTCTTCTTATACTGTTTTAGCAGTTGCTCAGCTGCATCTCTCTCTGCGTTGAGCTCAGCTTTCTGAGCTATCAGACGATCTTCGTTTTCCTGTAATATCCTTTGTCTTCTACTGGTTTTGATTTCACTTTCAATTTGTTCATGAATTCGTTTACTGTCCTCGAGTTCCTTCTCTCTACGTGTATTTACTTCCTCTTCGGATTTTAGTGAATACACCGCACAAGTTGCAATCATTAGATTGTCCCCTATTGCACCTTCTCCAACACTGATAATGATGCGCTGCCAATTTCTCGATAAACCAATCAAAGTAAAGAGTTTCTTTGCAATTCATTCCACGTGAAACCTTCGACATAATTGGCATAAAACAAAAACACAGTTGCCACGACTCCAATTTCTAGATTAAATGTAATCAATTTGCAATAATATTACAATTTTATTTTTGAAGCATGTATCGTCAGAAAAATACGCAGAAATAAAAATACGCACAATTTTTACGCAAATCGTAAAAAAAACGCACTGCGTATTTTACGCAGCTGTTGGCAAGTGGTCCTCGCGAGAGCTACAGTGCGCGTGCCCATCGCTCGAGCACTGCTGAAGTGTTCACTTCAGAAAGGAAGAGGAAGAGATCAAAAAGGGTAGGAAAACGTAAGCATCGTGCTGGTGCTAGGAAAGCTCAATCAAAGTCTGAAAGACTAAAGAAAAACAGTCTGAGAATTTTATACTGGCATTGCCGGAGTGTTGAAAGGAGAGGTGCAATAGCTGAAACTGTTGTGTACTCGGGTGATGTCGTGTGTCTCCAGGAAACCAATCTTGGTAAAGAAAAGACATTCAAACCCGCGGGGTTCCAAGTGTTTTACAATCGTGTGAATCATGGCCAGGTTACGCTGATAAGAAATGAGATAAAGTGTAACGAGCTCCGTTGTGAGTAGATTCAGATACTAGAGATTGAGTTGCGCAGTCAACCAATTCGATGTATCGTTACTGTGTACGAATGTAACAACGCTCTCGATTAAGGCGACTGGAATGTGCTGGAACATACATGTATGAGGCTGACTCTACCAAGCCCAGTAATTTTCTGTGGTGATTTTAATGCCCGAGGAAGGTTATGGGGAAACACAGTAACCAACTCTCAAGGAACAGCATTTGAAGATGCCCTCGATAGCAGCAATCTTTTGTGCCTTAATGATGGTCGAGCAACTCGGATTGCCAGCAGGCCTGGTGACACTGACAGTGTCATTGATCTTGCCTTTGTACCGTCAAGTATTCGACAAGACTATAGTTGATCCGCATTCAAGTATCATGAAGGCGTTCACCTGCCTTGTCTTGTCACAGTGAAGAGAGCCTCAAACCCAACAGCGATTAGACGGCATCGTGCTTTCAAGTATTCGCTTGCATCAAAAGACATAGTCACGCTTTTACGTCAGAAAGTTAAGAATTGTGTCAAAAATAAGTTAAAAGCCATCACACAGACCCCATGGTGGAATGAGAAGGCTGATGAATTGTGGCGTCAAAAAAGGGCAGCCGTGAAACAAGCCTACCAAGCTAGTGACAGTAGTGACCTCGCCAGTGCTGCAAAGGATGCTACAAAGATTTTCAAGGAAGCTGTCGGAGAAGCAAAGAATACTAAATGGGAGCGTTTCTTTCAAGACGTGTCATCTGATAGAGCTCTGCACCTATAGGCTGTATCGATCGAGCGATGAATAGGCAACCACGTCCAGCCACAGTAATTCCTGACTTCGAAACTGAAAACGGCATCTTGGCTAAGTCAGATGAGGATAAAGGCAAGGCTCTCTTTCAAAGATATGTGAGTCAAAGCGACCAAGGAGACAAAGAAGAGCGTATGGCGATACTGCATGGCATCAGGTTAGCATATGGGTCTGACCTTGCACGGAACATTATCATCGATAAGGAATGTGTTCAATCGATTCTCAAGACATCGGCCGATACTGCCCAGGTCCTGATGGTGTCAGGTATTCGGACATAGGTAACCTCGACGGTGCAGTACTAGAGAGGCTGGCGGCATCTCTGGATGATAGGCTTGAGAATGTGATCATCCCTGAGGATTGGATTGACAGTCATTTGGCTCCGCTGCCGAAGCCAGGGAAAGATAGCACCAAGATAGCGTCGTACAGAATAGTAACGATGCAGAACACGATTGGAAAGGTATTGGAGAAGATTGTGGCTCGAAAAGGAACGTCTGGTCTCGAAGCAATGAAGCTACTAACTCCAACTATGGGTAGCTATCGCCCAAGGAAGTATATATGGGGTAATGCTGCAATCTTGGCCTCTGACGTGTATGAGCATTTCGAGTTGGGTAATGAAACTATGGCTGCTGTCCTGGATCTTGAAGACAATCGAGTGCCCTATGGGATCATCATGCGGACTTTGGTAAATATGGAGATTGATCCGTCTCTCTCACTTTGGATTGGTGCCGCACTGTTGAAAAGAAATGTGTCCCTGAGACTTGGTTCATACACTTCGGAACCCCGCTCTGTTACTCCAGGTCTGCCACAAGGATCGCCATTATCGCCGGTTATCTTTAATGTGTATACCATAGGGATTACGGCTAATCAGCTTGAAGCTCCCGGTAGAACGCTCTCGTTTGCAAACGACGTTTTGGCATACAGGCATGGCAAGGATAGGAAGATGGTCACAAGCTTGCAGAAGGAGCTGGATCGTATAGGTGTTTAGTGTCTCGTATGTAACGGAAACATTCACTCTGAGAAGGTATGCGTTCTTCTGTGATTATTGAACAACCACGCTGTCAAAGCAGATCTTCCCAATGTCCACATCAACGGCTCGGTGATTACTAGGACGCAGTCTTTAAAATACATCGGTATCACTTTCGATAGAACGCTGTCTGCAAAGGATCATGTTACCAACAACATTGTAAATGCAAGAAAAAGCCTAAATGCAATGAAGGCCATGGCCTCGGCTTCAATGCCTCAGAGGCTACGTATTCTGCTCTTCAAGTCTCTGGTTCTCTCGGTGGTGGAGTGTGGGCTAGGATTGCTCACCTTGTCTGAAACTCAGCGCAGTAGACTCGAGGCCATGCGCGTTATACTTGGGTGCACGAAAGACACCCTCGCTCAAGCCATGAGGTATTTGCTGTACTTTCCCACGATGGCCGCCAGGCATAAGGCGGCACAGGTGAAAGCATATCTGCGAGTAACCAGTGATGTGGACCATCCGCTGCACCAAAAGGTCGGGAAAATGCCGAAATCACAGTTGCGCAGAGGTACTGTGTGGCTTGCTCAGGCAGAATCCACCTTGTCTCGACTTCGTGAAGTCGAAAAGATATGCACATTCAGCTGGTACATTCTTGGAGCCCGTCTGTAATGCAATCGCTACATTGGGAAGAGAGTGCCGGGAGTTACCGATGCACGCGGCTGATGTTGAGATCAGACTATCAGACTACTGGTTGAGGCGCACTCAAGATCAGAGGTGATGTAGTGATGTACACTGATGGTTTAGTCAAACGAGGTGTGAGGTCTGCTTGGGCTTTTGCGGCGCTCGTGTGGCAAGCTGGTAAATGAAAATTGCGGCGCGTTCAGTATTACGACCTCCAGTATGTGCATAGAAGTGAGGGCTGTGACAGACTACGACCTCCAGTTTGTACATAGAAGTGAGGGCTGTGACAGAGGGTTTGTAATGGATCGAGTTGACTGCTTACAGGCATGCTGTCACTGACTCCATGTCCACATTGGAAAAGATCGGATGTGGCCTTATTTACAATGACTGGAGAAGTTCCTCGATATTTTGTCCTGGCCATTGTAGTGTCATTGGCAATGAAAAGGCAGATAAGCTTGCGGGTACAGCTACGATCCATGGCAGCCTGACACTTGATCCAGCTACTGTCATGTCTCTCGTGTATGATGAATTGCTCGAGAAGGATTCAAGTGAGGACTCCTCCTACACTCTGCGAAGACTGGTGGCAAAAGGCATTCAACGCGGTGCCGGAAGCAAAAGCGATCTATTATAACCAGCACGACGGCGATGGAATCTGCTGTTGATGGAGACCATCAGCAGAGCGACCCTGAAGTGGACGGTCCATCGGCGGAAGGAGCAGATATGGGTTCATCCTGACTGCGATGATGTCGACTCTTCGCCAAGGTAGTGTATAATAATAATATATCGTTTATTGAAATCAAATGCCTCAATAAGTGAATCGTGAATCTGAATTAAAAAGTGAATAAATCATATATCAAATCAAATACAATAGGTAACAAAGATAAACTTGACAAAGATTAACATAACTGTATCGTGAAAAAGTAATCGTCTGGTATGCAAAACAGTCAATCATACCGAAAAACCACTGTTGGATAACTTCGACATAAACACAATAAAACTTTTGTTACGCATAGCCATCCTACAAATAGGAATTTCATAATTACCAGAAAAGTTAAGACACGGGGAATGAGACGATGTAAAGGATGAGACTTGTCATTAGCTACGGATTCGAATAATGGGAATCCCTGTATGATCCGTCGATACTGAAGGGGCACAAATTGTGAACATGAACAAGAAGCAGTACCACAGATTATCCTATGGCTTCGGGACTGAATTTGCTCAAGGCTCTGAATATTACGTTGAGAGACACTGCAAAATAAAGGACTGCAGTACTCAAGAACACCACGAATACAACTGTAATACACGTCGCACAACTGTTGTCTAGTCAAAAATGGCTTGAGCTGCCTTAAAATGTACATTTTTGATGCAGCCTTCTTACACGCTTGACTGATATGTGTATCAAAAGTCCAATATTTGTCAATAACAATACCAAGAATCTTGACATCATCATGCACAGCAATATTCGGCAAAGCTAAGCTAGAGAAATCGACATTCCTATCACAAGAAATAAACGTCTGTTTACACTTGGCCTTATTTATGACCATCTTGCTGTCAGCAGTCCATCTTTCAATACCATCCAACATCACAGACATTGAACTAACATGATTTGATTTATCAACAGCACTGCACAAAATTAGGTCATCTGCATAGCTGAGTAATGTGCTGTATTCGTCCAACGAAATGTAATTAGCCATATCTGAAGCAAAAAATGCAAATAAGAAAGGTCCGATCGAGGATCCCTGAGGGACCCCACTGGTAGCACTAACGACGGAGCTGAAGGAGTCGCACCATTTTATTCTTTGCTTCCGATTAGACAAGTAATTGTAAAGAAAAACCACGGAGAATGGGTCAATACTGCTGGACGAAAGTTTTTCAGTAAGCATCCTACGAGAAACTTTATCGAAACCACTTTCAAAGTCGATAGCTAGTATGTGGCAACCAGAAACATTCCTTTTCTGAAGACTTTTTGTGACAAAATCTTCAATGTGTAATAGGGCACATGTGGTCGAACATTTCGGACGATATGCATATTGGACAGGACTATGAAACTTGAGTAATTCATTCTGGAATTGCTTTAAGAGATGTTTCTCAAACAGTCGCTCGGGGATAGGCAAAAGCGATATAGGTCTTGTATTGAAAAGACTTGGAGGGTTCGATTTTGGTATCGGCAACACATCGGCCAGTTTCCACATTTCAGGTATATTCGCTGTCTTCAAACACAGATTGTAAATTATGCATAATGGCTCACAAAGTGAGGTGGAGAGTTTTGACCAAATGATAGACGGCACATGGTCGGAACTGGTAGACTTTTTGGGATTCACTTTTTTGGAGTTCTTAGACATCATTAATTGAAAATTGAAAAGGTGGTGAATAATAAGGTAAACTGCAGGCGCTCAAAGGATCAACAATGACTTCATCAGAGAAATGTTTGCTCAATATTTCAAGCAACTCAGTGACACTTCACAGGATCGGTGTTTGGTAGCCAATTCATATTCCTTGAGCGACATGTGCCAACCACGTTCCGATAAACATCCCAAATAGAACGATTATTGTTCATTACACACTATCTCCCCATATCCATTTAGCAATATAAGTAGTAAGCAAAACTCCACTTCTGGACCGCGCAAGATGGCCGCCATCGCTGAGTCCCCTCCCCCTGGCACGGCAGAGTGTCGTCGTCGGCCGCCGTGGTGCTTCGTGTCTGAGTCCCCCCCCCTCTGGAACGACAGAGGTTGTGGTCTGTCGTGGTGTGCCGGCCAGGTGGGTCCACGTTCACAACATGTTCGCTGACGCCCCCCCCCCTGGAACGACAGAGTGTGAGACTCGGGTGAGTTGGTCCGACCGCCTGGTTGACGTGGGCGACCGTCTAGGTTGACGTGGGCGACCGCCAGGATTAGTCTTGAGGCTATAGTGTGTGATGTTTTTGGTGCAATCTGCTGAATGTTGGGTTGTAAAATGGGTTGTTTCGAGTGGAAGGAGTGGTCGGATGAGAAAACGGAGGTCGGATTCGTGTTCAGCGTGAAATTCTGCATCGGTAGGGTGAGTTTCCAGTCAATCGGTGAGAAAAAATTTTCAACATTTTTCGAAAAACGACAGAGTTAGAATTTGGGACGTTTTGGTGTGTAGTGTCCAAACGAAGCATCGGATGAGAAAACGGAGGTAAGATTTGGATTCAGCGTGAAATTCTGCATCGGTAGGGTGAGTTTCAAGTCAGTCGGAGAGAAAAAATTTTCGGCTGACGTCCCCCCCCCCTCTGGACAGCTTGCTTCCAGTGGACGGATTTTGTCGTGCGATAGCTCGTTTGAAAGCTAAGAGTGAGACAAATTCAGTGAAAGAATCGGCTTGTTCCTATCTGTCTTCGTTCAAAAGTTAGAGCGGTTACAAGATTTTAGGTCGGAGCTCGCTTACCTGAAAAAATCCTAAGTGTCAGAGTGACTTTGTATGGGTAAAATTTTGAAAATTTTCCAAAGTGTGGAATTTCGACCTGGGACCGTCACCAAAACATTTTTCATCAAATTTCACTGACCCCCCCCCCGACAGCAATCTTCTAACTTTGGTTCTAGTGGACGGATTTTGTCTTACAGCTACTCGTTTGAAAGAGGAGAAAAAACTGCTCGACAACATTTTTTATTGCGAGTCAATCGGACCAGCCGTTCAAAAGTTAGAGCGGTTACAAGATTTTAGGTCGGAGCTCGCTTACCTGAAAAAATCCTAAGTGTCAGAGTGACTTTGTATGGGTAAAATTTTGAAAATTTTCCAAAGTGTGGAATTTCGACCTGGGACCGTCACCAAAACATTTTTCATCAAATTTCTCTGAACGAGGGGGGAGGGGGGTCCGTGAAATTTGATGAAAAATGTTTTGGTAAAGGTCCCAGGTCGAAATTCGGAAGTTTTAAATTTTTCAAAATTTTCACCACACTGGAGCTCCCACACTTAATAATTTTTTCACTTGTGGCATGTTACATGGCCATGTGCTGAGCCACCCACTTCCCGTAATCATATGAGAATGGTTCAGGTGTCATATGATAGAGCATGATGAGACAAATCGTTTGCAACAAACCGCATGTCGCTACGATGAATACTTTCGGAGATAGAGCCATTTTAAGTTTTCTTCCGAGCATATATAAACCCCCGACAACGTAAGTCTCATCACTTCATCGAAAGACGAGGTAAGCGACGGTCGTCGCTCTGAGCTCCCGATATCGGGTGTTTCAAAGGACTCTATCTTTTGAAGTAGGCAAGCTATCTTCTTACTTCAAAGTTTGTATGATAGAGTTTGATAGTGTCTTTACTACTGATAAAATTTTTTAAAAGTAGTATGAGTAGTAAAATGCGGAATTTTTTAAAAATTCTTAATTTTCACTTTTTTCAAAGTTTTAACATATAGACTAAGGTTTTCAAGTATCCTGAGTTCAAATATGCTATCAGATTTGAAATTTAACTAAGTCTAAGGCAGCTTTGAGGGGTTAGATCCCAGCTACTGATCACTACCTTTGACTCGGCGTTCCTGTTACCACTTCGGGGCAGTGACAATGATGTCTTCAGCTGTAAAGAGCGGGTATCGGGGAAGATCTCTCACTTCCCTAGTGATCAGTACAAGGCCTTCGGGCTGTCGACGGGATCGAGTGCCACTCACTACACTCTTTAGGAATATGACTGTACTACATGATTCCAAACTTATACAAATTTCATTATCTTACAGCTAACGATAAATCAGGCATGGCCAATGACAAGAATAGAAAATACCATATCAAAATGTGTGTGTGCGGTCGTATAAATCGCAGTGCGGACGCCAAGGCTCACGTCAAGAAGGCGGGCACCGGCCACATGATTATCTTGAATAGGGTTGCGTGTGTGAAGTGTAGAGTGCTGAAGGGTGATGAGGATGAGGCGCGTTTCTACAGAGTGCATGCTGACTGTAGTGGTGGTTTAGTGACTGATTTGAGATTTACGCAGTTGATTGTGGAAGAGAGGGAGCGAATGTTGGCGATCGAGCGAGAGGGTAAGGTTGAGAATGTTGTTGAGAATGATGAGTTGGCGAGAGCGGTTGCGTCGTTGGAGCGTGAGATTGAGCGAAAGAGAGTGCTTGAGAGTGATGATGAGGATGATGTGGATTTAGATAGGCAGCGTGTGAGGAAGCGTGTGAGGAAGTTGAGCTCTTCGTCATCGGAGGTGTCAAACATTGTCATCACCGACCCCCCGAAGAGCTCATCTTCCCCAAAAGTGAAGAGTGGTGGGATTCGTGTGCAGTCGGCGAGGTGGTTGAAGGATGAAGAGAAGAGGCATGTTTCGCAGCAGATGGCGCATGATTTGTTGGTAAATAAGTATGAGAGTTTGAAGAAAGTGAAGGATGAAGTTGTGAAGGAGTTGGATGAGTTAAAAAAGAAGGAACTGAAGTCGAAGGAGGTGGCGGATGAAAACATTAGAATGAGGCGTTGTGTGACTGATTTGAAGAATAAGACGCGAGAGTTGGAAGAGAAGAATGATGAGTGTGAGAAGAGGGCGAGTGCTGCGGAGAGAAGAATGAGAGATGCAGAGGCGAAGTTTGAGGAGATGATGAAGGAGATGAGTGTGTTGAGAGCGAGGAATGTTGAGTTGGAGAGGACTGTGGCTCGGCGGGGTGATGAGAGGCAGGCGTATGAGAAGTTGGAGCGCATGAGGGATGAGTGGGAACGTGTGAATGAGGATCGTTTGTTTGAGTTTCACATCCCTATTCGGGATAATCATTTGGCCGGCGAAGTATTGGTAAATCAAAGCCTCGACGAAAGTATAGTATGTTACAATGGTCATCCGAGCAAGAAGTGTCTGCATGCCAGCCTGAGAATGCGCGGTCACCTACATAAATTCTCGATTCGGAAACGCGCGAGACTGCCAAAGGATGACTAACTTGGTAAGTGAAAAAGTAAATAAGATAGTATATCCTATTCTAATACATATCATTTTCATTGCAGATCTTTGCCCGCCTTCACCACCCCATCACGTCACTCCCGAGAACGAACCATCGGCTCTCTTAAGGGCCACCTAGGGGCAAGACATGATAGAACCTCCACGCGGTTTGCCCTGGGCAGTCTTTAGACTGGCGAATACTATCATTAAGTTGAATCTGCTATCAGTCAACTTGAACGTTGCGTCGCGTTAGAGGGGTATATAAACCACTGCCTCTCATTTCATTTCATTTCAATCATGCAGACGCCGAACAGTCAAGTCAGCTCTCCTCGCGGACCACAGTTAAGGCCGCGAAATTTATTTGAGGAGTTTGTCAGGCTAGAGGAGCAAGACAGAGTTTTTAATAATCTTGCTCGGATTGGCAATCCGATGACAGCAACTGCTGTCAATCCAACGGAATGGCGCTACATTCCAATTTTTAGTCATGTGCCAGTTAGTGTGGAAGTCGACAGTGCTACCAAAGAGAGAGTCAAAGACTCTCTCAGCAGAATTGGTAGGGTGTAAGATGACGTTACTCCCGAGAACGAACCATCGGCTCTCTTAAGGGCCACCATGGGGCAAGACATGATAGAACCTCCTCGCGGTTTGCCCTGGGCAGTCTTCGGACTGGCGAATACTATCATTAAGTTGAATCTGCTATCAGTCAACTTGAACATTATGCAGTCGATTGCTATCCCTGAAGCATTCTGATTCGCTGTTGAGCAATTCATTGTTGAAAACCCTATATAAGCTAGAAGATTGTAGCGCTTCTCATTCAATTTGAAGTCACGATGGAAGCGACATCTGCCGACAACATTCCCGTCTTCACTGATGAAGACAACGGCATTCCCGAGTTCGTCATCCTCGACGAGTGGGATGAGGAGGATGAGAAGAAGGGGAAGATCAAGAGGATCGTTTGGGCGGATGGAGTGTGGACTCCAAATACCACTCGCATCCGAAAGGTGCCAGATGCACCACCACGGCTTAGGCGGTATAGGGTCTATGACAACCTAACCGTCATACCCATTGACTATTCCAGCCAATAGTCAACTTAATTGACACCATTGACACCGAGAACGAACCATCGGCTCTCTTAAGGGCCACCATGGGGCAAGACATGATAGAACCTCCTCGCGGTTTGCCCTGGGCAGTCTTCGGACTGGCGAATACTATCATTAAGTTGAATCTGCTATCAGTCAACTTGAACGTTGCAAATGAAGTTCGGTGTAATACTTCCTTTCGACGGGCGTTCCTGTAAAGGCCGGCGGTGAAACCCGTAGCTATGTATACCGCAAGGGACATTCGGCAATGGTCAATCTTGTTAAACCTCTCTGCGTCATGTTTGCAAGTGATTGCCTCTGTCTCAACGTAGTATGCATTCGCGCCAGGGCGACATTTAGCCAACTATCGAAGGTTGCCTAAAACTTTCCATTGCATACGTTATGAGAACCATGAGTTCTATCTGTCTCTATCAATGAGACGAATTGATGAATGGAATGAAATGGGAGGACACTCACGCGCCACACGCAACATAACACACTTCTCTCTTCCGTAGTCTAACAAGCTCTTTACACATGGATCGCAGTCGATTGCTATCCCTGTATCAGAAGTGTAAGCTATCTTAATTTATTTGACACTATTTTATCTACCATCATCGTCCATATGAAATGTTTTTAGATTTACAAGTTAGACTAAGCGTGCTACTATTTCCAAATGAAAAAGTATACATGGTTAAATCATCCACTTAAGCCCATCCGTAGTCTAACAAGCTCTTTACACATGGATCGCAGTCGATTGCTATCCCTGTATCAGAAGTGTAAGCTATCTTAATTTATTTGACACTATTTTATCTACCATCATCGTCCATATGAAATGTTTTTAGATTTACAAGTTAGACTAAGCGTGCTACTATTTCCAAATGAAAAAGTATACATGGTTAAATCATCCACTTAAGCCCATCCGTAGTCTAACAAGCTCTTTACACATGGATCGCAGTCGATTGCTATCCCTGTATCAGAAGTGTAAGCTATCTTAATTTATTTGACACTATTTCATCTACCATTATCACCGATATGAAATGTTATAAGATTTACAAGTTAAACTAAGCGTGCTACTATTTCCAAATGAAAAAGTATACATGGTTAAATTATTCACTAAAACCCCATTCAAGTAAGTCAGTATGAAAGCAAAGATAATACGAAATAAACATTTATTATGGCATGTATTTCAAAAGGTCTTCATCGTCAATATCGTCCCAGAGTCTGGCTTCACATAGATCACAAAAACAGTTGAGCTGCTTTAAACGTTCTTCTGCAGCGTCCCTCACTTTCTCAATGTACGCCCACTCCGCCACGGTTCGCGGTTGGGAGTTAGGGGTGTACCACTCCCATATTTGATGCAAGTGCGACTTGCTGGTCATCTCCATCACCCCTTCGGCATCATATTGTAAATATTTCCACCGTATGCCTGTTAGGTCGGGCAACTCCTCTTCATCCTCCTCCGATAATGATAACTTTCGTATATTGTCCAGTCGGTACACCTTCTCCACCTTCGCCTTTCTTGGTGCATTTGGTGTAACGAGCACCTTTGCTGATGTACATGGAGAGGAGAACTCCAATGCGGTATTTGGTGTTGTTGGAGGACTTGTCATGTTGTCTTTGAAATGCTGACTTTGAATAATGATAACTTTAACATTTTTCTAATTCTTAAGTATACACAAGCAGCCAATCAGAATGAACATCCAATGAATGAAGAGAATGAAAGTATATAAGCAAAGTGACATTCGTGTCATTTCACTCTGTCTTTGAGACGCATAAGTGAACGGTTGTCTAGCGAATTCTGTTATTATTTGAGGCGTACAAGTGAATTCCAAATTTGAGACGTATTATTTGAGTGAAGTCTCTATCTTGTTGAAGTATCAAGCTTAAACATAATTTCGTTGAAATGGTAAGTTGAAGATTTCTTCACTCATCTCCCTCAAACGTGTGGCTAATAGCATCTTCCTCAATTTCAGGCATCAACTTCATCACCAACACCCTCCCTTCTCGAGGAAAGTTTAGAGTTGTTGAGTCAAAGTAGGTTGTAACAATACACTGAGACTTGAACAGAGATGATAGAATGATTTCTCTTTCAGGTGATGTGAGTTCCAGCTCAGGACTCTCGCGACAAGGCAACGAGTGGGAATGTGCCGACTGCGGACATATGTTTACAAGGAAGCACAGTCTCCTTCGACACATCAAACAACGTGTGTGTCAACGCAAAGCGGCGTCAATCTCCGGAGGTGAAGTTGATTCTGACGATGACATCTCCTTTCCTTGCGATTTGTGCCCTCTTTCTTTTGATAGTCACTTTCAGCGATCTTCGCACAGACTTCAACACACGCATGCAAATGATCACTACACCAACGGTACCTCTACCATCTCCCTCATTAATGTTTCCCATAATAATTTAGTACGCGACTACTGCATGGAGTCCAATACTCAAATAGTAGATTTTCCTGAGTGGCTCCTTCAAAATTCAAACATTATCGAAGCGCTCTTCAACAATTTAGACAATTTTAGAATGAAGGCGCTCATCTACCTTAAACTAAAATATATTAAAATAGATTTTCAAACGGGTCAAGTGACGGAGAGAATACAGTTTCATGTTCCTTCCTCTTCCGCAACCGAAGTTGTAGACTGCGAGTCTTGGCTAAATTTTCACATTCAATGTTTAAAATCAAATGTAGATAAATTCAATCAACGCGACAGCGCTCTCATTTTTGATGGTGTGGACTCAGCCATATTCAAAATTTCCCTATTAGAAAGTCATGCAGCTCGAGGCACATTTAAACTACCAAAAACGTTGTATAATAAGAAAGCTGTCATCAATGTTGATTGTAAATCACAGTGTTTCAAATATGCAGTCCTATCCATCCTTCACTATAATGATATCAACGCGCATCGAGATCATACCTATAGCTATAGACAGTGGGAGGATGAACTAGACTTTGAAGGTTGTGATAGTAACAACATGAAAATCAAAGATGTAGAAACGTTCGAAAAACATAATAAGATTAAAATTGTCGTTCACGTGTGGGAGAAGGGGTTGAAGGGTGCCCGCTATAATTCACGTTCAACTTGTTATGAACGTGTAGTCAACCTCTTATTAGTAAAACAAGATGATAGCGAGGAATGGCACTACTGTGGTATTCCCAAAATCTCTCGCTTGTACACTCACTTGGGGCACTCTAAAAGAGGTGAACATTTTGTATGCGACCGCTGCATCCGCTCCCTTTGGAGTAAAGATAAATTTGAAACTCACTATGAATGGTGCAAGCGAGGTAAATTACAAATGGAACGCATGCCCAAAGATAAAATATTTTCACATAGGGATAATGGTGACGAATTAAGTCCCCTGCGTGTCATTTACGCAGACATAGAATGCTACATTGATGATATCATCCACAAGCCAGCAGCCATATCCTGCTATGAAGTATGGCATGACCACTTTAGGAATAGACAAAACAAAATGCATACTTGGCAAGGTGAAGATTGCATTTCAAAATTTCTAGAATTTCTCGATAAAGCTGCTAAATTTCAACAATCATATGATTCCCAATTGCAGCGTAAGTCACTACATATGTCAGATGAAGACAAACAAAAATTTGAAAGTTGCACATCCTGTCCTAAATGTCATAAAACGTTTGATGACGATAAAATTAAGAAAGTGCGTGATCATGATCACATCACTGGTAAATCTAGAAACGCACTCTGCTCCAAATGTAACTTTTCACTTAGGTTGAGACGTCGTGTACTACCCGTCATTTTTCATAACTTTAAGGGCTATGACAGTCATATGCTCATAAAAGGAGGGTTGAGCCAGATGAAATCGTGGCAGTTTAATGTAATAGCACAAACGAGAGAAAAATTCATGGCAATGACAGCAAAAGTACCAGTAGATAAAACTAAAGAAAATAAGACAGTCTTCTTCGAAATAAAATTTTTAGATTCATTTCAATTCATGTCAGCGTCACTAGCTTCTCTCGTTCGTAATCTCAAGTTTCTTCCCCATAGTCAAACTTTGAAGAAACACTATCCAAACTTAACGGATGAAATAATCACTCGCAAAGGAGTCTTTCCTTATGCGTATTTTAGCTCAATGTCTAAACTAAATGAAACAACCCTTCCTTCCATTGACAAATTCAAAAACGATTTGACGGGTCAAGATTGTCCAGTAGAGGACTATGAACATGCTCAAGAGGCATGGTTAAAATTTGATTGTAAAACGTTTGGCGATTATATGATCGCTTACTTAGAATTAGATGTCATTTTGCTGGCTGATGTCTTTCAGGAGTTTCGACGAGTGGCATTAGAAGAAGACAAATTAGATCCTGTCCACTTTGTCAGTCTACCAGCCATGTCCTTTAAATCAGCCTTTAAAATGACTGGTGAGACCATTCATCTCTTACAAGACCCGGAGATGTATAATATATTTGAGCGCGGAATACGCGGTGGTCTCACATTTGTAAATAAACATCATATAAAATCTGAAACAGTAGGTGATGATCATATCCACCTAAAGTACTATGACCAAAATAATTTATATGGTAGTTCACTGTCTAAACCACTACCTCATTCCGAGTTTAGTTGGTTAAATCAAGATGAGCTTGAGTATTACTCCAACCCTTCAAACATACTGAAGATTCCAGATGAAGGTGATTGGGGATATTATTTTGAAGTGGATTTGATTTATCCAAATAGTATTAAAAATAAAACTGCTGATTTCCCACTTGCACCTGAATCTGGCGAAGTGACTGAAGATATGTTTTCACCATTCATGTCACAATTTCATAATAACTTAACAGAGTGTGGACAGCCAAGGTACAAACCATGCCGCAAACTTTTACTCACCCAATATGATAAGAAAAATTATCTCGTACACTTCTGCATATTAAAATTCTATTTAGAAATGGGCATGCTTCTAAAGTCAGTTCACCGCATTATCAAATTTAGACAGAAAGCCTTCCTCAAACCCTACATAGATAGTAACAGTCAAAAACGTGCACTCGCCCAAAATAATTTTGAAAAGGATTTTTATAAATATAAGAATAACAGTCTATTCGGAAAGACCATGGAGGATGTTAGAAAACGTATGAATTACAAACTAGTCGTTGATGAACAAAAATATCACAAATTGACCTCATCACCTCTTTTCATTGATAGAGACATCATCGATGAGGATCTTGCAGGTGTTAAAATGATTAAATCAGAAGTTGAGTTGTGCAAACCCATCTATATTGGGCAAGCCGTTTTAGATTATTCTAAGCTTGAAATGTATCAACTCTTCTACAAAATATTAAAACCATGCCCTCTCGTAAAAGAGGTTCGCTTGCTGGGTGGTGATACAGATAGTTTCTTTTTAGGAATTACCACTCAAAAAGATTTAAATTTTAATGAAGTAGGCAAGTCATTAGAAAAATATTTCGACACATCTAACTACAATCCCACTCATCCACTCTATTCCATACAGAATAAAGCCAAACTTGGTTGTTTTAAGGATGAAACAGCAGGAAAGGAAATAGATGAAATGATTCTCCTCCGTCCTAAAATGTATTCCATGAAACTAAAAGAATGTGCAGATAGTATTAAGCGTGCTAAAGGTATATCAAAATCCATTGTTCATAAAATGAAACATCGGTCCTATAAGAAGGCCTATAAAAATAAAACTATAACGTTTGTCAATATGACAATCTTAAAATCTCAAGTTCATACTGTGAAAACGTACACGTTCAAGAAACGAGCACTTTCAGCATGGGAGGATAAGAGGTGTTGGATAGGACATAACACATCTCTTCCACATGGACATCCTGACACAAACATACCTCCACCCAAAAGAATAAAACTCACGCTACCACATTCAGGAGATGTATTGACATAATCAACTTTAACTCAGTATTTTGATGTTGCTTTTTGTAGATATACATGGTTGTTTTATGTATCGCATGAGATCGTTTCCTCCTTGTGAATATATGCCTACAGTCAGCCCATTCCCCTATATCTGTGAAAAGACTTTTTCATATACATATTTTTATTTCAATAAACATATCACAATGACTTCACTTTGTTTTCCGAAACACTAAAGTTACGAGGGATTTAGTATCTTTCACGTGGATGCACTCTTGTAAACCATTGGTAATTTTGATAGCAATAGAGGGTATAGTTTGTTTGATGACGGGATGATAGAAAATAGATTCAAACATCTCGACTATTCCATATGAAGCGTCTTTATCATGAATGAAATCACGTAAAATGTATTCTTTTTTCTCGCCAACAGAAATAGGTAAAATCAAATCACTTTGAATGTAAAGGTGCTGTTCATGTTTATCAAGTGTCATTGGTGTTTCTATACCAATCGTATGCGCAGCAGCAAACACTGTTTGTAGCATTGAAAAGCCAAAGAGTTTTTTCAAATTTTTACTCAATTGACATTGAATGTCATCACCCAGTCTAAGAACAACGCGTTGATTTTCAATTGAAAACGAAATGTGGTGTGTCTTTGCATCATATTTACTTTTCATCACATGCTTCAACTTCTGTTGTATATAAGGATTTACTACATGAATGAAGCTTTCAACTGTATGATATAGACGCGGCATTATATTGATAGCAACTTTAGATTCTTCATAAGACTGGTAAATTTTCTTGATGCGATCGCCATAGATGTCCACCCACCATTCATCATTAACTGAATCAGCTTTAGTGTGATATTCATGAGAAGCATACACCACACCGCTTCCAATAATAGGCGTATAATGCCTTACAAAATGACGCAAGGTTGGAGAGAAATAAACTGTAAGTTTGTCATTATATTTCTGAATAACCAACTTATTTTTGTCCGCCATAATTTTCTCTCCATACTTCTTACCCACAGTCTCATTCCATCGTTTTACTAACTCAATAAGTGATAAAGGTTGAACACCACGCTTTTTCAAAATGATGCGTTCTTCGCATTCTACAACATCTTCATCAAATATTTTAAATCTATAATGAAATTTGTTGATTCGATTTGAATAAACTTTTTTAACATTTGCAGTAGCAATTGACGTTAGATGTAGTCCATGACCAAAACCAAGATGTGGATAGAATTCACTATCCAACCTCAGCGTAAGACCTTTAGTAAAAGAATGAAAGCGGAGGAACTGTCTCCCACTCCAATGATAGATAGTAAACTCATAAGCTTTCTGATTTTTATTCTTCATGATGGAAGTATTACCACTGTTGAATGCCTTAATAATTTTCTCATTCCCAAATGGCTCATAAGAATCTGATTTTATCTGAATCCATTCATAGTTCCACTTTCCATCTGACGTTAAATTGTATGGGAACTGAAATGCATTATTCATCGTTATTCCATCATGGGTGCGAGGAGTCAATATCATTTCTTCCAAATCATTCACATTCTGAATATTGCTATCATAGCAAATACTAGAAACGCCAACCTCCCATTCACCTTCTAAATGCAGTGGGCGATTTAATTCTACTCGATAGTCTGATGGTTTATTTTTGGGAAATTTATTCATAGAAGCATTACTGGGCAAGTAGATTAGAAACGAGTCCTTATTTTCACTTTCCATATTATTCACATTGGAAAAATATATTAGCATACGTTTGCATTAACTCTTCATTCGGAAATGGAGTGTGATACTTGTCACAGCATCTTTATGAAAAGGAATCAGCGCACCAGCATCGTCATAAATGGCAATATCAATTTGTGGGATGTAGTTTGATTTCAGCTTTGTATAATGCACTTTCTTGAAAGTATGCTCCGATAAAATACTGCAGCTTTTTGGCTGGTATGGTATCATTGCTAGCAATGGAGCTTCAACATCTCCCACACGTACATCTTCACCAATATTGGAATATATCTGAAAATAGTTAATACGACGCGATAGCGACATGTCTGCGCTAGCTTTGGTTACAGTACCACTTTTAAAGATATTTTGATCAAAACCCAAAATGTCCATTAGAGTTTTATCCATAATTAGTTCAATACCTTTTCCACTTATAGTGAGAGACAAAGTACCTTCTTTTTCAGAAAATGAAATATGTTGCTCATTAATCACTTCATTTAAATAATCTACAACCAATTTAACCGAAGTAATAATGCGAGGCATCAACACTCTTGTTTCATGTAAGATACCACCTAAAGGCTCTACACACTTTTTGTATAAAGATACGGTCCATTCTGTATCAAATTGATTTGACCTTTCACATGGTAAATGTTGCATATCAGATTTTCCATGAACAGCTGCAGAACGATGTCGTAAGAACTGATGAAAATCTTTTGAACAAACTAATACTAGATCATCATCATTTAATTTACTTATTGCAATATGATTAGATGATTTAATATAAGTCAATGTTGCCACTTGCTTGCCATCAACTCGAAGGAGATAATTAAATTTCTTCAATAATGTTTCAGGAGTCATGTTTGTCTTTCTTGGCTTAATCACAATCTTCTTCACCAACGTCTTCTCATTTCTTGGAATAAGATCTACATAATAAGCTTCCTCTCGATATATTAACTGTTTATGGCCACTTATGTGGTAATTAACGTTAAAATTATCATAGCTTGTCAAGGCGCTAGCGAGGTAGCCTAAATCATTTCTTAAACTTGGACTTAAACCAACAATCCAATCTTTCTCAACTACATGATGTACATAATTATAATCATCATTGTGCGGAGTAAATTGGACAATATGTTTACACGCTTTATTCAAGAAATCATATATAAACTTTTTACATGATAAGAGATCTTTCTTTGGCCACTGTGGAATGTATACTCGGCACCCCTTTTCACATTGATAAGCAGCTGTACGCCTCATATTAATAGTCATCACCTCATGATCAAAAGTATAGACACAGTTGCTATAAACAAGTTGAGTGACACCCACTTCCCAATTCCCATTTAGCTGTTGTGCATGATCAATGGGAGTAGAAAAGAGTGCAGCTCGATTACTAGTAAATCTCTTTGTAGCCGCATTGCTAAGCAAAATATGATAAAACGACATTTTTATATTGCTAATCTGCAACTTTGCATAACATCATGAAGACTTGGATTTTGGACTCTCTACAATATATCAGAGTTGATCGTGATGGAAACGTACATTTCAAAAATTCTCATGGTCATACATCAAGAGGAATTACATTAACATGGCGACAATTTGTCAACCTCAATGATATCATGAGGGATTTGGAATATTTTGAAACATTAAGATTCATCTCCTTGGGTGATCAACTTTGGCTTCAACATTACAGAAATGAAATTCAAATCTGCCATTCTCATTCCGCAAACTGTTTCTCATTTCGCAAATACAATTGGGAGAAGTATAGAAGATACATACATCGCTCCATCATGACATTTATTCGTCGTGAGTTCATCGCCCTACTATGCAAATCTTAATCAGGCATGACTACTACACATCATGAGTTAGAAATTAGATTCCCTACAACGTATTGAAACGGATCATGATCGAAACGTCTATTTCAAAGATTCAACTGGAAATGTGAGAAGAGAGTTTGCTTTATCTTATCGTCATTTTCAATCTCTACATCATATCATGAAGGACTTGAAATACTTCTATATGAAAAGACATTCACGTATTGGAAATCGCATCTGGCTGCGCGTCAACAATCGGCGAATTCAACTCTATCATTCCCAACTTCATACTAACTTCACATTTCATCAAGGTAGTTGGGAAAAGTATAAAAGGAAGGTACATCGCTCAATTTACTCATTCTTTCATCATGAAGCGCCATCGCTACACCATCGTCAACATTCTCCGTCGCTTCAGACTCTACACCAAAATCGATCTCACAACATTACACCAACAGCTTCCAAACAGCAAGTATTACCCGGGCCGTCCTCAAATGTTAGTGGTGAAGATGAACAATTCACGGAATCTTCAACTCTTCCCAAATGGGACTGTACAGATTCTCGGCGCCCTTTCTCATTCATCGGCGCAGTCAATGCGCTTAGAGCTACAAAGACTACTACGTCGGATATGGAAGAGGGAGAGGTGTGTGATGTCGAATCTGACTGTGGACAATATGGTGATCTCTACTCAATTGAGTGACAGTCTATCATTTTTGAAGATTCGTACCAGCAGTTACAGTTTGTGTTATGAACCCGAACTTTTTCCTGCAGCTCTCATTAGTTGTTGGTTACCTGTGCATGTGGCAATCTTTCATAATAGTAAAGTGATCATTACTGGACTAAAATCTCATGTACAAGCAAATGTGATCCTAGACTATCTCATCGAGTATGTACGTACCCAGCGGATTGTAAAATAAAAAACAATTTTTCCAACATGATGTTTTTATTTCAAATCATGATAGAACTTACAAATCATTTTTTCATTAGAGGATGGATTACATGAAAAGTTTTGAATAACAGATACAAATCGAGATACATGTAAACGTTTTAAGATGAAGTACAGTACAAAAGCACCACACGTTGATGAAAGTGGATGTTGTAGTATGCGTTCATTTCGCTGATATTGACGCGTATGTTTTCTCAACCACTGCTGTGTTGGTATATTTGGAGGTTGAGCAAGAGAGTCAAATAGTTCACCACGTCGGTCTTCTCCAATAAAGATCGCTTTCCAATGCTCACCGCCTAAATTCTGAGAATGAGTGTTTAGCACAATAAAGATGGGATAGTGATTTACTGCAGGTGGTAAGGTATCGAGTGAATAGACATTATCGAAAGCTTTCAACGTCGCTTCGTCTGCATTACGCTGCACTTTAGTCTTAATATCGTCAGCAGTCAACCAACTCATTAACGATTATACTGAAGAATCACGTCACGATACTTTGTAATTTCAATATTTGAATCAAAGACTGCATAAATTAATACATTGATCGTCTCAGGTAGTGTTCTTTTGAACGTCAAATCCAAACGAATATTATGAGGCACGTTCGCTTGACGATAGGGGGCACTAATATCGCTGTCAGCAGTCAAATCAAATGCATAAATAGTATATCCACTCTTAAACTCTTTCATAGTCAGTCCGTTGGTGTCATCCGTATTGTAAAAGCCAAAGACATCCATAAAATCAACATAACTGCGCATAAATTGATCCGAAGCAAAATCTGGTTTGTAGGGTGCACCAGGATGACTCACACCATTTACACGTAAAGCAATTTCACTTAACTGATTGTGTTTAAAATTGAAAGGATTCTTCTTTATATTACCATTAAATGCATCATTTTCAACCATTGCCACCATGAGGACCTTCGGTGCTTCCGATGGAAAGAGGCCATCTTTCATGAAACTCTTTTGATCTTCCGGAATTGTAAAGGTGAGAAGCTTTGTATGCTGAACGGGGTAAATGGCATTTTGGCGGTTAAGGCCTTCAGCATGCCCTCTAATGACACTTGGATTCGGTACTACTCGACGAATGTAAAGTGCAATATCTTCCACATGAATTCTAAAATTGTCAACTTTAGCAAATGCATTCAGCGCAAATTCAGGCTTATTCAATGTCAGCTTGAGTCGCATGCTGGTATTACAGAGTAAAAACTTTGACTGTCTAAAGAAGTCTAAATTCAGCGGACCATATAGCTGACATACTCTACTATCTTTAATCATAGCAGATCGCTTTACAAAGCCACTGTTTGTTTCAACATCAAATTTTCCTGCTTCATCTCTGTACCATCCCATGGCTTCCATATGACTTTTTTGTGCTGCTGGATGAAACTGTGATACATGATTGAAATATGATTTATAGGGATAATCGCTTTGACCACCTTCCACCTGCTGCTCTCCAATCGTTAGAGAAACATCACGAAGTAATGTAGTCAATGGTAAATTGTTCAGTCCAACTTTATGTGCATCGTCAATAGCAGTTCCATCTGCTTGCTGAATTCTAAACCTCAAATCAAGCATCGCATAACTCAAATCTATGTAGTCATCACTACCACCAGGAATAACAAATTCAATGGGGCCAGCATTCTCAGCTGTTCGAGGATGATAATCTACAATACTTGAACTAAGAATATCTGTCTGTATGGCTTGTTGATCGAACAAACAAAAACCGGAAGTTTTACACTCCATGATTAGAAGTTATAGCAGCGTCGTCGTTTAGCGCCTGATGAATGATTAGAGCCTCTGCGACGTTTGCGTGAATGCCTTTTGACTGAAGATCGCACCTTACCAGCTCCGCGATGTTTCCTCCTTCCTTTTTTCATTCGTTTAGGTGATTTCTTTCCTTGAGTAACACCAGCAATGGTCTGCTTCAATGTTTTTAAACCGCGTTCCTTCCCACGATTCAACAAACTGCTCTTAAAACTTCTACCTCTGGAAAGATCACTAGCAACATCACCAGCAAAGCCAACGGCATTACTTAAAACATTTCAGTGCACCAAGTATGCTACCTCCACGTTGGCGGCGAGCACCGATGTAAATTTGTCCTCTGCCACTTACATAGGAGGGTCGTGAATAAAATGAGGCAGTTGGATTCATAGCTCAAACCCTAAACATTGTTAGTTACAACTTTGCATGAATCACTGTCGATCACTTAGATGAAAGATGTCGGCACGACGCATCCAAGAGTTCATACTTGAAGGATAACCAGTCCATTTAACAAGACACCATTCTTCACCTTGTCGTTTTTTACATCGAATGATTTTCTCTACCAAATATGTTTCACTTTCAGTGACTACCTCAATCTCATCGCGGTAAAAGCTACCCTCAATTTCTTCATTATCGTAATCTTTCAACTTGTAGGTGGTCGGAGAGTCTTTTTGATTAATCCTTGATACTGTAAATACCTCCTCTGTCCAATTCGGGAGGTACCCTTTAGCAAAAACACTTTTCACTTTTGAGATACGAACTTTATCGCCAATTTTCACATCACTTTTCACATGAGTGCGTTTACGTTGGAATGATTCGCGCACTTTATCTACATTGTCAGCATTTACATCTACTGGTCTGAGTCCAATAGAACGATGGATAGAGTGATTGTAGGCATGGAGTGTATCTCGTAGAACCTTTGTCCAATTTTGTGTCAAGTTGGCAGTAAAATGTTGCCACAAGCGATTTTTTAATGTGCGATTAAAACGTTCAACGAGTGCAGCTTTATAAGCGCTCTTTACACTAAACAACTCAATGTCATGCCTCTCAAATAATCTTGTCACATGCTGATTTTCAAACTCTTTTCCTTGATCACTCTGAATTCTTTTTGGAATGCGACCTTCTCGAAAAATTGTTTGGAATGCTTTTGCTACTCCTTTCCCTTCTTTAGTTTTTAAAGGTTGAGCCCACGCATAACGCGAGAAAATATCAATGACGGTTAAAATAAAATTATTGCCCGAGTTATGTTTTGAAATGGAGGCAACATCACACAAATCTGCTTGCCACTGTTCATCGATGTCATGAACAATATAATGGCGGGTGCGGTACTTCTTTTTCGCTTGTTTGTGGAGTGTATAGGTAGCCTGACCCTTTAACCATCGTTTCACTTGTGATTGTGGAAGACCACTCGCTTTTGATAATTTCTTGATAGATGCAAATCCTGCCGGATGTTTTACATCATAATAGATTGACTTCAAACGTTCAGTCGATGACGGCTGACTCTTTTTCCTCCTCATCTTTTTGTTTTCTTCCCTTTCTACATTTACAACAACTGCAGCATTTAGCTTTAGCGGTTTTGCGATCGTGTTCACATTGCTTAGGGGTTTCATTATGAGAGCTGGCGCAGCAAGTGCAAGTGACAACGACATTCACCTCTGGCGGCTCATTACATGGCAAGCAACACATCTGCTTCATATTAATAGTCTGAGAACATGTATTTCCTGGGAGGAGCTGTTTTACGTTTTCCTTTTACCAGTTTTAGTGGTGATGTAGATCTACGTCGAGTTCTTCCTCTTGTTTGCTTAGTGAGTGTGGGAGGGGATGTAGCAGGTGACGTCTTAAACCAATTTGTTGGCATTTTCATCGTCTGAGGCATTGGAGTAGTAGCCACTGTTGAATCAAGTTCTTTCAATGTCTCATTATTTAAAGCAAATTTTGGTACATTATGCTTTTTCAATAGTTTAAGAAAGTATGACCAACCAGGTGGAACATAGCCCTGACGGCGCTTTCTACGTGTCGCATACTGAATCAAGTCTTCATAACGTGAAGCATCAATCACTTTATTTTCATCTGTAATGATTTCTCCTCTATCATTTACATTGAGATGGGGCTCAATACTATTGAAAAGAGATATGGCATGTGCGCGAGATGCTAAAGGTGTAGCAGTCGATACAGAGTCACGCATCTTATTCTTCAAGTTTTTCAATTGCTCAACAGTTTCCGATTGTAATAATACAGCACGATGTGGATCTTTGATGTGAACATTTTGCTGATAATCTATTTCTTTCCTATACATTTGATTTGCAAGAGGTTGCTTTACTTGCTGCATGGCACTCAATTGTACATATTCATCCTGAGGAATAACAATCATGCGAGAATAAGAACTCATAGTTTGTAGATAATCATGGGAGTTTTCAAAATATCACTTCGAAATCTAAATTCTTCAGGACACTCTTGCGTAAAGTCAATGAATAAGTAACCGTATGGTTTTTCAGTAGCTGCTTGAAAAATTTCAATTAAGGCTTTTGATCCTCTGGGTGCAACTTGTCGCGCTAAAATTTCAAATTGACTTTTATCTCGCGGATTCTTGAAAATAGCATAATAGTGTGTATTCAGGTTTCGTGTACGAGCTTCTTTTCCATCAGGAAACAAATTTTGTGTAATATAGATGATAAAACACCTTTTATGGTGTGCTGCGCGAGTGAACATATCTGTAACATCTTTTGAATTCTTACTTTCTTTTAATAAATCATCCAATACAACAACATCATTAGACTGAAGTTTATCCACTGCAATAATTCCTTCATGTCGAATAAAGTTGCGACTTTGCAATTCCTGAAACAACGACGGTTGATAAATACCATAACACCAAATCACTCGATTGATAGGTTCCTTAAACAACTCCCTTCTTTTATCCAATAAATTCAGCGTGAAAACAGTTTTACCTGCATGAGATGGACCTGATACAGTCAGAACTTTATCACATTGAAGTCTGAAATCCATTTTATTACTTTGAGACTCAACATTTGCATAATTAACGCTTAGAGCCAAAGATATTTCCCAATAGGTTGCCCACGGCAGGAGCTATCATTGGAAGTATTGCTGAAAGGAAACCGCCCTTTTGTGTTAGAGTTTTCCTCTTTCTTTGAAGGGCGACTTTAGGATTGGAGATGAAACGCAATTTCGTAGCATATCGCTTAAGTAACTTTCGTTGTTTTGGCGCTAATTTCTTCGTCCTCAACTTCCTCACATGAGAAATAATTTCACGAATGAATTTATCGTTAGCATGTCGTATAGCATTGTATCGCTGATTTGCTTTCATTCGTCGGAGAGCTTGAATGGCTGAAGAAAACTTTTGACTTTTACGTTTCGCCATTTTACGTTTCGCCATTTTCCGTGTTAGTCTTTGCTAAAACCTATCTTTACCACATTTGCATAGGTACTAACTATTGCGACATAAGTGACACTCGAAATGAGCAATATCACAGTGGTTACATTTGCAAAGTTGAATGCAATTACGTATGAAACAGCGTTGACAAAAAGCATGCTTACATCTCTTGAAGATGCGCTTTTCATTTCCATCCTTTCGCTTACATACATCGCAACACATAGTTTCACCGTTACTGATGTCTATAGCAAGTCTTTTTGAAGATATGAATTTGCTAGCCTTTTCTAAATAATAGACGCACGTACAGAAGGAATATACTTCGAGAGTGAGCAGACATAGCTCGAAAACCAGTTGTGCCACAATCAAGTACCACTGCATTTTCAATTTTTCTTTATGGAAAGTTGAATGTGAATATCTGAAATCGCTTCAATCACTAGACTGCTACCATGATGGTTAAATGCGTTAAGACGTTCAGCAATTTTTATCATATGCCTTTTAAAAAATTGTTGGGGGTGATCTACCACTTCCATTGAGTAAGAAGCAAAATGGAAAGATCGACTTTCCACCTCTTGCTTTCCAAAATGACTAAACTTAATTTTCGCAACTAATCGCGCCATGACAATGCTATCAGAGAATGTATTCATTAATTCTAGAAAAAGAGTGCTAGCATCATCGACCACTGCTTCGATGTCGGTCTCATCTTTATGAAATTTTATCACATAATCTTGAACAGCTCCTTTTAAACTTTGCCTATGAAAACGTAATGTTCCGCAGTCGTTTGAGAAAGACATGATCGCCCTTTATCTAACCCATCCATTGCATGAAAACAACAACTCTTCTCATAGTAACATTTATTGAATAACGGTAACAAGCATGCATTATAAATCAATGGTTTGAAAGAGATAAAATAGATACAGCTGATAACTATCATACAGCGAGCAATGATAACCATACAGGACTTTGGCAGTGTTGAGGTAAGGAGGAAAGAAGCATTGGTTATGAACGTAGCTACTACAACGAACAGACAAAATAGGAACACACAAATCCTTAAAACGTTTCGTGACTTCATGATAATGTTGATTCACTCTACTATCCCAAGGCGGGAGCAAAATATCATCAATGATTAGATTGGGAAATACTTTCCTCTCCTTACCAGGATTATTACAAAAGATGCGTATAACATTGAAAGCAGCTAACCCTCGTTTAAAGTCAATAAGAAGAGCACTCTCACAAGAAAAGCAAGTCTTGCAAATATTTCAGATTAAGTCCATGAATGTGTTTTCTCGCCCATTGATCAACATTGGGATTGCAGTTGGCATGTTGATGATAGACACTGACAATCTGATATGTCCAATTGTTCATAGCAATAGCACTGAGCTCCTGTACAGGTTCACCCTCACAATCCATAAAAATGATGATAGAAGCCTAAAACGGAAATTTACACATCTAAGGAAACGTTCTATAACATATTACAAAATGAAGAATTACATCGATGCTTTTCACGACAAAATACACAAATGATATGATGGCAACGAAGAAGTAAAATGTATCTAATAAGACCACGTCTACGACACTCAAAGCACATAAGCGAATTGTCATAGGGTAGAGTTAGGAAAGGACTAGTAATTCTCCTTCTTTGATTTGCGTTTTGATGTAGCATTCTTCTCCGACTTGCGCTTCGTACCACTGCTGTTAAGGATTTGATCAATTATGTCGTCCACGTTGGGTGGTTTCGGAATATATAGGATGGATTCCATATGCATGGAGAGAGAGGCTATTTTATTATCCTTGTGTCGACCATAATATAGCCCATTCACTTTGAAAAGGATATCCCAAGTACCTTCTCCGAGCTCATCACATCTGATGGGTATTGAATGATCTCCATCCTTCTTATAGTAAGTACACCAATGTGACACCGGTAGGCAAATGTGATTACCATCCCAAATCTTTCTATAGGGAGTATCCTTGTCATCTCTCGCCTTCCACTCTTGAGCAAGAGGAGTAGGAATGTCCATATTTAATGTCACGTACTCCTCAATAATATCAAGTTGGTGGCGAATGTACGGACTCACGGGGATCAGTATGTAGTCCCCATACTGATTGTGCATTATCTTGACATCCGTGGAAGGGAGCATTCCCGTTTGGAGTACTACGCTATGATCGCCATAACGCAAGGTTTGTTTAAATTTACGCTGTAGCGGTGTAGGATTATGTACCTTGGTTGTTTCTTCCACTGGCCTCAGTTGTAGATGATCTGACCGTAGCGAACCTTGTAACGTTTGACCGCCATTTTGTCATACTAGTGCAGCAGATGGAGTAGATGCCTGAAAATGAAAAAAGATAGTATTAAGTTTACGTTCAAGGGAGGAGAGGGAGGGAAGTAGCGACTTACCATTTTAGTTGGATAATAGAACAGGGAACTAGGGAGAGAGAAAATGTGCGTCCGTCACTCGTGTGATTCAACGATGGAATGATTCTCACTGTGGAAGGCTCGCTATTTATAAAGAAATGCTTGATTCTCATTGGATGATGATCCTCATTGGACAATAACATCAAGCTGATTCCAAATCTGGCCTCCGTTTTCCAATCCGATGCTTCCTTTTGAAGCTACAGCCCAAAACGTCCCAAATTCTAACTCTGTCGTTTTTCGCCAATGTCCCAAAATCTTAAATGGCGTCTCACATCTAAACGAAGACAGATAGGAACAAGCCGATTCTTTCACTGAATTTGTCTCACTCTTAGCTTTCAAACGAGCTATCGCACGACAAAATCCGTCCACTGGAAGCCAAAATCGAAGCAAGCTGTCCAGGGGGGGGGGACGTCAGCCGAAAATTTTTTCTCACCGATTGACTGGAAACTCACCCTACCGATGCAGAATTTCACGCTGAATCCGAATCTGACCTCCGTTTTCTCATCCGACCACTCCTTCCACTCGAAACAACCCATTTTACAACCCAACATTCAGCAGATTGCACCAAAAACATCACACACTATAGCCTCAAGACTAATCCCGGCGGTCGCCCACGTCAACCAGGCGGTCGGACCAACTCACCCGAGTCTCACACTCTGTCGTTGCAGAGGGGGGGGGGAGTCAGCGAACATGTTGTGAACGTGAACCCACCTGGCCGGCACACCACGACAGACCACAACCTCTGTCGTTCCAGAGGGGGGGGGCGTCAGCGAACATGTTGTGAACGTGGACCCACCTGGCCGGCACACCACGACAGACCACAACCTCTGTCGTTCCAGAGGGGGGGGGACTCAGACACGAAGCACCACGGCGGCCGACCACGACACTCTGCCGTGCCAGGGGGGGGACTCAGCGATGGCGGCCATCTTGCGCGGTCCAGAAGTGGAGTTTTGCTTACTACTAATATAAATTTCAGTAGTAAGTAAAACTCCACTTCTGGATAGCGCAAGATGGCAGCCATCGCTTACGTCCCCCCCCTCTGGAACGGCAGAGTGTCGTGGTCGGCCGCCGTGGTGCTTTGAGTCTGACGTCCCCCCCCTCTGGAACGGCAGAGTGTCGTGGTATGCCGGCCACGTGCATCCGTCAGGTTCGCTGACGTCGTCCCCCCTCTGGCCGACCGTCGTATAGCGCGCGGTGATGTGGTGTCTAGGTTGGCGTGGTGTGCCGGCCAGGTTGGCGTGGTGTGCCGGCCAGGTTGGGAGGGTGGTCTGTCGGAGCTCACCTGAAAAAATCCTAAGTGTCAGAGTGGCTTTGTATGGGTAAAATTTTGAAAATTTTCCAAAGTGTGGAATTTCGACCTGGGACCGTCACCAAAACATTTTTCATCAAATTTCACTGACCCCCCCCCCCGACAGCAATCTTCTAACTTTGGTTCTAGTGACCGGATTTTGTCTGACAGCTACTCGTTTGAAAGAGGAGAAAAAACTGCTCGACGCCATTTTTTGCCGCGAGTCAATCGGACAAGCCGTTCAAAAGTTAGAGCTGTTACAAGATTTTAGGTTGGAGCTCGCTCACCTGAAAAAATCCTAAGTGTCAGAGTGGCTTTGTATGGGTAAAATTTTGAAAATTTTCCAAAGTGTGGAATTTCGATCTGGGAGCGTCACCAAAACTTTTTTCATCAAATTTCATTGACCCCCCCCCTCGGGAGAGCTCGCTTCGATCATGGCTTCTAGTGGACGGATTTTGTCGTGCAATAGCTCGTTTGAAAGCTAAGAGTGAGACAAATTCAGTGAAAGAAACGGCTTGTTCATATCTGTCTTCGTTCAAAAGTTAGAGCTGTTACAAGATTTTAGGTCGGAGCTCACCTGAAGAAATCCTAAGTGTCAGAGTGGCTTTGTATGGGTAAAATTTTGAAAATTTTCCAAAGTGTGGAATTTCGACCTGGGACCGTCACCAAAACATTTTTCATCAAATTTCACTGACCTCCCCCCCCTGGACAGCTAGCTTCGATCTTGGCTTCTAGTGGACGGATTTTGTCGTGCAATAGCTCGTTTGAAAGCTAAGAGTAAGACAAATTTACTGAAAGAAACGGCTTGTTCATATCTGTCTTCGTTTAGATGTGAGACGCCATTTAAGATTTTGGGAGATTGACGAAAAACGACAGAGTTAGAATTTCCCAAGAAACAGCTCCAGCGGGCGAATGAAGGCTCGGATTGGTAAACGGAGGCCAGATTTGGAATCAGCTTGATGTTATTGTCCAATGAGGATCATCATCCAATGAGAATCAAGCATTTCTATATAAATAGCGAGCCTTCCACAGTGAGAATCATTCCATCGTTGAATCACACGAGTGACGGACGCACATTTTCTCTCTCTCTAGTTCCCTATTCTATTATCCAACTAAAATGGTAAGTCGCTACTTCCCTCCCTGTCCTCCCTTGAACGTAAACTTAATACAATCTTTTTCATTTTCAGGTATCTACTCCATCTGCTGCACTAGTATGACAAAATGGCGGTCAAACGTTACAAGGTTCGCTACGATCAGATCATCTACAACTGAGGCCAGATTTGGAATCAGCTTGATGTTATTGTCCAATGAGGATCATCATCCAATGAGAATCAAGCATTTCTATATAAATAGCGAGCCTTCCACAGTGAGAATCATTCCATCGTTGAATTGCACGAGTGACGGACGCACATTTTCTCTCTCTCTCTCTAGTTCCCTATTCTATTATCCAACTAAAATGGTAAGTCGCTACTTTCCTCCCTCCCTTGAACGTAAACTTAATACAATCTAATTCATTTTCAGGCATCTACTCCATCTGCTGCACTAGTAGGACAAAATGGCGGTCAAACGTTACAAGGTTCGCTACGATCAGATCATCTACAACTGAGGCCAGTGGAAGAAACAACCAAGGTACATAATCCTACACCGCTACAGCGTAAATTTAAACAAGTCTTGCGTTATGACGATCATGGTGTAGTACTCCAAACGGGAATGCTCCCTTCCACGGATGTCAAGATAATGCACAATCAGTATGGGGACTACATACTGATCCCCGTGAGTCCGTACATTCGCCGCCAACTTGATATTATTGAGGAGTACGTGACATTAAATATGGACATTCCTACTCCTCTTGCTCAAGAGTGGAAGGCGAGAGATGACAAGGATACTCCCTATAGAAAGATTTGGGATGGTAATCAAATTTGCCTACCGGTATCACATTGGTGCACTTACTATAAGAAGGAGGGAGATCATTCAACACCAATCACATGCGACGAGCTCGGAGAAGGTACTTGGGATATCCTTTTCAAAGTGAATGGGCTATATTATGGTCGGCATAAGGATAATAAAATAGCCTCTCTCTCCATGCATATGGAATCCATCCTATATATTCCAAAACCACCCAACGTGGACGACATAATTGATCAAATCCTTAACAGCAGTGGTACGAAGCGCAAGTCGGAGAAGAATGCTGCATCAAAACGCAAATCAAAGAAGGAGAATTACTAGTCCTTTCCTAACTCTACCCTATGACAATTCGCTTATGTGCTTTGAGTGTCGTAGACGTGGTCTTATTAGATACATTTTACTTCTTCGTTGCCATCATATCATTTGTGTATTTTGTCGTGAAAAGCATCGATGTAATTCTTCATTTTGTAATATGTTATAGAACGTTTCCTTAGATGTGTAAATTTCCGTTTTAGGCTTCTATCATCATTTTTATGGATTGTGAGGGTGAACCTGTACAGGAGCTCAGTGCTATTGCTATGAACAATTGGACATATCAGATTGTCAGTGTCTATCATCAACATGCCAACTGCAATCCCAATGTTGATCAATGGGCGAGAAAACACATTCATGGACTTAATCTGAAATATTTGCAAGACTTGCTTTTCTTGTGAGAGTGCTCTTCTTATTGACTTTAAACGATGGTTAGCTGCTTTCAATGTTATACGCATCTTTTGTAATAATCCTGGTAAGGAGAGGAAAGTATTTCCCAATCTAATCATTGATGATATTTTGCTCCCACCTTGGGATAGTAGAGTGAATCAACATTATCATGAAGTCACGAAACGTTTTAAGGATTTGTCTGTTCCTATTTTGTCTGTTCGTTGTATTAGCTACATTCATAACCAATGCTTCTTTCCTCCTTACCTCAGCACTGCCAAAGTCCTGTATGGTTATCATTGCTCGCTGTATGATAGTTACCAGCTGTATCTATTTTATCTCTTTCAAACCATTGATTTATAATGCATGCTTGTTACTATTATTCAATAAATGTTACTATGAGAAGAGTTGTTTTCATGCAATGGATGGGTTAGATAAAGGGCAATCATGTCTTTCTCAAACGACTGCGGAACATTGCATTTTCACAGGCAAAGTTTAAAAGGAGCTGTTCAAGATTATGTGATAAATTTTCATAAAGATGAGACCGACATCGAAGCAGTGGTCGATGATGCTAGCACTCTATTTCTTGAGTTAATGAATACATTCTCTGATAGCATTGTCATGGCGCGATTAGTTGCGAAAATTAAGTTTAGTCATTTTGGAAAGGAAGAGGTGGAAAGTCGCTCTTTCCATTTTGCTTCTTATTCAATGGAAGTGGTAGATCATCCCGAAGAATTTTTTAAAAGACATATGATAAAAATTGCTGAACGTCTTAACGCATTTAACCATCATGGTAGTAGTCTAGTGATTGAAGCGATTTCAGATATTCACATTCAACTTTCCATAAAGAAAAATTGAAAATGCAGTGGTACTTGATTGTAGCACAACTGGTTTTCGAGCTATGTCTGCTCACTCTCGAAGTATATTCCTTCTGCACATGCGTCTATTATTTAGAAAAGGCTAACAAATTCATATCTTCAAGAAGACTTGCTATAGACATCAGTAACGGTGAAACTATGTGTTGTGATGTATGTAAGCGAAAGGATGGAAATGAAAAGCGCATCTTCAAGAGATGTAAGCATGCTTTTTGTCAACGCTGTTTCATACGTAATTGCATTCAACTTTGCAAATGTAACCACTGTGACATTGCTCATTTCGAGTGTCACTTATGTCGCAATAGTTAGTACCTATGCAAATGTGGTAAAGATAGGTTTTAGCAAAGACTAACACGGAAAATGGCGAAACGTAAAAGTCAAAAGTTTTCTTCAGCCATTCAAGCTCTCCGACGAATGAAAGCAAATCAGCGATACAATGCTATACGACATGCCAACGATAAATTCATTCGTTAACTTATTTCTCATGTCAGAAACTTGAGGACGAAGACATCAGCGCCAAAACAACGAAAGTTACTTAAGCGATATGCCACAAAATTGCGTTTCATCTCCAATTCTAAAGTTACCCTTCAAAGAAAGAGGAAAACTCTAACACAAAAGGGTGGTTTCCTTTCAGCAATACTTCCAATGTTAGCTGCTGTCGTGGGTAACCTATTGGGTAATATCTTTGGCTCTAAGCGTTAATTATGCAAATGTTGAATCTCAAAGTATTAAAATGGATTTCAGACTTCAATGCGATAAAGTTCTGACTGTATCAGGTCCATCTCATGCAGGTAAAACTGTTTTCACGCTGAATTTATTGGATAAAAGAAGGGAGTTGTTTAAGGAACCTAGCAATCGAGTGATTTGGTGTTATGGTATTTATCAACCGTCGTTGTTTCAGGAATTGCAAAGTCGCAACTTTATTCGACATGAAGGAATTATTGCAGTGGATAAACTTCAGTCTAATGATGTTGTTGTATTGGATGATTTATTAAAAGAAAGTAAGAATTCAAAAGATGTTACAGATATGTTCACTCACGCAGCACATCATAAAAGGTGCTTTATCATCTATATCACACAAAATTTGTTTCCTGATGGAAAAGAAGCTCGTACACGAAACCTGAATACACACTATTATGCTATTTTCAAGAATCCGCGAGATAAGTCAATTTGAAATTTTAGCGCGACAAGTTGCACCCAGAGGATCAAAAGCCTTAATTGAAATTTTTCAAGCAGCTACTGAAAAACCATACGGTTACTTATTCATTGACTTTACGCAAGAGTGTCCTGAAGAATTTAGATTTCGAAGTGATATTTTGAAAACTCCCATGATTATCTACAAACTATGAGTTCTTATTCTCGCATGATTGTTATTCCTCAGGATGAATATGTACAATTGAGTGCCATGCAGCAAGTAAAGCAACCTCTTGCAAATCAAATGTATAGGAAAGAAATAGATTATCAGGAAAAATGTTCACATCAAAGATCCACATCGTGCTGTATTATTACAATCGGAAACTGTTGAGCAATTGAAAAACTTGAAGAATAAGATGCGTGACTCTGTATCGACTGCAACACCTTTAGCATCTCGCGCACATGCCATATCTCTTTTCAATAGTATTGAACCCCATCTCAATGTAAATGATAGAGGAGAAATCATTACAGATGAAAATAAAGTGATTGATGCACACGTAGAAAGCGCCGTCAGGGCTATGTTCCACCTGGTTGGTCATACTTTCTTAAACTATTGAAAAAGCATAATGTACCAAAATTTGCTTTGAATAATGAGACATTGAAAGAACTTGATTCAACAGTGGCTACTGCTCCAATGCTTCAGACGATGAAAATGCCAACAAATTGGTTTAAGGCGTCACCTGCTACATCCCCTCCCACACTCACTAAGCAAACAAGAGGAAGAACTCGACGTAGATCTACATCGCCACTAAAACTAGTAAAAGGAAAACGTAAAACAGCTCCTCCCAGGAAATACATGTTCTCAGACTATTAATATGAAGCAGATGTGTTGCTTGCCATGTAATGAGCCGCCAGAGGTGAATGTCGTTGTCACTTGCACTTGCTGCGCCAGCTCTCATAATGAAACCCCTAAGCAATGTCAACACGATCGCAAAACCGCTAAAGCTAAATGCTGCAGTTGTTGTAAATGTAGAAAGGCAAGAAAACAAAAAGATGAGGAGGAAAAAGAGTCAGTCGTCATCGACTGAACGTTTGAAGTCAATCTATTATGATGTAAAACATCCAGCAGGATTTGCATCGATCAAGAAATTTTCAAAAGCGAGTGGTCTTCCACAATCACAAGTGAAACGATGGTTAAAGGGTCAGGCTACCTATACACTCCACAAACAAGCGAAAAAGAAGTACCGCACCCGCCATTATATTGTTCATGACATCGATGAACATGATTAGATTATAAAACATCATGTTGGAAAAATTGTTTTTTATTTTACAATCCGCTGGGTACGTACATACTCGATGAGATAGTCTAGGATCACATTTGCTTGTACATGAGATTTTAGTCCAGTAATGATCACTTTACTATTATGAAAGATTGCCACATGCACAGGTAACCAACAACTAATGAGAGCTGCAGGAAAAAGTTCGGGTTCATAACACAAATTGTAACTGCTGGTACGAATCTTCAAAAATGATACACTTTCACTCAATTGAGTAGAGATCACCATATTGTCCACAGTCAGATTCGACATCACACACCTCTCCCTCTTCCATATCCGACGTAGTAGTCTTTGTAGCTCTAAGCGCATTGACTGCGCCGATGAATGAGAAAGGGCGCCGAGAATCTGTACAGTCCCATTTGGGAAGAGTTGAAGATTCCGTGAATTGTTCATCTTCACCACTAACATTTGAGGTCGGCCCGGGTAATACTTGCTGTTTGGAAGGTGTTGGTGTAATGTTGTGAGATCGATTTTGGTGTAGAGTCTGAAGCGACGGAGAATGTTGACGATGGTGTAGCGATGGCGCTTCATGATGAAAGAATGAGTAAATTGAGCGATGTACCTTCCTTTTATACTTTTCCCAACTACCTTGATGAAATGTGAAGTTAGTATGAAGTTGGGAATGATAGAGTTGAATTCGCCGATTGTTGACGCGCAACCAGATGCGATTTCCAATACGTGAATGTCTTTTCATATAGAAGTATTTCAAATCCTTCATGATATGATGTAGAGATTGAAAATGACGATAAGATAAAGCAAACTCTCTTCTCACATTTCCAGTTGAATCTTTGAAATAGACGTTTCGATCATGATCCGTTTCAATACCTTGTAGGGAATCTAATTTCCAACTCATGGTGCGTGGTAGTCATGTCTGATTAAGATTTGCATAGTAGGGCGATGAACTCACGACGAATAAATGTCATGATGGAGCGATGTATGTATCTTCTATACTTCTCCCAATTGTATTTGCGAAATGAGAAACAGTTTGCGGAATGAGAATGGTAGATTTGAATTTCATTTCTGTAATGTTGAAGCCAAACTTGATCACCCAAGGAGATGAATCTTAATGTTTCAAAATATTCCAAATCCCTCATGATATCATTGAGGTTGACAAATTGTCGCCATGTTAATGTAATACCTCTTGATGTATGACCATGAGAATTTTTGAAATGTACGTTTCCATCACGATCAACTCTGATATATTGTAGAGAGTCCAAAATCCAAGTCTTCATGATGTTATGCAAAGTCGCAGATCAGCAATATAAAAATGTCGTTTTATCATATTTTGCTTAGCAATGTGGCTACAAAGAGATTTGCTAGTAATCGAGCCGCACTCTTTTCTACTCCCATTGATCATACACAACAGCTAAATGGAATTGGGAAGTGGGTGTCACTCAACTTGTTTATAGCAACTGTATCTATACTTTTGATCATGAGGTGATGACTATTAATATGAGACGTACAGCTGCTTACCAATGTGAAAAGGGCTGCCGAGTATACATTCCACAGTGGCCAAAGAAAGATCTCTTATTATGTAAAAAGTTTATATATGATTTCCTGAATAAAGCGTGTAAACATATTGTCCAATTTACTCCGCACAATGATGATTATACTTATGTACATCATGTAGTTGATAAAGATTGGATTGTTGGTTTAAGTCCAAGTTTAAGAAATGATTTAGGTTACCTCGCTAGCGCCTTAACAAGCTATGATAATTTTAACGTTAATTACCACATAAGTGGTTATAAACAGTTAATATATCGAGAGGAAGCTTATTATGTAGATCTTATTCCAAGAAATGAGAAGACGTTGGTGAAGAAGATTGTGATTAAGCCAAGAAAGACAAACATGACTCCTGAAACATTATTGAAGAAATTTAATTATCTCCTTCGAGTTGATGGTAAACAAGTGGCAACATTGACTTATATCAAATCATCTAATCATATTGCAATAAGTAAATTAAATGATGATGATCTAGTATTAGTTTGTTCAAAAGATTTTCATCAGTTTCTTACGACATCATTCTGCAGCTGTTCATGGAAAATTTAATATGCAACATTTGCCATGTGAAAGGTCAAATCAATTTGATACAGAATGGAGCGTATCTTTATACAGAAAGTGTGTAGAGCCTTTAGGTGGTATCTTACATGAAACAAGAGTGTTGATGCCTCGCATCATTACTCCAGTTAAATTGGTTGTAGATTATTTAAATGAAGTGATTAATGAGCAACATATTTCATTTTCTGAAAAAGAAGGTACTTTGTCTCTCACTATAAGTGGAAAAGGTATTGAACTAATTATGGATAAAACTCTAATGGACATTTTGGGTTTGATCAAAATATCTTTAAAAGTGGTACTGTAACCAAAGCTAGCGCAGACATGTCGCTATCGCGTCGTATTAACTATTTTCAGATATATTCCAATATTGGTGAAGATGTACGTGTGGGAGATGTTGAAGCTCCATTGCTAGCAATGATACCATACCAGCCAAAAAGCTGCAGTATTTTATCGGAGCATACTTTCAAGAAAGTGCATTATACAAAGCTGAAATCAAACTACATCCCACAAATTGATATTGCCATTTATGACGATGCTGGTGCGCTGATTCCTTTTCATAAAGATGCTGTGACAAGTATCACACTCCATTTCCGAATGAAGAGTTAATGCAAAAGTATGCTAATATATTTTTCCAGTGTGAATAATATGGAAAGTGAAAATAAGGACTCGTTTCTAATCTACTTACCCAGTAATGCTTCTATGAATAAATTTCCCAAAAATAAACCATCAGACTATCGAGTAGAATTAAATCGCCCACTGCATTGAGAAGGTGAATGGGAGGTTGGCGTTTCTAGTATTTACTATGATAGCAATATTCAGAATGTGAATTATTTTGGAAGAAATGATATTGACTCCTCGCACCCATGATGGAATAACGATGAATAATACATTCCAGTTCCCATACAATTGAACATCAGATGGAAAGTGGAACTATGAATGGATTCAGATAAAATCAGATTATTATGAACCATTTGGGAATGAGAAAATTATTAAGGCATTCAACAGTGGTAATACTTCCATCATGAAGAATAAAAATCAGAAAGCTTATGAGTTTACTATCTATCATTGGAGTGGGAGACAGTTCCTCCGCTTTCATTCTTTTACTAAAGGTCTTACGCTGAGGTTGGATAATGAATTCTATCCACATCTTGGTTTTGGTCATGGACTACATCTAACGTCAATTGCTACTGCAAATGTTAAAAAAGTTTATTCAAATCGAATCAACAAATTTCATTATAGATTTAAAATATTTGATGAAGATGTTGTAGAATGCGAAGAACGCATCATTTTGAAAAAGCGTGGTGTTCAACCTTTATCACTTATTGAGTTAGTAAAACGATGGAATGAGACTGTGGGTAAGAAGTATGGAGAGAAAATTATGGCGGACAAAAATAAGTTGGTTATTCAGAAATATAATGACAAACTTACAGTTTATTTCTCTCCAACCTTGCGTCATTTTGTAAGACATTATACACCTATTATTGGAAGCGGTGTGGTGTATGGTTCTCATGAATATCACACTAAAGCTGATTCAGTTAATGATGAATGGTGGGTGGACATCTATGGTGATCGCATCAAGAAAATTTACCAGTCTTATGAAGAATCTAAAGTTGCTATCAATATAATGCCGCGTCTATATCATACGGTTGAAAGCTTCATTCATGTAGTAAATCCTTATATACAACAGAAGTTGAAGCATGTGATGAAAAGTAAATATGATGTAAAGACACACCACATTTCGTTTTCAATTGAAAATCAACGCGTTGTTCTGAAACTGGGTGATGACATTCAATGTCAATTGAGTAAAAATTTGAAAAAACTCTTTGGTTTTTCAATGCTACAAACTGTGTTTGCTGCTGCGCATACGATTGGTATAGAAACACCAATGACACTTGATAAACATGAACAGCACCTTTACATTCAAAGTGATTTGATTTTACCTATTTCTGTTGGTGAGAAAAAAGAATACATTTTACGTGATTTCATTCATGATAAAGACGCTTCATATGGAATAGTCGAGAAGATGTTTGAATCTATTTTCTACCATCCCGTCGTCAAACAAACTATACCCTCTATTGCTATCAAAATTACAAATGGTTTACAAGAGTGCATCCATGTGAAAGATACTAAATCCCTCGTAACTTTAGTGTTTCGGAAAACAAAGTGAAGTCATTGTGATATGTTTATTGAAATAAAAATATGTGTATGAAAAAGTCTTTTCACAGATATAGGGGGAATGGGCTGACTGTAGGCATATATTCACAAGGAAGAAACGATCTCATGCGATACATAAAACAACCATGTATATCTACAAAAAGCAACATCAAAATACTGAGTTAAAGTTGATTATGTCAATACATCTCCTGAATGTGGTAGCGTGAGTTTTATTCTTTTGGGTGGAGGTATGTTTGTGTCAGGATGTCCATGTGGAAGAGATGTGTTATGTCCTATCAAACACCTCTTATCCTCCCATGCTGACAGCGCTCGTTTCTTGAACGTTTGCGTTTTCACAGTATGAACTTGAGATTTTAAGATTGTCATATTGACAATCTTTATAGTTTTATTTTTATAGGCCTTCTTATAGGACCGATGTTTCATTTTGTGAACAATGGATTTTGATATACCTTTACCACGCTTAATACTATCTGCACATTCTTTTAATTCCATGGAATATATTTTAGGACGGAGAAGAATCATTTCTTCTATTTCCTTTCCTGCTGTTTCATCCTTAAAACAACCAAGTTTGGCTTTATTCTGTATGGAATAGAGTAGATGAGTGGGATCGTAGTTAGATGTGTCGAAATATTTTTCTAATGACTTGCCTACTTCATTAAGACTGAGTACTTCTGAGGTGGAACTCACATCACCTGAAAGAGAAATCATTCTATCATCTCTGTTCAGGTCTCAGTGTATTGTTACAACCTACTTTGACTCAACAACTCTAAACTTTCCTCGAGAAGGGAGGGCGTTTGTGATGAAGTTGAGGCCTGAAATTGAGGAAGATGCTATTAGCCACACGTTTGAGGGAGATGAGTGAAGAAATTTTCAACTTACCATTTGAACGAAATTATGTTTAAGGTTGATACTTCAACAAGATAGAGACTTCACGAGAGCAGTTCACTTATACGCCAGAGAACACAAAGACAGAGTGAAATGACACGAATGTTACTTTACATATATACTTTCGTATTCATCATTCATTGGCTGTTCATTCTGATTGGTTGCTTGTTGATACTTAAGAATTAGAAAACATTTCAAAGTTATTATTCACAGTCAACATGACAAGCCCTCCGACAACACCAAACACAAAATTCTCTTCTCCATCCTCAACACCAAAGGCGCTCGTTGCACCAAACGCCCCAATGAAGGGGAAGGTAGAGAAGGTGTACCGACTGGACAATATCAGAAAGTTGTCATTACCAGCGGACAACGAAGAGAGTGTATGTGAGAAGGAGTGTCCCGACTTAACATGCGTGAGGTGGAAGTATCTCCAGTACGATACTGAGGATGTGATGGAGATCACCAGCACGAAATTCCTACACCAATTATGGGAGTGGTACACCCCTAACCCCCAACCACGAACTATGGAGAAGTGGGAGTATATTGACAAAGTGAGGCTCGCAGTGGAAGAACGATTAAAGCAACTGAACTGTTTTTGTTATCTATGTGAAGCCAGACTCTGGGACGATATTGACGATGAAGACCTTTTGAAATACATGCCATAATAAATTTTTATTTCGTATTATCTTTGCTTTCATACTGACTTACTTGAATGGAATGGGGCTTCAGTGGATGATTTAACCATGTATACATTTTCATTTGGAAATAGTAGCACGCTTAGTCTAACTTGTAAATCTTAAAACATTTCATATGGACGATGATGGTAGATGAAATAGTGTCAAACAAATTAAGATAGCTTACACTTCTGATACAGGGATAGCAATCGACTGCGATCCATGTGTAAAGAGCTTGTTAGACTACGGATGGGCTTAAGTGGATGATTTAACCATGTATACTTTTCATTTGGAAATAGTAGCACGCTTAGTCTAACTTGTAAATCTTAAAACATTTCATATGGACGATGATGGTAGATGAAATAGTGTCAAATAAAATTAAGATAGCTTACATGATTCTGGGATAGCAATCGACTGCGATCCATGTGTAAAGAGCTTGTTAGACTACGGAAGAGAGAAGTGTGTTATGTTGCGTGTGGCGCGTGAGTGTCCTCCCATTTCATTCCATTCATCAATTCGTCTCATTGATAGAGACAGATAGAACTCATGGTTCTCATAACGTATGCAATGGAAAGTTTTAGGCAACCTTCGACAGTTGGCTAAATGTCGCCCTGACGCGAATGCATACTACGTTGAGACAGAGGCAATCACTTGCAAACATGACGCAGAGAGGTTAAACAAGATTGACCATTGTCGAATATCCCTTGCGGTATACATAGCTACGGGTTTCACCACTTAATGATAGTATTCGCCAGTCCGAAGACTGCCCAGGGCAAACCGCTTGGAGGTTCTATCATGTCTTGCCCCTAGGTGGCCCTTAAGAGAGCCGATGGTTCGTTCTCGGGAGTGTCGTGATGGGGTGGTGAAGGCGGGCAAAGATCTGCAATGAAAATGATATGTATTAGAATAGGATATACTATCTTATTTACTTTTCACTTACCAAGTTAGCCATCCTTAGGTAGTCTCGCGCGCTTTCTAACAGAGGATTTGTGCAGATGACCGCGCATTCTCAGGCTGGCATGGAGACATTTTTTCGTTGGATGGCCGTTATAACATATGATGGACTCGCCGATACTTTGATTTACGAGTACTTTGCCGTCCAAATGATTATCCCGAATAGGGATGTGAAATTCAAACAAACGATCCTCATTCACACGATTCCACTCATCCCTCATGCGCTCCAACTTCTCATACGCCTGCCTCTCATCACCCCGCCGAGCCACAGTCCTCTCCAACTCAACATTCCTCGGTCTCAACACACTCATCTCCTTCATCATCTCCTCAAACTTCGCTTCTGCATCTCTCCGCAGCACTCGCCCTCTTCTCACAGTCATCATTCTTCTCTTTCAACTCTCGCGTCTTATTCTTCAAATCAGTCACACCACGCCTCATTCGAATATTCTCATCCGCTACCTCCTTCGACTTCAGTTCCTTCTTTTTCAACTCATCCAACTCCTTCACAACTTCATCCTTCACCTTCTTCAAACTCTCATACTTATTCACCAACAAATCATGCGCCATCTGCTGCGACACATGCCTCTTCTCTTCATCCTTCAACCACCTCGCCGACTGCTTACGTATCCCACCACTCTTCACTTTTGGGGAAGATGAGCTCTTCGGGGGGTCGGTGATGACAATGTTTGACACCTCCGACGACGAAGAGCTCAACTTCCTCACACGCTTCCTCACACGCTCCCTATCTAAATCCACATCATCCTCATCATCACTCTCAAGCACTCTCTTTCGCCCAATCTCAGCCTCCAACGAAGCAACTGCTCTCGCCAACTCACCATTCTCAACAACATTCTCAACCTTACCCTCTCGCTCTATCGCCAACATTCGCTCCCTCTCTTCCACAATCAACTGCGTAAATCTCAAGTCAGTCACCAAACCTCCACTACAGTCAGCATGCACTCTGTAGAAACGCGCCTCATCCTCATCACCCTTCAGCACTCTACACTTCACACACGCAACCCTATTCAGGACAATCGTGTGGTCGGTGCCCGCCTTCTTTACATGCGCCTTGGCGTCCGCACTGCGATTTATTCGACCGCACACACACATTTTGATATGATATCTTCTATTCTTGTCATTTGCCATGCCTGATTTTATCGTTAACTGTAAGATAATGAAATTTGTATAAGTTTGGAATCATGTAGTACAGTCATATTCCTAAAGTATTACACTTAGTCAGGAATGATAGATTTGAGCGTGGTGAGTGGCACTCGATCCCGTCGACAGCCCGAAGGCCTTGTACTGATCACTAGGGAAGTGAGAGATCTTCACCGATACCCGCTATTTACAGCTGAAGACATCATTGTCACTGCCCCGAAGTGGTAACAGGAACGCCGAGTCAAAGGTAGTGATAAGTAGCTGGGATCTAACCCCTCAAAGCTGCCTTAGACTTAGTTAAATTTCAAATCTGATAGCAGATTTGAACTCAGCATACTTGAAAACCTTAGTCTACATGTTAAAACTTTGAAAAAACTGAAAATTAAGAATTTTTTTAAAATTCCGCATTTTACTACTCATACTACTTTTAAAAAATTTTATCAGTAGTAAAGACACTATCAAACTCTATCATACAAACTTTGAAGTAAGAAGATAGCTTGCCTACTTCAAAAGATAGAGTCCTTTGAAACACCCGATATCGGGAGCTCAGAGCGACGACCGTCGCTTACCTCGTCTTTCGATGAAGTGATGAGACTTACGTTGTCGGGGGTTTATATATGCTCGGAAGAAAACTTAAAATGGCTCTATCTCCGAAAGTATTCATCGTAGCGACATGCGGTTTGTTGCAAACGATTCGTCTCATCATTCTCTATCATATGACACCTGAACCATTCTCATATGACCACGGGAAGTTGGTGGCTCAGCACATGTCCATGTAACATGCCACAAGTGAAAAAATTATTAAGTGTGGGAGCTCCAGTGTGGTGAAAATTTTGAAAAATTTAAAACTTCCGAATTTCGACCTGGGACCTTTACCAAAACATTTTTCATCAAATTTCACGGACCCCCCTCCCCCCTCGTTCAGAGAAATTTGATGAAAAATGTTTTGGTGACGGTCCCAGGTCGAAATTCCACACTTTGGAAAATTTTCAAAATTTTACCCATACAAAGCGACTCTGACACTTAGGATTTTTTCAGGTGAGCGAGCTCCGACCTAAAATCTTGTAACCGCTCTAACTTTTGAACGAAGACAGATATGAACAAGCCTTTTCTTTCACTGAATTTGTCTCACTCTTAGCTTTCAAACGAGCTATTGCACGACAAAATCCGTCCACTAGAAGCCAAGATCGAAGCGAGCTCTCCCGAGGGGGGGGAGGTCCGTGAAATTTGATGAAAAATGTTTTGGTGACGGTCCCAGGTCGAAATTCCACACTTTGGAAAATTTTCAAAATTTTACCCATACAAAGCCACTCTGACACAGGATTTTTTCAGGTGAGCTCCGACCTAAAATCTTGTAACCGCTCTAACTTTTGAACGGCTGGTCCGATTGACTCGCGGCAAAAAATGGCGTCGAGCAGTTTTTTCTCCTCTTTCAAACGAGTAGCTGTAAGACAAAATCCGTTCACTAGAACCAAAGTTAGAAGATTGCTGTCGGGGGGGGGGGGGGTCAGTGAAATTTGATGAAAAATGTTTTGGTGACGGTCCCAGGTCGAAATTCCACACTTTGGAAAATTTTCAAAATTTTACCCATACAAAGCCACTCTGACAGTTAGGATTTTTTCAGGTGAGCTCCGACAGACCACCCTCCCAACCTGGCCGGCACACCACGCCAACCTAGACACCACATCACCGCGCGCTATACGACGGTCGGCCAGAGGGGGGGACGACGTCAGCGAACCTGACGGATGCACGTGGCCGGCACACCACGACACTCTGCCGTTCCAGAGGGGGGGACGTCAGCGATGGCGGCCATCTTGCGCTATCCAGAAGTGGAGTTTTACTTACTACTAATTTCCTTCTTGACCTTGTCATTATAATGGGAATAAAGACTCCAGTTAGGGTCCTGTAAGCTTGATAGCGCTTATTAATTGAAACCTTGATCGTCAGTGTCATCCAGGGCTTGTCTGTATAGCTACGCTTCACGATGTCCACAGGGATTGTCCCCAAAGCATCATTCAATATAGCATAAAAACGGGCACATGCGTCATCAAGGTTGCAGCAGTTCAATATATTATCCCACGATGTAGCATCGAGGAGGCGGACAGCCTTGGACAAATTTGAATCGCGCAGGTCCATAACAGGATAATATGATAAGGAATAATTCATGTCATGATAGCTAGGAAGTAGAACAACAGCGTGGTCACGATCTCCAAAAGGAGGAAATAATTTCACAGAGGCGTAATTGGGAACGACATTTTCAGGAATGAAAATCTTATCTAAACGAGCATCTCCACGTGTTGGTAATTGCACTGTATCAATGAGATTAAAGTTTGTTTCAAACGCTTGAGTATTCAAATAGTTAAAATCGCGGCAAAAACTCAAGATAGCTGAGGGATATTTGTCGAAGAAGTCATCGGGGACAGAACAACAGACCACCCAGACCCCCAGACCCAGACCCCCAGACAGAAACAGACCAGATCAGAACCAGCAGAACCAGAACAGACCAGACAGATACCAGACCCAGACCCAGACCCCCCCCCAGACAGACAGACCAGAGACCAGACCCAGAACAGATCCCAGACCAGCAGACAGAACAGCCAGACCAGACAGAACCAGACCAGCCCCAGACAGACAGACCCACCAGACACAGACCCAGAACCAGACAGACCCAGAACCCCAGACCAGACAGACCAGAACCAGAACCCAGAATCCAGACCCCAGACAGCAGACCAGAACAGACCAGGACCCACAGACCCAGACCCAGAGCAGAACCAGAACCAGAACAGACCACCAGAACCAGACCAGACAGAACCAGACCCCAGACCAGACCCCAGACCAGACCCAGACAGACCAGACCCAGACCCAGACCAGAACAGACCAGATCCCCCAGACCCAGACCAGAACCCAGACCAGACAGAACCCCAGACAGACCAGACCCCAGACAGCAGCAGACCCCAGAACCAGACAGAACCCAGACCAGATCCAGACAGACCCAGACCAGAACCAGCCCCAGCCAGACCAGAGCAGACAGACAGACAGACCAGACCCAGCCAGACCCCCAGACCAGACAGATCCAGACAGACCAGACAGCAGCCCACCAGACAGACCAGACCCAGAACAGCCAGACAGCCAGAACCCAGACCCAGAACCCCAGACCAGCCAGACAGACCAGACCCCAGAACCAGACAGACCAGCCCAGACAGCCCCCAGACAGAGCCAGCCAGACCAGACCCCAGAACCCCAGACCAGACCAGAGCCAGACCAGACCACCCAGACCAGACCAGCAGACAGAACAGACCAGAACCAGACCCAGACCAGCAGACAGCCCAGAACAGACCCAGACCAGACCAGCCAGACCAGACAGACCCCAGACAGCCAGAACCAGACAGACCCCCAGACAGAACCAGACAGAACCAGCCAGACCAGACCAGACCAGACCCCAGACCAGACCAGACCCAGCAGACCCAGACCAGACCCAGACACAGACCACCAGACCCAGCCAGACCAGACCCAGAACCAGAACAGACCAGAACCCAGACCAGAACCAGACCCAGACCAGAACCAGCCCAGACCCAGACAGACCAGACCAGCCACCCAGAACCAGACCCCAGACCAGATCCAGACCAGACCCAGACCCAGACCAGCCAGACCCAGACCCAGACCAGACCCACCCCAGCCCAGACCAGAACACCAGACCAGACCAGCCCCAGAACCAGACAGCCAGACAGACCAGACAGAACCAGACCACCCAGACCCCCAGACCCAGAACCCAGACCAGACAGAACCCAGACCCCAGACCAGAACCCCAGACCCAGATCAGACCCCAGAACCAGAACCCCAGACCAGACAGCAGACAGACCCCAGAACCAGACCAGAACCAGCCCAGACCCAGACCAGACCCAGACCAGAACCCAGAACAGACCCAGCAGATCCAGACCCCCAGACCCAGACAGACCCCAGACCAGAACCAGACCCAGACAGCAGAACAGACCAGATCCAGACCCAGACCCCAGACCAGACCAGACCCCAGAACCCAGATCCAGACCAGACCCCAGACCAGACCCAGAACCACCAGACAGACCAGAACAGACCAGACCCCCAGACCAGCCAGACCCAGAACAGACCCAGAACCAGACCCAGACCCAGACCCAGACCCCAGACCCAGAACCAGACCCAGACCAGACAGACCCAGACCCCCCAGACACCCAGACCAGACCAGAGCCCCAGAACCAGACCAGAACCAGCCAGACAGAACCAGCCAGAGACCCAGACCCCAGACCAGACAGCCAGCCCAGACACCAGACCCCAGACCAGACCCAGACAGAACCACCCAGCCCCAGAACCAGCAGAACCAGACAGACCCAGACCCCAGAACCAGACCCAGACCAGACAGACCAGACCAGAACCCCAGAACCCCCAGCACAGAACCCCAGACAGAACCAGCCAGACCCAGACACCAGCCCAGACACAGACCCCAGCCAGCCGACAGACCAGACCCAGAACCAGACCAGACCAGAACCCAGACCAGCCCAGCCCCAGACCAGACCCCAGACCAGCAGACCAGAACCAGACAGAACCAGATCCCAGACCAGACCAGACCCCAGACCAGACCCCAGACCAGACCCCAGACAGAACCAGACCAGCAGAACCAGAACCCAGACCAGCCAGACCACCAGACCCCAGACAGACCCAGACCAGACCCCCAGACCCAGCCAGACCAGACCAGAACCCCCAGACCAGAACCCAGACCCAGAACCAGACAGATCCAGACCCCAGCCAGAACCAGACAGACCCCAGACCCAGACAGACCCAGACCATCAGAACCAGACCCCCAGACCCAGCCAGAACAGACCCAGACAGACCCAGACCAGAACCACCACCAGACCCAGACAGCAGAACCCAGACCCCAGAACCCAGAACCAGACCAGAACCAGACCCCAGCCAGAACCAGACCCAGCCAGACCCAGACCCAGCCCAGACCCAGACCAGACCAGACCCAGACAGAACCCAGACCCCAGCCACCAGACAGAACCCCAGACCAGACCAGAAGCCAGACCAGACCCAGCAGCCCAGATCCAGACCCCAGAACCAGACAGCCCAGACCCCAGACCAGAACCAGCCAGACCAGACAGACCAGCCAGACACCCAGACAGACCAGACCAGATCCAGACCAGACCCCAGCCAGAACAGACCCCAGACCAGACCCAGAACAGCCCCAGACCCCACCAGACCCAGACACCCAGACCCAGAACCAGACCAGACAGACCACCAGACCCAGACAGACCAGACCCCCAGACCAGACAGCCAGCCAGAACCAGACCCAGCAGACAGAACCAGACCCCAGACCCCAGACCAGACAGAACCAGACCCCCAGACAGACCAGACAGACCAGACCCCAGCAGCCAGACCCAGAACCAGACCAGCCAGACCAGACAGAACCCAGACCCAGACCCAGAACCAGACCCAGACCAGACCCAGACAGACAGACAGACAGACCAGCCCAGAACCCCAGCAGACACCAGACCAGACCAGACCAGATCCCCAGACCAGCCCCAGACCAGACCCAGACCAGACACCCAGCCAGACAGACCCAGACAGACCCACCCAGAACCCAGACCAGAACCAGAACCCCCAGAACCAGCCAGACCCAGACAGACCAGACCAGACCAGACCCCCAGAACCACCCAGAACCAGACAGACCCACCAGACCCCAGCAGACAGACCAGACAGCACCCCCAGCAGCCAGACCAGACCCAGAACCAGACCAGAACCCAGACAGACAGCCAGACCCAGCCACCAGAACCAGACACCCAGACCAGACCCAGACCAGAACCCAGACACCCCAGACCAGCCAGACCCAGACCAGAACCAGACCCAGAACAGAACCCAGACAGCAGACCCCAGACCAGACAGACCACCCAGACCAGACCAGACAGACCAGACCCAGACACCCAGAACCAGACCCCAGACAGAACAGCCAGACACCCAGACCAGAATCCAGAACCAGCCAGAACCCCAGACAGAACCAGACAGACCAGACCAGAACCCAGACCCCCAGACAGCCCCCAGACAGACAGAACCCAGAACCAGACCCCAGAACCAGACCCAGACCAGAACAGAACCAGACCCAGACAGACCCACCAGACAGACCCAGCAGACCCAGAACCAGACACCACCCCAGAACCAGACAGAACCAGAACCCACCAGATCCCAGAACCAGAACCCCAGACCAGCAGACCCAGAACCCCAGACCAGAACCAGACCCCAGACACCAGACCAGAACCCAGACCCCCCAGAACCAGACAGACAGAACCCAGACCAGACCAGACCCAGCCAGAACACCCAGACCCAGACCCCAGAACCAGCAGACAGCCAGACCCCAGAACCAGAACCCAGACCCAGACCAGAACCCAGACCCAGACCACCCACCAGAACCACCAGCCAGAACCAGCACCAGACCCCAGACCAGACCCCAGAACCCAGACCCACCAGACCCCCCCAGACCACCAGACAGAACCCAGAACCAGACCAGCCCAGACCAGAACCCAGACCAGCAGAACCCAGACCCCAGAACAGACCCAGACCAGAACCAGACCCCAGAAGCCAGAACCCAGACCCACCAGACAGACCAGAACCAGCAGAACCCCAGAACCAGAACCCAGCCAGAACCAGACCAGACAGACCCCCCAGCAGACAGACCCAGACCCAGACCAGACAGCAGAACCAGACCCCAGAACCAGACCAGAACCCCAGACCCAGACCAGAACCAGAACCACCCCAGACAGACCCCAGACCACCCAGACCAGAACCCAGACCCAGACAGACAGATCCAGACCCCAGACCCAGAACCAGAACACCCAGACCAGACCAGCAGACCCAGAACCAGACCCCAGACCAGAACCCCAGACCCAGACCAGAACCCAGACCAGAACCAGCCCAGACCAGCCAGACAGACCCCAGACCAGACAGACCCAGACCCCCAGACCAGACCAGACAGACCCAGAACCACCAGACCAGACCCCAGAACAGACCAGACCAGACCCCAGACCCAGACCAGACCAGGCAGCAGACCAGAACCAGACAGAACCCAGCCCAGACCCCCAGCCAGACACCAGAACCAGACAGACCAGACAGACCACCCAGACCAGACCAGACCCCAGACCAGAACCCAGACCAGACCCCCAGACAGACCCAGACCAGACCAGCAGAACCCAGACCAGACAGCCAGAACCAGACCCCCAGACCCAGCAGAACAGCAGAACAGACCAGCCAGAACCAGCCAGACAGAACCAGAACCCCCAGCAGACCCAGACCAGAACCAGACCCAGACCCCAGACAGAACCCAGACAGACCCCCAGAATCCAGACACCAGAACCCCAGACCAGACCAGCAGACAGACAGACCCAGACAGACCAGACCAGCAGAACCCAGACCAGAACCAGAACAGACCAGCAGACCAGAACCCAGACCAGACCAGACCACCCCAGACCAGAACCAGCCAGACCCCAGACAGCCCCAGACCAGACCAGACCCAGAACCAGAACCCCCAGACAGATCCAGACCAGAACCCAGACCAGAACCAGACCCAGAACCAGAACAGCCAGACCAGAACCCCAGACCAGACAGACAGAACCCACCAGCAGACCAGCCAGCCCCAGACAGAACCAGAACCAGACCAGACCAGCAGCCAGACAGACCAGAACCAGAGACCAGACCCCACCCCCAGACCAGAACCAGACCCAGACCAGACACCAGCCCAGAACAGACCCCCAGAACCCCAGACAGACCAGGACCCCCAGAACCAGATCCACAGACAGCCAGAACCAGACAGACCAGAACCAGACCAGCCAGACCAGACCAGACCACCCCAGACCAGACCAGAACCAGACCCAGACCACCCCAGAACCAGAACCAGACCCCAGACAGCCAGACCCCAGACAGAACCCAGAACCAGACCAGCCCCAGAACCCAGACCACCCAGACCAGACCCCAGACCCAGACAGAACAGACAGACCCCAGACCAGACCCAGACAGCAGACAGACCCACCCAGAACCAGACAGACCAGAACCAGAACCAGACCCCAGACCCCCAGACAGAACCCAGAACCAGACCCCAGACCCCAGCCAGACCAGACAGACCAGACCAGAACCCAGACACCAGAACCAGACCCAGCAGACCACCCCAGACCCAGACCAGACCCAGACCCACAGACCAGACCAGACCAGAACCAGACCCCAGACAGACCAGAACCAGACCCCAGACCAGCCAGACCCCAGACCAGACCAGAACCCAGACCCAGAACCAGACCAGAACCAGACCAGACCCAGAACCCAGACCCCCCAGACAGACCAGACCAGCCCAGACAGCAGAACCACAGACCAGAACAGACCCAGAACCACCAGATCAGACAGACCAGAACCAGACAGCCAGACCCAGAACCCCCAGACCCAGCAGACCCCAGCCCAGACCAGAACCAGACCCAGAACCAGACACCCAGCCAGCCAGACCAGAACCAGCCAGACCAGACCAGACCCCCAGACAGAACCAGCCAGAACCAGACCCAGACCAGACCCCAGACCAGACAGACAGAACCCAGACAGACCCCCAGACCAGACCCCAGACCAGACCAGAACCCACAGACAGCCAGACCCACCAGCCAGACAGACCAGACCCAGAACCCCAGACCAGAACCCAGCCCAGACCAGACAGAACCAGAACCAGAACAGACAGACCCCCAGAACCAGCCCCAGACCCCAGAACAGACCACAGACCAGAACCAGACCAGCCAGACCCAGATCCAGACCAGACCCCCCAGACCAGACCAGAAACCAGCCAGACCAGAACCCAGACCAGACACCAGCAGACAGCACAGAACCAGACCAGACCAGACCAGACCCAGAACCAGACAGACACCCAGACCCAGACCAGACCCCAGCCAGACCCCAGACCAGAACCCAGACACCAGACACCCCAGAACCAGACCCAGACCCCAGAACAGAACCAGACAGAACCAGACCAGCCAGAACCAGACCAGACCAGACCCAGACCCCCAGAACCCAGACCAGACAGCAGACCAGACAGAACCCCAGACCAGACCAGCCAGACCCAGAACCAGACCAGAACCAGACCCAGACCCCAGCAGAACCAGACCAGACCAGAACAGCAGACCCCAGACACCAGAACCCCAGCCCCCAGACCCAGACAGACCCCAGACACCCAGACCAGATCCAGACAGACCCAGCCAGAACCCAGACCCAGACCCAGAACCAGACCCAGACCAGAACCAGACAGAACCACCCAGACCAGACCCAGACCAGACCCCAGACCAGACCCAGAACCAGAACCAGACCACCAGACCAGACCAGACAGAACCCCAGAACCAGCCAGAACCAGACCAGACCCAGACCAGCCAGAACCAGACAGACAGACCCCAGACCCAGAACCAGCCAGACCAGAACCAGACAGACCCCAGACCCAGAACCAGCCAGAACCAGAACAGACCAGACCAGACAGACCCAGAACCCAGACCAGACCCCAGCCAGACAGACCAGACCACCAGACCCAGACCAGACCAGACCAGACAACCCCAGAACCCAGACCAGAACCAGACCAGAACCCCAGAACCAGAACCAGACCCAGACCCCAGAACCAGCAGACCCAGACAGACCAGACACCCAGACCAGCCAGACAGAACCAGACCCCCAGACCCAGAACCAGAAGCCAGACCAGACCAGACCCCAGACCAGACACCCAGACCAGAACCAGACCAGACAGACCCAGACCCAGACCAGAACCAGCCAGACCCCCAGACCAGACCAGCCCAGAACCAGACAGACCACCCAGAACCAGACCAGCCAGACCAGACCAGAACCCAGACAGACCCAGACCAGACCCAGACCAGACCAGACCAGACCAGAACCCAGACCAGACCCCCAGACCAGAACCAGCAGACCCCAGACCAGACCAGACCAGAAACCAGAACAGACCCAGACCCCAGAACCAGACAGACCAGACCAGACCCACCAGAACCAGACCAGAACCCAGACAGACCAGAACCAGCCCAGACAGACCCAGACCAGACCAGACAGACACCCAGAACCAGACCAGACAGACCCCAGACCAGACCAGACCCAGAAGCAGACCAGACCCCCAGACCCAGACCAGATCCAGAACCCAGACAGACCAGACCAGAACCCCAGACAGACCCCAGACAGACAGACCACCAGAACCCAGAACCAGAACCCCAGACCAGCAGACCCACAGACAGAACCAGCAGACCAGCAGACAGACCAGCACCAGACCAGCCAGAACCAGACCAGACCCCAGAACAGACAGAACCCCCAGAACCAGACCCAGACCAGAACCCCAGAACCCAGACCAGAACCCAGACCCAGACCAGCCAGATCCCCCAGACAGACCAGACCCAGACCCAGACCAGATCCAGAACCAGACCCCAGACCCCAGACCAGACCAGACCAGACCAGAACCAGACCCAGACCCAGACCAGACCAGAACCAGCCAGACCCAGAACAGACCAGAACCCCCCAGACCAGACCAGAGCCAGACCCAGACCAGAACCCAGACAGAACCAGACCAGACCCAGACCAGACCAGACCCCCCAGACCAGACCAGACCAGCAGAACACCCAGAACCAGACCAGAACAGACCCAGCCCAGACACCAGACCCCAGACCCAGAACCAGACAGCAGACCAGACCAGACCCCCCAGACCCAGACCAGACCCCAGAACCCACCAGAACCAGACCAGACCAGACCAGCAGACCCAGACAGACCCCAGAACCAGAAGCCCAGACCAGAACCAGACCAGACCCCAGACCCCAGACCAGACCCCAGACCAGAACCAGACAGACAGACCAGACCCAGAACCAGACCCAGACAGACCAGAACCAGCAGACCAGACCAGAACAGACCAGCAGACCAGAACCAGACCCAGACCCCCAGAACCACCAGAACCCCAGAACCCAGACCAGACAGACCCCAGAACCAGACCAGACCCAGAACCCCAGACCAGAACCAGCCAGACCAGACAGACCAGAACAGACCAGACCAGACCCCCAGAACCAGAACCAGCCAGAACCCCAGAACAGACCAGACCAGAACCCCAGACCACAGAACCCAGACCCAGAACCAGAACCAGCCCAGACAGACAGACACCAGACCCAGAACCCAGACCCCAGACCAGACAGACCAGACAGACCCCAGACCAGACCCAGAACCAGACCAGACAGACCAGACCAGACCCCCAGACCAGCCCAGAACCAGCAGAACCCAGAACCCAGACCAGACAGAACCCAGACACCAGACCCCAGACCCAGAACCCAGCAGAACACCAGAACAGACCAGACCCCAGCCAGACCCCAGACAGAACCAGACCAGAACCCAGCAGACCAGACCAGAACCCAGACCCAGACCAGACAGACCACCAGACCCAGACCAGAACAGACCCAGACACAGAACCCCAGAACCAGACCAGCAGACCCAGAACCCAGACACCAGACCAGAACCAGCCCAGAACCAGAACCCAGACAGACCAGAACCAGAACCAGCCCAGACCCCAGACCAGACAGAACCAGAACACCCCAGACCAGACCCCAGACCAGCCAGACCAGACCCAGCCAGACCCAGAACCAGACCAGACCCCAGACCCAGACCACCCAGAACCAGACAGACCCCAGACAGAACCCAGACCCAGACCAGACCAGAACCAGACCAGACCAGAACACAGACCCCAGACCAGAACCAGACCCAGACCACCAGACCAGACCCAGACCCAGACAGACCAGAACCCCAGACAGAACCAGACCAGACCAGACCAGAACCCCACCAGAACAGACCCCAGAACCAGACCCAGACCAGAACCCAGAACCAGAACCCAGAACCCCAGACAGAACCAGACCAGACCAGAACCCCAGAACCAGAACCCCAGACCAGACCCAGACAGAACCAGACCAGACCAGACCAGACCAGAACCCAGACAGACCCCAGACCAGCCAGACCCAGAACCCAGACCAGAACAGACAGACCCCAGACCAGAACCAGACCCCCCAGAACCCAGACCAGAACAGACCAGACAGAACCCAGACAGACCAGACAGACCAGACCAGACAGCCAGACAGAACCCAGACCAGACCCAGCAGACCAGACCCAGAACCCAGACAGAACCAGACCAGCCCAGAACAGACCCACCAGACCCAGACCAGAACAGACCAGACCCCAGACCAGACCCCAGAACCAGACCCCAGACAGACAGACCAGAACCAGCAGACCAGACCAGACCCAGAACCAGACCCAGACAGACCCCAGACCCAGAACAGAAGCCACCAGACCAGACAGAACCAGAACCCCAGAACCAGAACCCAGACAGACCCAGACAGACCCAGCCCAGACCAGAACCCAGAACCAGCCAGACAGCAGACCAGACCAGAACCAGACCCACCCAGACCAGACAGACCAGAACCCCAGCAGAACCAGACAGCCCAGACACCCAGAACCAGACCAGACCCAGACCCAGACAGACCAGACCAGACCCAGACCAGAACCAGACAGAACCAGACCAGCAGAAGCAGACAGACCCCAGAACCCCAGACCAGAAGCAGAACAGACCCCAGACCAGACCAGACCCCCCAGACCAGAACCCAGACCAGACCAGAACAGCAGACCCAGACCAGACCCCAGACAGACCAGAACCACCCAGAACCAGACAGAACCAGACCCAGACCAGAACCCAGCCAGCCAGACCCCAGAAGCAGACAGCCAGACCCAGCAGAACCCAGACAGACCCAGACCAGAACCAGACCCCAGACCAGAACCACCAGAACCAGAACCCAGACCCAGAACAGACAGACCAGAACCCAGCCAGAACCAGACCCCAGACCAGACCCAGACCCAGAACACCAGACCAGACCAGAACCAGACAGACCCAGACCAGACCCAGAACAGACCCAGACAGACCCCAGCCAGAACAGACCAGAACCAGACCCCAGAACCAGACCCAGACAGACCACCCAGACAGACCCCCAGACAGACCAGACCCAGACAGACCAGACAGACCAGACAGACCCCAGAACCAGACCAGACCCAGCCCACCAGAACCAGACCCAGACAGACCAGACACCCAGAACAGACCCAGACCAGACAGCAGCCCCAGACCAGCCAGAACCAGACCAGACAGCCAGACAGCCAGACCAGAACCCAGACCAGAACCCAGACCCAGACCAGACCCCAGAACCCCAGACCAGACCAGACCAGAACCCAGCCCAGACCCCAGACAGCCAGCCAGAATCAGACCACCAGACAGCCCAGACCCCAGACAGACAGACCAGCCAGAACCAGACAGACCAGAACCAGACCAGAACCCAGACCAGACAGACCCCAGACCAGACCCAGACCCAGCAGAACCAGACCAGACCAGACAGACCCAGACCAGAACCAGAATCCCAGACCAGACCAGAACCAGACAGCCAGACCAGACAGAACCCCCCCAGACCCCAGACCAGAACAGAACCAGACCCCCAGACCAGACCAGAACCAGACCCAGACCACCAGAACAGACCAGACCCAGACCAGCAGACCAGACCCAGAACCCCAGACCAGACCAGAACCCAGACCCAGAACCCAGACCCCAGACCAGACAGACCAGACCAGACCCAGAACCCAGACAGACACCAGACCCAGACCCCAGACAGACCAGACCAGACCAGAACAGACAGACCCAGAACCCAGACACCCAGAACCCAGACCAGAACAGAACCCAGAACCAGACCAGACCAGAACCCCAGAACCCAGACCCAGAAGCAGCCCCCAGACCAGACCAGACAGAACCCAGACAGACCCCACCAGACCAGACCCCAGAACCAGACCAGAACCAGACCAGACAGACCAGACCAGAACCAGACAGAACCCCAGAACAGCCAGCCAGACCAGAACCCAGACCCAGACAGACCCCAGACAGACCAGACCCAGCCAGACCAGCAGAACAGACCAGCCAGACCCCAGACAGACAGACCCAGACAGACCCCAGACCCAGACCAGCAGACCAGAACCAGACCCAGCCCCAGAACCCAGAACCAGACAGACCAGAACCAGACCAGACCAGAACCCCCAGACCAGACACCAGACCCCCAGCCAGACAGACACCAGACCAGCAGAACAGAACAGACACAGACCAGAACCCAGCCAGACACCAGAACCAGACCCAGACCAGACCAGAACCAGACACCAGACCCCAGACCCCAGACCAGACCCAGACCAGAACCAGACCAGACCAGACCAGACCAGCCCAGAAGCAGACAGACCAGACAGAACCAGCAGACCCCAGCAGAACAGACCAGACCAGACCAGAAGCAGACAGACCCAGAACAGAACCACCCCAGACAGACCAGAACACAGAACCAGACCCAGACAGCAGAACCAGACCAGACAGACAGACCCCCAGAACCCAGAACAGACCAGACCCCAGACCAGACCAGACACCAGACCAGAACCCCAGAACCCAGACAGACCAGACCCAGACCAGACCAGCCAGACCAGCAGACCCCAGACCAGACAGAACCACCAGACCCAGACAGACCAGACCAGACAGCAGACCCCAGAACAGACAGACAGAACAGACCCCAGACCAGACCAGACCCAGACAGACCCCAGACCAGAACCCCAGACAGACCAGACAGCCAGACCCAGACAGACCAGACCCCCAGAACCAGACCAGAACACAGACAGACCAGCAGAACCCCAGACCCCCAGACCAGACAGACCAGAACCAGACAGACAGACCAGACAGACCAGAAGACCAGACCCAGACAGACCAGACAGCCCAGAACCCAGACCCCAGAACCCAGCCCAGACCCACCAGACAGACCCAGAACCAGCCCACAGACCCCAGACAGAACCCCCAGACCAGAACCAGACCCCAGAACAGCCAGACCAGAACCAGACCAGAACCCCAGCCCAGACCAGACCACCCCCAGACCCAGACACCAGAACACCAGACCCAGACCAGACAGAACCAGACCCCCCAGAACCCAGAACCAGACCCCCAGAACCAGAACCCAGACCAGACAGAACCAGACCACAGAACCCCCAGACAGACCAGCAGACCCAGCAGACCCAGACCCAGACAGAACCAGACCCCAGACACAGCCAGACAGACAGACCCCAGACCACCAGAACCAGACCCAGACCCCCCAGAACCAGACCAGACCAGACCAGACAGACCACCAGACAGAACCAGCCCAGAACCCCAGACCCAGACAGAACCAGACCAGCCAGACCCCAGACCCAGATCCCAGACCAGAACAGACAGACCCCAGACCAGAACCCAGAACCAGACACCAGACCCACCCAGAACAGACAGAAGCCCAGATCCAGAACCCCAGACAGACCCAGAACCCAGACCAGACCCAGCAGACCAGAACCCCAGACCAGAACAGATCCAGACAGACCAACAGACCCAGAACCCAGACCCAGACCAGACCAGATCCCCAGACCAGAACCCCAGAACCAGAACCAGACCCCCAGACCAGACCCAGACAGACCAGCAGACCCCCCAGACCAGACCAGCCAGACCCCAGAACCAGACCAGAACCAGCCCCAGACAGACCCCAGACCAGAACCAGACCCAGACAGATCCCCAGACAGCCAGACCAGAACCCAGACCCAGAACCAGACAGACCAGACCCAGACCAGACCGACCAGACCAGACCCCAGACCCAGAACAGACCCAGAACCCCAGCCAGACCAGAACCCAGAACCCCCAGACCCAGACCACCAGACCAGACCAGCACCCCCAGACCAGAACAGACCAGACAGACCCAGATCCAGAACCCCAGACAGACCCAGAACCAGACCAGAACCAGAACCAGACCCAGCCCCAGACCCAGACCAGACCAGACCAGCCAGACAGCCAGATCCAGACCCAGAACCAGACCCCAGAACCAGACCCAGACCAGACCCAGACCAGAACCAGACCCAGACCAGAAGCAGATCCCAGACAGACCAGACCCCCAGACCCCCAGACCAGACCAGAACAGAAGCAGACAGACAGACAGACCAGAACCAGACCAGCCAGACAGACCAGACCCAGACAGAGCCCCCAGACCAGAAACAGCCCCAGACCAGACCCCAGACCAGACAGACCCAGACCAGAACCAGACCAGCCCAGACCCCAGACCAGACCCAGAACCCAGACCCCAGAACACCAGACACCAGCCCAGAACAGACAGACCAGACAGAAGACCAGACCCCCAGACAGAACAGACAGAAGACCAGACCACAGACCAGACAGCAGACCCAGAACCCACCAGAAGAAGACAGAACAGACAGACCCCAGACCAGCCCCCAGACAGCAGACAGATGAAAACCACCTTGTTGCTGGCATTACTTTGCTCAATCAGATTCATTGTGGCACCTCTAGGAAAATACAGAGCAGCCAAAATACCATAATTTTTATAACACACGTGCATGAATAAACACTCCAAGTCAGGGCAAAGGGAATCACGAATAACATCAGTGACAAGAAACTCTATTCGAGACCATATAGGTAATATATAGGTATATATTCGAGACCCTACGAAATTCACTCAATAGTTCTTGATCTTCAACCCGCCGTTGACGAGTCATGTCCTGGCGAATATACACTTGTTGATCACGAGATAGACCTCTATTCTTTTCCTTCAATTTCCATCCCTTACGTAAACACTTGTCTTTATCTCCAGCAGAATTAAAATGAAAGTAGTAAGTAAAACTCCACCACTGGACCGCGCAAGATGGCCGCCGTCGCTGACGTCCCCCCCCTCCTGTCCGTCGAGTCGGTCGTGGTGTACCGTCGTGTTGCTTCGAGTCTGACGTCCCCCCCCCCTCCTGTCCGTCGAGTCGGTCGTGGTGTGCCGCCGTGTTGCTTCGAGTCTGACGTCCCCCCCCTCTGGCCGGCCGTCGTGGCGCGCGGTGATGTGCTGTCCAGGTTGGCGTGGTGTGACGGCCAGGTTGGGAGGGTGGACTTTCGTAGCTCACCTGAAAAAATCCTAAGTGTCAGAGTCGCTTTGTATGGGTAAAATTTTGAAAATTTTCCAAAGTGTGTCATTTCGACCTGGGACCCTCACCAAAACATTTTTCATCAAATTTCTCTGAACGAGGGGGGAGGGGGGTCCGTGAAATTTGATGAAAAATGTTTTGGTAAAGGTCCCAGGTCGAAATTCGGAAGTTTTAAATTTTTCAAAATTTTCACCACACTGGAGCTCTCACACTTAGGAATTTTTTCACTTGTGGCATGTTACATGGACATGTGCTGACGGACCAACTTCCCGTGGTCATATGAGAATGGTTCAGGTGTCATATGATAGAGAATGATGAGACGAATCGTTTGCAACAGACCGCATGTCGCTACGATGAATACTTTCGGAGATAGAGCCATTTTAAGTTTTCTTCCGAGCATATATAAACCCCCGACAACGTAAGTCTCATCACTTCATCGAAAGACGAAGTAAGCGACGGTCGTCGCTCTGAGCTCCCGATATCGGGTGTTTCAAAGGACTCTTCTTTTGAAGTAGGCAAGCTATCTTCTTACTTCAAAGTTTGTATGATAGAGTTTGATAGAGTTTGATAGTGTCTTTACTACTGATAAAATTTTTTAAAAGTAGTATGAGTAGTAAAATGCGGAATTTCAAAAAATTCTTAATTTTCAGTTTTTTCAAAGTTTTAACATGTAGACTAAGGTTTTCAAGTATGCTGAGTTCAAATCTGCTATCAGATTTGAAATTTAACTAAGTCTAAGGCAGCTTTGAGGGGTTAGATCCCAGCTACTGATCACTACCTTTGACTCGGCGTTGCTGTTACCACTTCGGGGCAGTGACAATGATGTCTTCAGCTGTAAATAGCGGGTATCGGGGAAGATCTCTCACTTCCCTAGTGATCAGTACAAGGCCTTCGGGCTGTCGACGGGATCGAGTGCCACTCACTACACTCAAATCTATCATTCCTCACTAAGTGTAATGCTTTAGGAATATGACTGTACTACATGATTCCAAACTTATACAAATTTCATTATCTTACAGTAAACGAGAAATCTCAGGCATGGCAAATGTGTACATGTGGGCGAATAAATCGCAGTGCGGACGCCAAGGCGCATGTGAAGAAGGCGGGCACTGACCACATGATTATCCTGAATAGGGTTGCGTGTGTAAAGTGTAGAGTGTTGAAGGGTGATGAGGATGAGGCGCGTTTTTACAGAGTGCATGCTGACTGTAGTGGAGGTTTGGTGAATGACTTGCGACTCACGCAGTTGATTGTTGAAGAGAGGGAGCGAATGTTGGCGATAGAGCGAGAGGGCAAGGTTGAGAATGTTGTTGAGAATGGTGAGTTGGCGAGAGCAGTTGCTTCGTTGGAGGCTGAGATTGGGCGAAAGAGAGTGCTTGAGAGTGATGATGAGGATGATGTGGATTTAGATAGGGAGCGTGTGAGGAAGCGTGTGAGGAAGTTGAGCTCTTCGTCGTCGGAGGTGTCAAACATTGTCATCACCGACCCCCCGAAGAGCTCATCTTCCCCAAAAGTGAAGAGTGGTGGGATACGTAAGCAGTCGGCTAGGTGATTGAAGGATGAAGAGAAGAGGCATGTGTCGCAGCAGATGGCGCATGATTTGTTGATAAATAAGTATGAGAGTTTGAAGAAGGTGAAGGATGAAGTTGTGAAGGAGTTGGATGAGTTGAAAAAGAAGGAACTGAAGTCGAAGGAGGTAGCGGATGAGAATATTCGAATGAGGCGTGGTGTGACTGATTTGAAGAATAAGACGCGAGAGTTGAAAGAGAAGAATGATGACTGTGAGAAGAGGGCGAGTGCTGCGGAGAGATGCAGAAGCGAAGTTTGAGGAGATGATGAAGGAGATGAGTGTGTTGAGACCGAGGAATGTTGAGTTGGAGAGGACTGTGGCTCGGCGGGGTGATGAGAGGCAGGCGTATGAGAAGTTCGAGCGCATGAGGGATGAGTGGAATCGTGTGAATGAGGATCGTTTGTTTGAATTTCACATCCCTATTCGGGATAATCATTTGGACGGCAAAGTACTCGTAAATCAAAGTATCGGCGAGTCCATCATATGTTATAACGGCCATCCAACGAAAAAATGTCTCCATGCCAGCCTGAGAATGCGCGGTCATCTGCACAAATTCTCTGTTAGAAAGCGCGCGAGACTACCTAAGGATGGCTAACTTGGTAAGTGAAAAGTAAATAAGATAGTATATCCTATTCTAATACATATCATTTTCATTGCAGATCTTTGCCCGCCTTCACCACCCCATCACGTCACTCCCGAGAACGAACCATCGGCTCTCTTAAGGGCCACCATGGGGCAAGACATGATAGAACCTCCACGCGGTTTGCCCTGGGCAGTCTTCGGACTGGCGAATACTATCATTAAGTTGAATCTGCTATCAGTCAACTTGAACGTTATGCAGTCGATTACCATCCCTGAAGCATTCTGATTCGCTGTTGAGCAATTCATTGTTGAAAACTCTATATATGCCAGAAGATTGTAGCGCTTCTCATTCAATTTTAAGTCACGATGGAAGCAACGTCTCCTACCAACAGCATTCCCGTCTTCATTGATGAAGACAACGCCATTTCCGAGTTCATCATCCTCGACGAGTGGGATGAAGAGGATGAGAAGAAGGGGAAGATTAAGAAGATCATTTGGACGGATGAGGTATGGACTCCGAATACCACCCGCATCCGAAAGGTGACAGATGCACCAGCACGACCTCGGCGGTATAGGGTCTATGACAACCTAACCGTCATACCCATTGACTATTCCAGCCAATAGTCAACTTAATTGACACCATTGACACCGAGAACGAACCATCGGCTCTCTTAAGGGCCACCATGGGGCAAGACATGATAGAACCTCCACGCGGTTTGCCCTGGGCAGTCTTCGGACTGGCGAATACTATCATTAAGTTGAATCTGCTATCAGTCAACTTGAACGTTGCAAATGAAGTTCGGTGTAATACTTCCTTTCGACGGGCGTTCCTGTAAAGGGCGGCGGTGAAACCCGTAGCTATGTATACCGCAAGGGATATTCGACAATGGTCAATCTTGTTTAACCTCTCTGCGTCATGTTTGCAAGTGATTGCCTCTGTCTCAACGTAGTATGCATTCGCGCCAGGGCGACATTTAGCCAACTGTCGAAGGTTGCCTAAAACTTTCCATTGCATACGTTATGAGAACCATGAGTTCTACCTGTCTCTATCAATGAGACGAATTGATGAATGGAATGAAATGGGAGGACACTCACGCGCCACACGCAACATAACACACTTCTCTCTTCCGTAGTCTAACAAGCTCTTTACACATGGATCGCAGTCGATTGCTATCCCTGTATCAGAAGTGTAAGCCATCTTAATTTTATTTAACACTATTTCATCTACCATCATCGTCCATATGAAATGTTATAAGATTTACAAGTTAGACTAAGCGTGCTACTATTTCCAAATGAAAAAGTATACATGGTTAAATCATCCACTGAAGCCCCATTCAAGTAAGTCAGTATGAAAGCAAAGATAAAACGAAATAAAAATTTATTATGGCATGTATTTCAAAAGGTCTTCATCGTCAATATCGTCCCAGAGTCTGGCTTCACATAGATAACAAAAACAGTTCAGTTGCTTTAATCGTTCTTCCACTGCGAGCCTCACTTTGTCGATATACTCCCACTCCGCCATAGTTCGTGGCTGGGAGTTAGGGGTGTACCACTCCCATAATTGGTGGAGGAATTTCGTGCTGGTGATCTCCATCACATCCTCAGTATCGTACTGGAGATACTTCCACCTCACGCCTGTTAAGTCGGGACACTCCTTCTCACATACACTCTCTTCGTCGTTCTTTCTGATATTGTCCAGTCGGTACACCTTCTCTACCTTCCCCTTCGTTGGAGCGTTTGGTGCAACGAGCGCCTTTGGTGTTGAGCATGGAGAAGAGAATTTTGTGTTTGGTGTTGTCGGAGGGCTTGTCATGTTGACTGTGAATAATAACTTTGAAATGTTTTCTAATTCTTAAGTATCAACAAGCAACCAATCAGAATGAACAGCCAATGAATGATGAATATGAAAGTATATATGTAAAGTGACATTCGTGTCATTTAACTCTGTCTTTGTGACATATAAGTGAAGTGTTCTCTGGCGAATTCTATATTTCAGGCGTACAAGTGAACTGCTCTCTCGTGAAGTCTCTATCTTGTTGAAGTATCAACCTTAAAACATAATTTCGTTCAAATGGTAAGTTGAAAATTTCTTCACTCATCTCCCTCAAACGTGTGGCTAATAGCATCTTCCTCAATTTCAGGCATCAACTTCATCACAAACGCCCTCCCTTCTCGAGGAAAGTTTAGAGTTGTTGAGTCAAAGTAGGTTGTAACAATACACTGAGACCTGAACAGAGATGATAGAATGATTTCTCTTTCAGGTGATGTGAGTTCCAGCTCAGGACTCTCGCGACAAGGCAACGAGTGGGAATGTGCCGACTGCGGACATATGTTTACAAGGAAGCACAGTCTCCTTCGACACATCAAACAACGTCTGTGTCAACGCAAAGCGGCGTCAATCTCCGGAGGTGAAGTTGATTCTGACGATGACATCTCCTTTCCTTGCGATTTGTGCCCCCTTTCTTTTGATAGTCACTTTCAGCGATCTTCGCACAGACTTCAACACGCATGCAAATGATCACTACACCAACGGTACCTCTGCCATCTCCCTCATTAATGTTTCACATAATAATTTAGTACGCGACTACTGCATGGAGTCCAATACTCAAATAGTAGATTTTCCTGAGTGGCTCCTTCAAAATTCTAGCATTATCGAAGCGCTCTTCAACAATTTAGACAATTTTAGAATGAAGGCGCTCATCTACCTTAAACTAAAATATATTAAGATAGATTTTCAAACGGGTCAAGTGACGGAGAGAATACAGTTTCATGTTCCTTCCTCTTCCGCAACTGAAGTTGTAGACTGCGAGTCTTGGCTAAATTTTCACATTCAATGTTTAAAATCAAATGTAGATAAATTCAATCAACGCGACAGCGCTCTCATTTTTGATGGTGTGGACTCAGCCATATTCAAAATTTCCCTATTAGAAAGTCATGCAGCTCGAGGCACATTTAAACTACCAAAAACGTTGTATAATAAAAAGCTGTCATCAATGTCGATTGTAAATCACAGTGTTTCAAATATGCAGTCCTATCCATCCTTCACTATAATGATATCAACGCGAATCGAAATCATACCTATAGCTATAGACAGTGGGAGGATGAACTAGACTTTGAAGGTTGTGATAGTGACAACATGAAAATCAAAGATGTAGAAACGTTCGAAAAACATAATAAGATTAAAATTGTCGTTCACGTGTGGGAGAAGGGGTTGAAGGGTGCCCGCTATAATTCACGTTCAACTTGTTATGAACGTGTAGTCAACCTCTTATTAGTAAAACAAGATGATAGCGAGGAATGGCACTACTGTGGTATACCCAAAATCTCTCGCTCGTACACTCGCTTGAGGCACTCTAAAAGAGGTGAACATTTTGTATGCGACCGCTGCATCCGCTCCTTTTGGAGTAAAGATAAATTTGAAACTCACTATGAATGGTGCAAGCGAGGTAAATTACAAATGGAACGCATGCCAAAAGATAAAATATTTTCACATAGGGATAATGGTGACGAATTAAGTCCCCTGCGTGTCATTTACGCAGACATAGAATGCTACATTGATGATATCATCCACAAGCCAGCAGCCATATCCTGCTATGAAGTATGGCATGACCACTTTAGGAATAGACGTAACAAAATGCATACTTGGCAAGGTGAAGATTGCATTTCAAAATTTCTAGAATTTCTCGATAAAGCTGCTAAATTTCAACAATCATATGATTCCCAATTGCAGCGTAAGTCACTACATATGAAATCGTGGCAGTTTAATGTAATAGCGCAAACGAGAGAAAATTCATGGCAATGACAGCAAAAGTACCAGTAGATAAAACTAAAGAAAATAAGACAGTCTTCTTCGAAATAAAATTTTTAGATTCATTCCAATTCATGTCAGCGTCACTAGCTTCTCTCGTTCGTAATCTCAAGTTTCTTCCCCATAGTCAAACTTTGAAGAAACACTATCCAAACTTAACGGATGAAATAATCACTCGCAAAGGAGTCATTCCTTATGCGTATTTTAGCTCAATGTCTAAACTAAATGAAACAACCCTTCCTTCCATTGACAAATTCCAAAACGATTTGACGGGTCAAGATTGTCCAGTAGAGGACTATGAACATGCTCAAGAGGGATGGTTAAAATTTGATTGTAAAACGTTTGGCGATTATATGATCGCTTACTTAGAATTAGATGTCATTTTGCTGGCTGATGTCTTTCAGGAATTTCGACGAGTGGCATTAGAAGAAGACAAATTAGATCCTGTCCACTTTGTCAGTCTACCAGCCATGTCTTTTAAATCAGCCTTTAAAATGACTGGTGAGACCATTCATCTCTTACAAGACCCGGAGATGTATAATATATTTGAGCGCGGAATACGCGGTGGTCTCACATTTGTAAATAAACATCATATAAAATCTGAAACAGTAGGTGATGATCATATCCACCTAAAGTACTATGACCAAAATAATTTATATGGCAGTTCACTGTCTAAACCACTACCTCATTCCGAGTTTAGTTGGTTAAATCAAGATGAGCTTGAGTATTACTCCAACCCTTCAAACATACTGAAGATTCCAGATGAAGGTGATTGGGGATATTATTTTGAAGTGGATTTGATTTATCCAAATAGCATTAAAAATAAAACTGCTGATTTCCCACTCGCACCTGAATCTGGTGAAGTGACTGAAGATATGTTTTCACCATTCATGTCACAATTTCATAATAACTTAACAGAGTGTGGACAGCCAAGGTACAAACCATGCCGCAAACTTTTACTCACCCAATATGATAAGAAAAATTATCTCGTGCACTTCTGCATACTAAAATTCTATTTAGAAATGGGCATGCTTCTAAAGTCAGTTCACCGCATTATCAAATTTAGACAGAAAGCCTTCCTCAAACCCTACATAGATAGTAACAGTCAAAAACGTGCACTCGCCCAAAATAATTTTGAAAAGGATTTTTATAAATATAAGAACAACAGTCTTTTCGGAAAGACCATGGAGGATGTTAGAAAACGTATGAACTACAAACTAGTCGTTGATGAACAAAAATATCACAAATTGACCTCATCACCTCTTTTCATTGATAGAGACATCATCGATGAGGATCTTGTAGGTGTTAAAATGATAAAATCAGAAGTTGAGTTGTGCAAACCCATCTATATTGGGCAAGCCGTTTTAGATTATTCCAAGCTTGAAATGTATCAACTCTTCTACAAAATATTAAAACCATGCCCTCTCGTAAAAGAGGTTCGCTTGCTGGGTGGTGATACAGATAGTTTCTTTTTAGGAATTACCACTCAAAAAGATTTAAATTTTAATGAAGTAGGCAAGTCATTAGAAAAATATTTCGACACATCTAACTACGATCCCACTCATCTACTCTATTCCATACAGAATAAAGCCAAACTTGGTTGTTTTAAGGATGAAACAGCAGGAAAGGAAATAGATGAAATGATTCTCCTCCGTCCTAAAATGTATTCCATGAAATTAAAATAATGTGCAGAAATTAAAAGAATGTGCAGATAGTATTAAGCGTGCTAAAGGTATATCAAAATCCATTGTTCACAAAATGAAACATCGGTCCTATAAGAAGGCCTATAAAAATAAAACTATAACGTTTGTCAATATGACAATCTTAAAATCTCAAGTTCATACTGTGAAAACGCAAACGTTCAAGAAACGAGCGCTTTCAGCATGGGAGGATAAGAGGTGTTGGATAGGACATAACACATCTCTTCCACATGGACATCCTGACACAAACATACCTCCACCCAAAAGAATAAAACTCACGCTACCACATTCAGGAGATGTATTGACATAATCAACTTTAACTCAGTATTTTGATGTTGCTTTTTGTAGATATACATGGTTGTTTTATGTATCGCATGAGATCGTTTCTTCCTTGTGAATATATGCCTACAGTCAGCCCATTCCCCCTATATCTGTGAAAAGACTTTTTCATACACATATTTTTATTTCAATAAACATATCACAATGACTTCACTTTGTTTTCCGAAACACTAAAGTTACGAGGGATTTAGTATCTTTCACATGGATGCACTCTTGTAAACCATTGGTAATTTTGATAGCAATAGAGGGTATAGTTTGTTTGACGACGGGATGATAGAAAATAGATTCAAACATCTCGACTATTCCATATGAAGCGTCTTTATCATGAATGAAATCACGTAAAATGTATTCTTTTTTCTCACCAACAGAAATAGGTAAAATCAAATCACTTTGAATGTAAAGGTGCTGTTCATGTTTATCAAGTGTCATTGGTGTTTCTATACCAATCGTATGCGCAGCAGTAAACACAGTTTGTAGCATTGAAAAACCAAAGAGTTTTTTCAAATTTTTACTCAATTGACATTGAATGTCATCGCCCAGTTTCAGAACAACGCGTTGATTTTCAATTGAAAACGAAATGTGGTGTGTCTTTACATCATATTTACTTTTCATCACATGCTTCAACTTCTGTTGTATATAAGGATTTACTACATGAATGAAGCTTTCAACTGTATGATATAGACGCGGCATTATATTGATAGCAACTTTAGATTCTTCATAAGACTGGTAAATTTTCTTGATGCGATCACCATAGATGTCCACCCACCATTCATCATTAACTGAATCAGCTTTAGTGTGATATTCATGAGAACCATACACCACACCGCTTCCAATAATAGGTGTATAATGTCTTACAAAATGACGCAAGGTTGGAGAGAAATAAACTGTAAGTTTGTCATTATATTTCTGAATAACCAACTTATTTTTGTCCGCCATAATTTTCTCTCCATACTTCTTACCCACAGTCTCATTCCACCGTTTTACTAACTCAATAAGTGATAAAGGTTGAACACCACGCTTTTTCAAAATGATGCGTTCTTCGCATTCTACAACATCTTCATCAAATATTTTAAATCTATAATGAAATTTGTTGATTCGATTTGAATAAACTTTTTTAACATTTGCAGTAGCAATTGACGTTAGATGTAGTCCATGACCAAAACCGAGATGTGGATAGAATTTATTATCCAAACTCAGTGTAAGACCTTTAGTAAAAGAATGAAAGCGAAGGAACTGTCTCCCACTCCAATGATAGATAGTAAACTCATAAGCTTTCTGATTTTTATTCTTCATGATGGAAGTATTACCACTATTGAACGCCTTAATAATTTTCTCATTCCCAAATGGTTCATAATAATCTGATTTTATCTGAATCCATTCATAGTTCCACTTTCCATCTGATGTTCAATTGTATGGGAACTGGAATGCATTATTCATCGTTATTCCATCATGGGTGCGAGGAGTCAATATCATTTCTTCCAAATCATTCACATTCTGAATATTGCTATCATAACAAATACTAGAAACGCCAACCTCCCATTCACCTTCTCAATGCAGTGGGCGATTTAATTCTACTCGATAGTCTGATGGTTTATTTTTGGGAAATTTATTCATAGAAGCATTACTGGGTAAGTAGATTAGAAACGAGTCCTTATTTTCACTTTCCATATTATTCACACTGGAAAAAATATATTAGCATACTTTTGCATTAACTCTTCATTCGGAAATGGAGTGTGATACTTGTCACAGCATCTTTATGAAAAGGAATCAACGCACCAGCATCGTCATAAATTGCAATATCAATTTGTGGGATGTAGTTTGATTTCAGCTTTGTATAATGCACTTTCTTGAAAGTATGCTCAGATAAAATACTGCAGCTTTTTGGCTGGTATGGTATCATTGCTAGCAATGGAGCTTCAACATCTCCCACACGTGCATCTTCACCAATATTGGAATATATCTGAAAATAGTTAATACGACGCGATAGCGACATGTCTGCGCTAGCTTTGGTTACAGTACCACTTTTAAAGATATTTTGATCAAAACCCAAAATGTCCATTAGAGTTTTATCCATAATTAGTTCAATACCTTTTCCACTTATAGTGAGAGACAAAGCACCTTCTTTTTCAGAAAATGAAATATGTTGCTCATTAATCACTTCATTTAAATAATCTACAACCAATTTAACTGAAGTAATAATGCGAGGCATCAACACTCTTGTTTCATGTAAGATACCACCTAAAGGCTCTACACACTTTCTGTATAAAGATACGCTCCATTCTGTATCAAATTGATTTGACCTTTCACATGGTAAATGTTGCATATCAAATTTTCCATGAACAGCTGCAGAATGATGTCGTAAGAACTGATGAAAATCTTTTGAACAAATTCAACGTAGCAAAGTGCGTCAAGGTAACAAAATTAAAAAAAACAAGCTAATGACTAGTTAATTTTCAATAGGTACAAAATATGATTTAAAAGAAAATTTTTATATCCTAAAATGTCGAAAAATTTTAAAAAATGCTTACTAGAAGGACAAACAACGCTTCTCCTCTCCTCATATGTAATGAATTGGCGAGTAAGTCGTCCTGTTCAAAATTATGTTTATCACTTATATATTGAAAAGATCCTATTTAACAGTCTGCCCATTCAGATGATAAGAGGACAGGTCTGTTTCCAATCAAAATACCAGATCTAGCTAACACAGCGGGATTACGCTATCTAAAATCTACCAGGTGTGTAAGAGAATTAATGTTAGTTCCTTAAGCTAAAACGTGAAATAAAATTCTACAAAATATGCATACAAATTATTTGACTATTTTTAATGAGGTCATCAACAGGAACTTGGTCAGGACGATCGCGTTTCGACCGCTTCATCCTGGACGCTCAAACCCGACCAAGCGCGGTCCTGTACATTTAAGATGCACAGCCTCAAAAGTTATATTTATAATAGGGAAAGATTAGCATCTATCAACAAAAAAATAGAGTCACTATTGACTGAAATGTACCTCAGGCATTTGAAAGACGGACAGAGTCCAGCCAGTAGAGGTCAAGAGGCAGGGACATAATCCTGCTTCAACTCAAGACGTAGCAAAGTGCGTCAAGGTAACAAAATTAAAAAAAAATAATACTAGATTATCATCATTTAATTTACTTATTGCAATATGATTAGATGATTTGATATAAGTCAATGTTGCCACTTGTTTACCATCAACTCGAAGGATATAATTAAATTTCTTCAATAATGTTTCAGGAGTCATGTTTGTCTTTCTTGGCTTAATCACAATCTTCTTCACCAACGTCTTCTCATTTCTTGGAATAAGATCTACATAATAAGCTTCCTCTCGATATATTAACTGTTTATAACCACTTATGTGGTAATTAACGTTAAAATTATCATAGCTTGTTAAGGCGCTAGCGAGGTAACCTAAATCATTTCTTAAACTTGGACTTAAACCAACAATCCAATCTTTATCAACTACATGATGTACATAAGTATAATCATCATTGTGCGGAGTAAATTGGACAATATGTTTACACGCTTTATTCAGGAAATCATATATAAACTTTTTACATAATAAGAGATCTTTCTTTGGCCACTGTGGAATGTATACTCGGCAGCCCTTTTCACATTGGTAAGCAGCTGTACGTCTCATATTAATAGTCATCACCTCATGATCAAAAGTATAGATACAGTTGCTATAAACAAGTTGAGTGACACCCACTTCCCAATTTCCATTTAGCTGTTGTGTATGATCAATGGGAGTAGAAAAGAGTGCGGCTCGATTACTAGCAAATCTATTTGCGGCCGCATTGCTAAGCAAAATATGATAAAACGACATTTTTATATTGCTGATCTGCGACTTTGCATAACATCATGAAGACTTGGATTTTGGACTCTCTACAATATATCAGAGTTGATCGTGATGGAAACGTACATTTCAAAAATTCTCATGGTCATACATCAAGAGGTATTACATTAACATGGCGACAATTTGTCAACCTCAATGATATCATGAGGGATTTGGAATATTTTGAAACATTAAGATTCATCTCCTTGGGTGATCAAGTTTGGCTTCAACATTACAGAAATGAAATTCAAATCTACCATTCTCATTCCGCAAACTGTTTCTCATTTCGCAAATACAATTGGGAGAAGTATAGAAGATACATACATCGCTCCATCATGACATTTATTCGTCGTGAGTTCATCGCCCTACTATGCAAATCTTAATCAGGCATGACTACTACACATCATGAGTTGGAAATTAGATTCCCTACAACGTATTGAAACGGATCATGATCGAAACGTCTATTTCAAAGATTCAACTGGAAATGTGAGAAGAGAGTTTGCTTTATCTTATCGTCATTTTCAATCTCTACATCATATCATGAAGGATTTGAAATACTTCTACATGAAAAGACATTCACGTATTGGAAATCTCATCTGGCTGCGCGTCAACAATCGGCGAATTCAACTCTATCATTCCCAACTTCATACTAACTTCACATTTCATCAAGGTAGTTGGGAGAAGTATAAAAGGAAGGTACATCGCTCAATTTACTCATTCTTTCATCATGAACCGCCATCGCTACACCATCGTGAACATTCTCCGTCGCTTCAGACTCTACACCAAAATCGATCTCACAACATTACACCAACACCTTCCAAACAGCAAGTATTACCCGGGCCGTCCTCAAATGTTAGTGGTGAAGATGAACAATTCACGGAATCTTCAACTCTTCCCAAATGGGACTGTACAGATTCTCGGCGCCCTTTCTCATTCATCGGCGCAGTCAATGCGCTTAGAGCTACAAAGACTACTACGTCGGATATGGAAGAGAGAGAGGTGTATGATGTCGAATCTGACTGTGGACAATATGGTGATCTCTACTCAATTGAGTGAAAGTGTATCATTTTTGAAGATTCGTACCAGCAGTTACAATTTGTGTTATGAACCCGAACTTTTTCCTGCAGCTATCATTAGTTGTTGGTTACCTGTGCATGTGGCAATCTTTCATAATAGTAAAGTGATCATTACTGGACTAAAATCTCATGTACAAGCAAATGTGATCCTAGACTATCTCATCGAGTATGTACGTACCCAGCGGATTGTAAAATAAAAAACAATTTTTCCAACATGATGTTTTTATTTCAAATCATGATAGAACTTACAAATCATTTTTTCATTAGAGGATGGATTACATGAAAAGTTTTGAATAACAGATACAAATCGAGATACATATAAACGTTTTAAGATGAAGTACAGTACAAAAGCACCACACGTTGATGAAAGTGGATGTTGTAGTATGCGTTCATTTCGCTGATATTGACGCGTATGTTTTCTCAACCACTGCTGTGTTGGTATATTTGGAGGTTGAGCAAGAGAGTCAAATAGTTCACCACGTCGGTCTTCTCCAATAAAGATCGCTTTCCAATGCTCACCGCCTAAATTCTGCGAATGAGTGTTTAGCACAATAAAGATGGGATAGTGATTTACTGCAGGTGGTAAGGTATCGAGTGAATAGACATTATCGAAAGCTTTCAACGTCGCTTCGTCTGCATTACGCTGCACTTTAGTCTTAATATCGTCAGCAGTCAACCAACTCATTAACGATTATACTGAAGAATCACGTCACGATACTTTGTAATTTCAATATTTGAATCGAAGACTGCATAAATTAATACATTGATCGTCTCAGGTAGTGTTCTTTTGAACGTCAAATCCAAACGAATATTATGAGGCACGTTCGCTTGACGATAGGGGGCACTAATATCGCTGTCAGCAGTCAAATCAAATGCATAAATAGCATATCCACTCTTAAACTCTTTCATAGTGAGTCCGTTGGTGTCATCCGTATTGTAAAAGCCAAAGACATCCATAAAATCAACATAACTGCGCATAAATTGATCCGCAGCAAAATCTGGTTTGTAGGGTGCACCAGGATGACTCACACCATTTACACGTAAAGCAATTTCACTTAACTGATTGTGTTTAAAATTGAAAGGATTCTTCTTTATATTACCATTAAATGCATAATTTTCAACCATTGCCACCATGAGGTTTGTATGCTGAACGGGGTAAATGGCATTTTGGCGGTTAAGACCTTCAGCATGTCCTCTAATGACACTTGGATTCGGTACTACTCGACGAATGTAAAGTGCAATATCTTCCACATGAATTCTAAAATTGTCAACTTTAGCAAATGCATTCAGCGCAAATTCAGGCTTATTCAATGTCAGCTTGAGTCGCATGCTGGTATTACAGAGTCAAAACTTTGACTGTCTAAAGAAGTCTAAATTCAGCGGACCATATAGCTGACATACTCTACTATCTTTAATCATAGCAGATCGCTTTACAAAGCCACTGTTTGTTTCAACATCAAATTTTCCTGCTTCATCTCTGTACCATCCCATGGCTTCCATATGACTTTTTTGTGCTGCTGGATGAAACTGTGATACATGATTGAAATATGATTTATAGGGATAATCGCTTTGACCACCTTCCACCTGCTGCTCTCCAATCGTTAGAGGAACATCACGAAGTAATGTAGTCAATGGTAAATTGTTCAGTCCAACTTTATGTGTATCGTCAATAGCAGTTCCATCTGCTTGCTGAATTCTAAACCTCAAATCAAGCATCGCATAACTCAAATCTATGTAGTCATCACTACCACCAGGAAAAAAAATTCAATGGGGCCAGCATTCTCAGCTGTTCGAGGATGATAATCTACAATACTTGAACTAAGAATATCTGTCTGTATGGTTTGTTGATCAAACAAACAAAAACCGGAAGTTTTACACTCCATGATTAGAAGTTATGGCAGCGTCGTCGTTTAGCGCCTGATGAATGATTAGAGCCTCTGCGACGTTTGCGTGAATGCCTTTTGACTGAAGATCGCACCTTACCAGCTCCGCGATGTTTCCTCCTTCCTTTTTTCATTCGTTTAGGTGATTTCTTTCCTTGAGTAACACCAGCAAAGGTCTCCTTCAATGTTTTTAAACCGCGTTCCTTCCCACGATTCAACAAACTGCTCTTAAAACTTCTACCTCTGGAAAGGTCACTAGCAACATCAACAGCAAGGCCACCGGCATTACTTAAAACATTTCGTTTTAACCTCTGGCGGCTCATTACATGGCAAGCAACACATCTGCTTCATATTAATAGTCTGAGAACATGTATTTCTTGGGAGGAGCTATTTTACGTTTTCCTTTTACTAGTTTTAGTGGTGATGTAGATCTACGTCAAGTTCTTCCTCTTGTTTGCTTAGTGAGTGTGGGAGGGGATGTAACAGGTGACGTCTTAAACCAATTTGTTGGCATTTTCATCGTCTGAAGCATTGGAGCAGTAGCCACTGTTGAATCAAGTTCTTTCAATGTCTCATTATTCAAAGCAAATTTTGGTACATTATGCTTTTTCAATAGTTTAAGAAAGTATGACCAACCAGGTGGAACATAGCCCTGACGGCGCTTTCTACGTGTCGCATACTGAATCAAGTCTTCATAATGTGAAGCATCAATCACTTTATTTTCATCTGTAATGATTTCTCCTCTATCATTTACATTGAGATGGGGTTCAATACTGTTGAAAAGAGATATGGCATGTGCGCGAGATGCTAAAGGTGTAGCAGTCGATACAGAGTCACGCATCTTATTCTTCAAGTTTTTCAATTGCTCAACAGTTTCCGATTGTAATAATACAGCACGATGTGGATCTTTGATGTGAACATTTTGCTGATAATCTATTTCTTTCCTATACATTTGATTTGCAAGAGGTTGCTTTACTTGCTGCATAGCACTCAATTGTACATATTCATCCTGAGGAATAACAATCATGCGAGAATAAGAACTCATAGTTTGTAGATAATCATGGGAGTTTTCAAAATATCACTTCGAAATCTAAATTCTTCAGGACACTCTTGCGTAAAGTCAATGAATAAGTAACCGTATGGTTTTTCAGTAGCTGCTTGAAAAATTTCAATTAAGGTTTTGATCCTCTGGGTGCAACTTGTCGCGCTAAAATTTCAAATTGACTTTTATCTCGCGGATTCTTGAAAATAGCATAATAGTGTGTATTCAGGTTTCGTGTACGAGCTTCTTTTCCATCAGGAAACAAATTTTGTGTGATATACATGATAAAACACCTTTTATGATGTGCTGCGCGAGTGAACATATCTGTAACATCTTTTGAATTCTTACTTTTTAATAAATCATCCAATACAACAACATCATTAGACTGAAGTTTATCCACTGCAATAATTCCTTCATGTCGAATAAAGTTGCGACTTTGCAATTCCTGAAACAGCGACGGTTGATAAATACCATAACACCAAATCACTCGATTGATAGGTTCCTTAAACAACTCCCTTCTTTTATCCAATAAATTCAGCGTGAAAACAGTTTTACCTGCATGAGATGGACCTGATACAGTCAGAACTTTATCGCATTGAAGTCTGAATTCCATTTTAATACTTTGAGATTCAACATTTGCATAATTAACGCTTAGAGCCAAAGATATTACACAATAGGTTACCCACGACAGGAGCTAACATTGGAAGTATTGCTGAAAGGAAACCACCCTTTTGTGTTAGAGTTTTCCTCTTTCTTTGAAGGGTAACTTTAGAATTGGAGATGAAACGCAATTTTGTGGCATATCGCTTAAGTAACTTTCGTTGTTTTGGTGCTAATGTCTTCGTCCTCAACTTCCTCACATGAGAAATAATTTCACGAATGAATTTATCGTTAGCATGTCGTATAGCATTGTATCGCTGATTTGCTTTCATTCGTCGGAGAGCTTGAATGGCTGAAGAAAACTTTTGACTTTTACGTTTCGTCATTTTACGTTCCGCCATTTTCCGTGTTTGTCTTTGCTAAAACCTATCTTTACCACATTTGCATAGGTACTAACTATTGCGACATAAGTGACACTCGAAATGAGCAATATCACAGTGGTTACATTTGCAAAGTTGAATGCAATTACGTATGAAACAGCGTTGACAAAAAGCATGCTTACATCTCTTGAAGATGCGCTTTTCATTTCCATCCTTTCGCTTACATACATCACAACACATAGTTTCACCGTTACTGATGTCTATAGCAAGTCTCCTTGAAGATATGAATTTGCTAGCCTTTTCTAAATAATAGACGCATGTACAGAAGGAATATACTTCGAGAGTGAGCAGACATAGCTCGAAAACCAGTTGTGCTACAATCAAGTACCACTGCATTTTCAATTTTTCTTTATGGAAAGTTGAATGTGAATATCTGAAATCGCTTCAATCACTAGACTACTACCATGATGGTTAAATGCGTTAAGACGTTCAGCAATTTTTATCATATGTCTTTTAAAAAATTCTTCGGGGTGATCTACCACTTCCATTGAATAAGAAGCAAAATGGAAAGAGCGACTTTCCACCTCTTCCTTTCCAAAATGACTAAACTTAATTTTCGCAACTAATCGCGCCATGATAATGCTATCAGAGAAACTCAAGAAATAGAGTGCTAGCATCATCGACCACTGCTTCGATGTCGGTCTCATCTTTATGAAAATTTATCACATAATCTTGAACAGCTCCTTTTAAACTTTGCCTGTGAAAATGTAATGTTCCGCAGTCGTTTGAAAAAGACATGATCGCCCTTTATCTAACCCATCCATTGCATGAAAACAACTCTTCTCACAGTAACATTTATTGAATAATAGTAACAAGCATGCATTATAAATCAATGGTTTGAAAGAGATAAAATAGATACAGCTGGTAACTATCATACAGCGAGCAATCATAACCATACAGGACTTTGGCAGTGCTGAGGTAAGGAGGAAAGAAGCATTGGTTATGAACGTAGCTACTACAACGAACAGACAAAATAGGAACAGACAAATCCTTAAAACGTTTCGTGACTTCATGATAATGTTGATTCACTCTACTATCCCAAGGTGGGAGCAAAATGTCATCAATGATTAGATTGGGAAATACTTTCCTCTCCTTACCAGGATTATTACAAAAGATGCGTATAACATTGAAAGCAGCTAACCATCGTTTAAAGTCAATAAGAAGAGCACTTTCACAAGAAAAGCCGCAGTCTTGCAAATATTTCAGATTAAGTCCATGAATGTGTTTTCTCGCCCATTGATCAACATTGGGATCGCAGTTGGCATGTTGATGATAGACACTAACAATCTGATATGTCCAATTGTTCATAGCAATAGCACTGAGCTCCTGTACAGGTTCACCCTCACAATCCATAAAAATGATGATAGAAGCCTAAAACGGAAATTTACACATCTAAGGAAACGTTCTATAACATATTACAAAATGAAGAATTACATCGATGCTTTTCACGACAAAATACACAAATGATATGATGGCAACGAAGAAGTATGTAGTCCCCATACTGATTATGCATTATCTTGACATCCGTGGAAGGGAGCATTCCCGTTTGGAGTACTACGCCATGATCGTCATAACGCAAGACTTGTTTAAATTTACGCTGTAGCGGTGTAGGATTATGTACCTTGGTTGTTTCTTCCACTGGCCTCAGTTGTAGATGATCTGATCGTAGCGAACCTTGTAACGTTTGACCGCCATTTTGTCATACTAGTGCAGCAGATGGAGTAGATACCTGAAAATGAAAAAGATTGTATTAAGTTTACGTTCAAGGGAGGACAGGGAGGGAAGTAGCGACTTACCATTTTAGTTGGATAATAGAATAGGGAACTAGAGAGAGAGAAAATGTGCGTCCGTCACTCGTGTGATTCAATGATGGAATGATTCTCACTGTGGAAGGCTCGCTATTTATATAGAAATGCTTGATTCTCATTGGATGATGATCCTCATTGGACAATAACATCAAGCTGATTCCAAATCTGGCCTCCGTTTACCAATCCGAGCCTTCATTCGCCCGCTGGAGCTGTTTCTTGGGAAATTCTAACTCTGTCGTTTTTCGTCAATCTCCCAAAATCTTAAATGGCGTCTCACATCTAAACGAAGACAGATATGAACAAGCCGTTTCTTTCAGTAAATTTGTCTCACTCTTAGCTTTCAAACGAGCTATTGCACGACTTTCTACGATCTCTAGAACCAAAGTTGGAAGATCGGTGCAGGCGGGGGGGGGAGACGTCGGCGAAAATTTTTCTCTCCGATTGCGTTCAAATTCACCATACCGATGCAGAATTTCACGCTGAATCCGAATCTGGCCTCCGTTTTCCCATCCGATGCCTCGTTTTGGCGCTACAGCCCAAAACGTCCAAAATTCTAACTCTGTCGTTTTTCGACAGTCTCCCAAATCTTAAATGGCGCCTCACATCTAAACGAAGACAGATATGAACAAGCCGTTTCTTTCAGTGAATTTGTCTCACTCTTAGCTTTCAAACGAGCTATTGCACGACAAAATCCGTCCACTAGAAGCCAAGATAGAAGCTAGCTCTCCCGAGGGGGGGGGTCGGTGAAATTTGATGAAAAATGTTTTGGTGAGGGTCCCAGGTCGAAATGCCACACTTTGGAAAATTTTCAAAATTTTACCCATACAAAGCCACTCTGACGCAGGATTTTTTTAGGTGAGGTCCGACGTCAAATCTTGTAACAGCTCTAACTTTTGAACGGCTGGTCCGATTGACTCGCGGCAAAAATGTCGTCGAGCAGTTTTTTCTCCTCTTTCAAACGAGTAGCTGTAAGACAAAATCCGTCCACTAGAACCAAAGTTAGAAGATTGCTGTCGTGGAGGGGGGTCAGTGAAATTTGATGAAACAAACTTTGGTGAGTGTCCCAGGTCGAAATGACACACTTTGGAAAATTTTCAAAATTTTACCCATACAAAGCCACTCTGACACAGGATTTTTTCAGGTGAGCTACGACAGTCCACCCTCCCAACCTGGCCGGCACACCACGCCAACCTGGCCGGCACATCACCGCGCGCTACGACGGCCGGCCAGAGGGGGGGGACGTCAGACTCGAAGCAACACGGCGGCACACCACGACCGACTCGACGGACCGGAGGGGGGGACGTCAGACTCGAAGCAACACGACGGTACACCACGACCGACTCGACGGACAGGAGGGGGGGACGTCAGCGACGGCGGCCATCTTGCGCGGTCCAGTGGTGGAGTTTTACTTACTACTAATGAATACGTATTGGTCTTCTTCTTTTACCAGGTTTTCCAAGCCGAGAAATGGAGGCTATACCTGGACGCTGAAGATCAAGTTGGGCACACAACTGATACACCATCTTGCTGTCAAAATCCTCATCACACTGGAAACCATCGTTCTCACTCTCAATTTCATGCATCTCGGGGACACCAAAAAGAACAAGATTATTCTCTCTTTTGCGCCTCTCATCCATTTCGTAGATAGAATCTTTCACTGCCTTACTGATATCATCAGACAATTTGGAAGTTTAATTGACATTTTACAGACTGGGGATCTTTCTCAACAGATTCCAGTCTGTTAAGTATGTCTCGTACATTGATATTCTTGCAATCGAGGCATGAATAAGAGTAGTATGTATTTTACACGCCTGCGATCCCCCAAATCGGGGGTGCCATATACATATGTCACCCCGATTTGGGTGGTCTCAGACGCGTAAAATATCTTGAATCATAGTTATCTTCATCAGTCATGATAAGCATGAAAGATTGTAATTCAGTTGAAGGATCATTTAAACCGATACTGGATTGATTTACATCAGAAATATTTTCAATATTTCTATCATTGTCTTTCTTATTCCAAAGATTCAAATTATCATTTAAGTTGCTAAAAATTGCTTCATAGATTGCACTTGACACCGTCTTACACTCATTTCATATTCTTTTGTTAAACATGATAAAGGACCTCCCTGATTAAGTGGTACCTGCATAATTCATTTCAACATGACTGGTCAAGTGATTCTTTTGATAAGATTAGAGTGCAGTAACATACCGATTTACGTAACGGATGCGTTCCTGGAAATCGTTTTATAGTAATCCCGTGACAAATTCAAGGACAAAATGTGCAACGATGAGTCATCGCCGTGACCTCGCGTGACCTTAGGTTACCGTCCTGCGTCATGAAATACGTGATGTGACTACTGCTGGTTTCATAAGTAGTGCTAAAAACGGGAAAATGTGAAGGCATGATGTATTACTGTGTGTTGGACTACAAGCAGATAGAGGAGTGACCTTGACCTGACCTCTCCGGGAGAGAGAGAGGGTGAGACTACAAGCAGAGGCAAGAGGAGTGACCTTGACCTGACCTCTACGAGAGAGAGAGAGGGTGAGACTACAAGCAGAGAAGGGATTTTGTCCAGGATGGAGCATGTTTTGTGTCATATTGTGTAGAAGTGAATGTCTTTTGTCCACCGTTACCACTGGTCTGTGACTGTAAGATGTGATGGGACTACAAGCAGAGGCAAGAGGAGTGACCTTAAATTGACCTTGACCTGATCTTAGCGGGAGAGAGGTATGAGCCGACTATGTGTTGAGACCACAAGCAGAGAAGGGATTTTCTCCAGGATGGAGCATGTTTTGTGTGGTGTCGTGCAGAAGTGGATGTCTTTTGTCCACCGTTACCACTGATCGGTGGATAAAGATGTGATGGGACACTATGTCATTAGGTGCATTGGGTGAGAAGAGAAAGGGTCATTCGCCTCTCTCTCTCTCATCAAATGACTCCAAAAACCGGGTTTCCGTGGGAAACCGAGGCAGATTTGTCGATTGCCGCACTCACCTAAGGTGTCAGAGTGAGTGGAGAGCCAGGAGATGGCCTGGAGATCAGGCCATCGTAGTAGGGCTAAACTTTAAAGGCATGAATCTCTGCTTGTAGGAATCGGATGGACTTCGTTCAACGTTTTTTTGAGAGTTCATGATCCGGGTCAAGTCATAGACTACTTATAAAATTTCATAAGTAGTGAAAAACCGCCAAAAAATTTAAATTCGTTATTTTTGGAGGTTCTCCAGGGTTTTCCACCCTGCTGAAGTCAATGAAGGCATTTGTAACTGTGTATGAGAGTTCTGATTGGACGAGCGAGGAATCCTAGCTCAGGAAACATCCAGTATAAAGAAGAGAGTTGACTTTCATGGTCACATTTGCCTTTAGCAAGTGTCAGTGGCTCTGCTATCAGGCCATTTCTCAAACTCACTAAAAGGGTGTATGGTAAGGACGTTTTCGGTCTCATACTTCCTGTTGGTGATTTCGAGACACCGGTGAAGTCCGTAGCTGCACGGGACATTGGCAGCTTTAATCCTTGTGAAAGTTTTCGTCTCAACGGCATACTCTGACCACCAGGACGACATTGTGACAGGCTACTTAATAAAATTTCCATTGCACTGAATGACTCATTATTGAGCAGCAGTGTGGCGTACGCATGAGTTCTCAATGTCATCTCTTCTATCGCTCGGTCATGTTCTCCCAAACACTTTCCTGTTGGCTTCACATATATGCGAGATGAACTGCATCTATCTAAATGAATCAAAGGTAGACATTCATGTGCCAAGCGCACACATAAAACATAGTTGTCTCTTCTTCACTGAACAAACTGTTTTTGATGAGAACATACGTTACCGTAGTAGAATCATCAAACGAAGAATTCATGTGAATATCAATAAGCTGCTATACTTTAGGTGAATAATCAAGTGCATTGATGTGTTATGACATTAGTACTAAAAATGTGTGATATAAGAAACAAACCAACAGCATTGTCCATCAATTCTGTTAATTGTTAAACCTTGACAGATGAGTTATTCAAACTTATATTATGATCAGATTCCCATTATACGCGAATATAAAGAAAACAACATATTTCAAAATCAGTTTAGTACAAATAGTAGTCATTGTTAGAATGCGCATGATGTCATAAGTTCAGTAGCAAATGTTAGTCTGTACATATACTCAAGTTTCATATCACATATCAATTGTTTTCACAATAGTGGGACATTTTCACTCACAAAATTAATCAATTAGTGTACAATCATGCATATCGTGAGTTTTCAGTCTTCGACGCTTTGGAGGTGGTATTCCGGTAGCATAATGACCATGAGGTAAAGAAAAGTTTGCATCAATCCAACACCGCTTATCCTCCCAAGCTGAGAGGCCACGTTTACGGAATTTATGAGTTGAAACAGTATGATGTTTTGAACGGAGTATAGTCATCTCAATGGAGCTTTCACTTTGATTGTCCAATACATTTTTGTAGTTCTCATGACTCATTTTACGAACAGCTGCTTTTGATATCCCTTTTGCCCTTTTTTTGCAGTCCATCTTGCTTTTATACTTTATACTGTACATCTTCTGTCTAAGAAGAATCATCTCTTCAATTTCCTGTCCCGCACTTTCATCTTTAAAACATCCAAGGCGAGCTTTGTTCTTTACCGAATATAAGGGATGAGATGTTGGATAGTTGCTAGCATCAAAATATGAACTCAGTTCTTTAAGGATATCATCTCACTCAATAGATTTATCAGTTGTGACTGCTAGGAAAAGGCTGTCTGTATCACCACCTAAAAGATCAACATGTTTTATGAGTGGGCAAGGCTTGATGATGTTGTAATACAATACATACATCTCCAATTTCGTATAGTCCAATATAAATTGGCTTATTCAGTAAAACTTTACGTTTCATCATTTTTACTCCTCCTAAGGCTCTGGTGATGACATGTCTATCGATAAATAAAGGACTTTGGGATAGATTGAAATACTTTTCCGTATCAAACACCAAATGGTAATTGTGTCTCTTGCGCACATCTTCCATAGGTTTTCCAAACAATGAATTGTTCTTCAGTTTGTAAAAGCCTTTCTCAAAACTGTTTCTAGATTCAGCTCGTCGCTTACTATTGTAGGAAATATAGGGCTCCAGAATAGCTTTCTGCTTGAATTGGATTGCGCGATGAACACTTTTTAGTTTCATACCCATTTTCAAAAAAAATTGTAGAACGCGATAATGACATATAATGTTCTCTGTAATATTGTGTGACAAGCAATTTACGACTTGGTATGTAACGCCCTCCACCACATCTTTCATTACACAACTTTTCACTTAATTGATACATAAATGGACTAAATTGATCGGGATGTACCTCATCACTGAAAGGAGCCATAGGAAAATCCAATGTAGCATCATGAATATCTTTTGGTTACTCGAGTGTTACCTCGAACACATCCATACTCACTCACTGCATCAATAGAAAGGATGTTTTGAGGATTATGGAATATGGTCAATTCTTCCTCAGTTAACCATTTAAATTCTGAATGAGGTAGAGGCTTGCTCAATGCTGAACCGTACAGGTTATTCTGGTCCAGATATAATAAATGAGTCTTTGTTTTGTCAGTTTCGATTGCAGAGCGATGGTGATAATTCACAAACGTGAGTCCACCACGAATTCCACGCTCAAAGTAATCGTACATTTCTGGATCTGCTAGAAGATCAATCTTTTCCTTCGTCATTTTAAAACATGACAAGAAAGACAAACCCGGCAATGTTATAAAGTGAACGGGGTCCAGTCCGTCTTCCCTGAGTGTAAGACTTCGAAATGCTTCGAAAACATCTGCTAATAGGAAAACATCCAATTTTAAATACGATTCCATGTAGTCACCAAAGGTTTGACAATCAAATTCTTTCCACGCTTTTTGTGCATGTATGTAATCCTCTTCTGAACATATTTTCCCCGACAAATCATCATAAAAAGAGTCAATTGGTGGAAGTTTCACTTCATCCAATCTTTTAGGTGAATCAAGGTATGAATACGGAAAAACGCCTTTGAGGTTAATCGTTTCATCAGTCAGATATGGATAATCTGTCTTCAAACATTGAGTTATGGGTAGTGACTCCAAGTTTTTGACGAGGGATGACAAGGAACTTGTCATAAATTGATAGGAATCAAGAAATAAAATTTCAGAGTAATGGTTATCTCCGTTCTTTCGATAAGAAAGAGGAACTTGAGCTCTGAGTGTCATAAATTTCTCTTGACTTTGTGTTATAACCTTCAATTTCCAATGTTTCATTTTCTCAATACCATGCTTTAGAATGTGTGCATCATATCCCTTGAAGTTATGAAAGATAACAGGAAGACTTTCACATTTAGAGATGACCTGGTATTTACAGTTTTGCATATGGCCCCTTTAAACTCATTAGTAATAGGACAGAAATGGACAGTCTTAATACACCTGTCATCATCAAAATGCAATGCGCATTGACAGCAAGAATATGCTTTTTCAAACGCTTCTTCTTCTTCACAGGACAATGACGGCTTTTTAAAGAAGATGGAGGACTGTTTTCTATGTAGTTGGAGGACCATGTTTTCAAGAGCCATTAAAAACTTCAGTATACAACCTTCACCTCGCCAACACATCATTTTATTTTCTTCATTACCTGTTAGCTGTTTATGCCATGTATCATGGCAGGCAATGGCAATGGGATTATGCACATTTGACTTTGAATCGATGTAACATTCTATATCTGCATATACCCCTTTGGGTGGGCTTTGTTCATGACCCTGAGACTTATAGACATGCTCAGCTTCTGTTGGCATGCTTTCAACTTGTATTTTACCGCTAATGCAGAATTTGTGATGTTCTTCAAACTTGTTCTTCAGCCTGAAACTTTTGCAGCAGCGTTCACATGTGAAGACATTATTGTGATTCATTTGTTCATAGTACAATCTTTTAACTGACGGAATACCGCAGTAATGACATCTTCCATCATCATTTACCACCAGCAATAAGTTTACAGTTGTAGGAGCACGAACATTCATATTATTGTATCGACAACTTAACACCTCTTGATCATAGACATGAATGTTTATTTTCAGGTTATTATTCTTTTCAATCAGTGGGACATCAGTAATGCCTACACACTCAGTATTAACTCCTGTGAAATCAAGCTCACTTTCCCATTGCTTGTACTTTGATACACGATTTCGGTAACCTGTTATGTCTTTGTAATGCAAGACTGACAACAAGGCATATTTGAAACAGGAAGAGAAACAATCCACATTGATAACAGCTCTTTTATTTTCCAACTGCTTTGGAAGAGGGAAAAATCCATGACCATTCATATCCGCGATTAAACTCAATTTGATTATGATCTTATCAACACTATCAAATTCAAGGTTACTCCTTCCCATTGTGTAATTCTCAAAGTGTGTTTGAAGCGCTTTTAAATGACACTCAAACCATTCATCGAAGTTTAATACCATATCAGCAGGGAGAGAAGAGATGGCAAACATAGCAAATTTAATATCATCTTCATGTTGTGATTCTGGTCTGGAAACATTCATCACAGCTGTCATACTGCATTTGATGACAAAAGAACCTTTCAACGTATCAAAAATTAGCTTTTGAATAGATTTCGTATCCTTCATCAAACATTGAATTGGATCAACTTCAACTTCTCCTGGAACCAACATGAATTCTACCTCCTAAAGATGATTTATGTAGTTTAAATATATATTACTGCAGTCATCATCTCCAAATTCAAATGTATGTTCTGTGCGATGATACTGCAAGTCACATTCTCTTTTAAACACTTTACAAGTAGGGTCCACATCCTTATCAACTTGTTTGACCACTTCGTCCGATGCATAGGATTTCACATTATTCTGTAGACAAGAACCGTTTTGTTTATACCGAAGTTTGAAACCTTTACATCTGCCGCTTCGATGTCGCTTCAAATGCTCACTCCTTGAGAAGGTTCGTCCACAGTCACAACATTTGGGTTGATACACTTTGTTGTCATCTCGCTGTTTATCATCAACGTAGTCAGCATCCCCTTGAATAATATCATCTCTCCAATTATGAGATGTTGAAGTACCTTTCATTTCAGATAACAGCGTTTTTGATGACGGTATAAACTCTTCTTTGCAGTAAATGTTTTATTACACCGTTCACAGAGTGGTACAGCAGCGTGAATGGGAGTGTCATTTCTTTGTAATGACCTCTAGCAACCATCGTTTTCTACCATATCATGTAATTGAGAGAGTACAAGTTCAAAGTTAGGATGGGATATGATGACATCAACAATGTGAGTACACGACGTATATAATTTCTTGCTGTTTGAAGTCTACTTTGCCTGAAATCGATTTTGAAAAGATCAGCATGGATGTAACCAGAGATACTCATGTGCTTGCTAACTGCCTGAGTATAATCTCACTTTGCTGATAGCGACATGAATGTGGTTTATCTTTTCCAGAAGTAAATTACTACCATTCGCATTGAAGCTATCCATTCGAGATATAATCTTCTGCATATGACGCTCAAAAAACTCTTCCGCATCGTCAGAAGTAACATATTCCTGTGGATATGATGAGAAATGATAGTTTACACTTTCAGGTTCTTTCGAAGCATCATTCAAACGAATGTAATTGACATCTGCAATTAAACGAGCCTTGATGTCACAGTCAACAAATTGATCAATCATTATTGCAAACAATTCTCGAATATTTGCAATGCACACTCCAATCTCCGTTTGTTCATTTTCGAAGTCAATAATATAATCTAGGAGAAAACCACGAAGACTTTGCTTATGAATTCGAATGGTACAGAAGTCATTTACCAAGAAAGAAATTTCAGGCTTCATAACTGCAGCTGATTATATTAACGTATCAATATTCCTTTTGCTTAAACATAATCAATGCATGAACCAACACGATAGTTATAACAGGAGTTTTGATTTCTACATCGAAACATCTAGTGTGTGAAACCTCAAGATGAAATATCACTTAATGAATTCATCATGTGTATTCACTTAACTTCATCGCTAGTTTTGAATGATACACGTGTTGATTCTCTCAATTTGTAATGCAAATGAAAAGCAAACTTACACATTTGATTCTAACATATCATTACAATACAACATGGACAGCCCTAACGTTCTAACGTGATGTTCACTGTTTCATACCGACGAAATAGTTCAACTCTCGTCGACAGAGTTACAAGTCCTCAGTCTTGTAACTCATATACTTCCCTATATCCTTTGATAATTCAATGACTTTATATGCCTTGCTGTTTCATATCGACGAGAGTATTATGTACCTCTGCACAGACTTGTTCATATACATCTATCCTTTGATAGTTCAATGTACAAAGCTGTGTTCTAATCGCAACGTTGAACTGCATCTAAAACTCTTACGTTTCCACAGAGCTTTATATCAACTTAAAACGCGAATTTTCGTTGTAACTAGTCATGTAGTTTGGCTTCTTACACCACGGAGTTTAGAGCTTCATGTTTGAGTTTCATTTCGATGACTAGCCAAACTTAATAATGCATCTCATATGTACATTCGACATAGTCTATGACCAATGTAATAGACTAGGCGTTATTGACCCTAATCTATCGCTAACCCTAACGTCTCTCACACACTCGCCATTTGTGTCAAGACTTTACCTGTATTTATAAAACATTCTACACAGTGCAGCAGCCGCCTCCACTCAATATAAAACCTTTTGACACTGTAAGAGCGACGAAAGTAAGTAATACAAAAAACAATCTACACAGTGCAGTAAACGCCTCATCTCATAAAACCTTTTAGATAAGACTTTCTGGTGCTGCGGTGAACACTGTTTTCATATAACAACATTCTAAACTCTCTTTCAATCTGAATGTAGTAGAGGACTTCAGTTTTCAAGTTTCACGAGATTTGTGAAAAGGCCTTGATTCATTTTGCCAAAGTAAGTGTGGAAAAATCAAGGGATGTTGATGGAAATTATAATTAGAGTTGTTCAGAAAATTAACACAATATATTTCAACTATTGAACATAGTCATCTTCAGGTAAACATATAGAAGTAAGGAATGAAAACAGGCTGATAGACAGTATGGTTCAAATTATGAATTGGCAAAATCTATTACATAGAGAGATGAAACTCAGAGGATATCGTCAGAGCTGAGTTCTGGAGTCCATCTAAGCCTCCCCAACCACATGAGGTATCTATGTAAAAAGAAAATCGTTCATTGAATTGCATTCTTCTTTGTTGTTGATGTTAGGTCTATGTTTCCGTATCAGGATGGCTTCTTTTATCCTTAGGTTAGCTTCATCATTTGCCGATCCGATTACTTGTATGGTGAAGGCACTGTTGTTGCATTTTGCTTTGTGTTTGTAAATTGATGATGTGTTGTGAGTGAGATGCTCTTTGATGCGATGGTGTAGTGGTCTTGTAGTGCTTCCGATGTAAGTTTGGCTGCATGAGTTGCACTTGTACTGATATACAACGTTCTTGCGAAAACAAAGGTTCGTTGACTGCATTTCACAATTTGTCATGGAACATGTAGTATGTCTGACTTTCGGTTTTCTTAGTGCATTCATCAAAGTTCTTGATTTGTGGGCTAGTCTCACATCTATTCCTTCTCTCTTGAAAATTCTTTTGATGGAAATGTCAACTTCATCTGAGATGTAATCCAATTTCAGGTATACTGGCTCGCAATTCAACTTCGATTTTTTCTGTTGTTTTGATTTTTTAATGAAATTGTCCCCATATCCGTTGATTTTAAGTATTCTATCAAAATTCTTTTCATGGATAGTTCTTGTATGTCTTGAGCTGCACCTCATGTTGATCCTTTCTCTTTCATTTCGTATGATGCTCAATTTTGAGTTCGATGAAAGATGAGATTCTGAATGAACGAATAGATCTATCGTTTCTTTTCATAGAATTCAAATGTCGGCCCATGTTGTTGATTTATTGTTACAGAAAAGTCCAAAAGACTTATAAAATTATTATCTTTTGGATATTCGATGTCAAATTTGATATTCGCATGTTGACTGTTCATTTTCTGATGAAACTCAATTGCCTCATTTTTGTTATGTACGAGAATGAAACAATCATCAACATATCGTTTGAATATAGAGACGAAAGGGCATGTTGTCAACGTTTCTTCTCTAATGTATCCATAAATAAGATTGCTAGAATACTTGAGAGCGAAGACCCCATTGGAAGACCTTTCCTTTGTTTGAAAATATTTCCTTCATACTGAAAATATGTGTTTTCACATACAACTGTCAGGAGATCATTGATGTACTGAATGTTTATTCCTTTTACTTGACTGTAACTGTTTGTCAATAAGATTGATATGACGTTCTGAATTGCCTCGTTTACTGGTATTGAGGTATACATCGATTGTACATCTAGACTGAATGGTAAGGTACAATCAGTGTTGTTGTTTTCTTTTAAGGTTTTGATGAGTTGATAACTGTTCTCAAGATGAGCTGGAACGATTTTGAGAAGTGGAGTTAGGATCTTTGATAAAAGCCATGCGATTTTCGATGTAGGTGAACTGACACTTGCAACAATAGGTCGTATCTTTATGTTTGGACCATCTTTGTGAGTTTTTATAAGGTGATAGAAAGATAGGAGGAAATATATTGTATTAATTTTCTGAACAACTCTAATTATAATTTCCATCAACATTCCTTGATTTTTCCACACTTACTTTGGACTTTCACGAGATTGCTTGCTATAGAAGAGAGAAGACTATGATGTGTTGCATGTGGTGCAAGGGTGGTCTCCCGTTTCATTCCATTTCATCATTTATTCTTCCCCTCTACATTCCATATCCGAAGATATGTGATGGTCTTGGATGTGATGCCTCGAAGAATGTTTGATTCATTGATTGGTAACAGACAAGTATTTCATGTTTGTGTGCTCAGTTAAACAAATATGTCATGCTTACCAGAGAAGTCGTCTTTGCTTTTAGTCATTCAATATGCCGTCAATGATCCCTTCCTACTATTCCATTCATCTTCTATGAACACTATCAAAGATACAAAGACCTATTCCTTTCTGACTTTATCAACTCTATCAAGCCATGATGCAAACATACACTGAACTTATTCTTCCTAATGAGCATCCTACATTACACTCCCCACTCTCAAACAACTACAACCCTACCCAACAACCAATCTTGTGCAAGAAGAAAATAACAAACACCAGCATATAGAAAGAGAATATGAAGAATAGTTATAGACCAACTGACCAGATTGATAAGCATACTGCTTCATGCGCAAAATGGAGACATTTACGACATATAGACAGAGACTTAACACTATTTCTGGATACATCAACCTTCCATTGATGAATGTCAATTCAACTATTCATTCAACATAACACACAATGTGAAGTCTATCAATAATCAAGTAAATGTAAATCAACTGTGATACCTTAACTTTCATTTACATATAACAACTGTTCATGTGTTCTATCCTATAAATTCAAAACCTGTAGAGACATTTATTCTACTACACCCTAAATCTGTTGACATGTGATACATTACATTAAATCTTCGATATCAAATACTATCATGAAACAACTAGCAGTACCTGACTTTAAACATGCACTGATTCCCACATTTATGACATTAGTAATTTTTCTATCACGTGTTACTACATGCTCATCAATATGAAAGGCTTGCAATGACTTAACTCTTAATGTGTCCATGTCAAACTTTTGGAAATAACTTTTCATGTACAGTTAGCATACAATCAATTTCAACGGATGCTCCAGTCATAGCATGTTATTCCTACTTTCGCACTCATGCTGTCATGCTGAATCGACAAGTTGCTTCTATTTAACTTTTACATGAATAAACCAAACGTCCTGATGCTGTGTGATTATATCTCGAAATGGTACTGTTGTCTCTTTTAACGGTTGTCCTGCTTTGTTGGGTCTTTCAGGATTTTTCAATTTTCAATCAGCTGTAGAAGGGTAAATAATGAATGTATTCGAAAGCCCTTCCGTGACTTTTCATGAACTGATATAGTGAAGTCACATGTGAAGTTTGGACGCCAATTGTTATTTGTTTCAATGCTAGGACCAAAAAGTGCTTAACCTGCCAAGCAGGGTCTCCTGGACCCTGTTACGGAATCTGTCATGTTCTCTCTACAATCCACGCTCCCTTGGAATATTTATTGATGTGTGAGTGTTGCTAACAATCCATGATGATCAGCTGCAATGGTCTGACAAATGAAACTGCATTATACTGACGTTTCTTCGAATTAACCTGCTCTCAGATGAACGTCACTTGTGAGAAGTAGGCCGAAATCAGTCTGTGCCGGGAAGCGAATTCCAGCTGGGAAGCGTGTTACCAGCTGATGCTTGTAGTACATATACATCTGATATCTGCCTATTAGTAAGAAGACCCAATAGAGACTTTTTAGTGGAGATGTCACCATCAGAAATTGTGTGTGCGTTTTCAAAAGAAATGCAGTGCCGTCGTTTCCAAACCACATAGTATGTGAAAATCTTGCGCACTTGTCTTATGCAAGTGGTAGGTCTGCTAAAAGAGAAATCTGCAAACAGAAAGGGAGTAGACTTAAATTCACCGCATTGTTTTCGTTTCTCCATCCCAGCATCTCTGATCGGAGAAAAAAGCAATACAATTAGCCTATCACCATCCCTGAGTACATACATTATTGCTTCCTCAAAGAATTCGGGTAGCCTTTTGATGAAATCTGAATACAGGCTTAACAATTACAATTGGTGGCGAAACTTCATGAATACGAAGAATATGCCCTACCAAGCTAGATTTCGGAGGGTAGAAAAACGAATTTTTTGTCCCCAGTGTCTCACTAGTCACAGCAGTTAATATCGTACAGAATACTCTCAATGATTATGACTGAATTCAGCAGCTTATACTCTGATGTATTTACGCCAACATGTGCGGACCAATATTTGTTTGCAATTCTAGTCCAGCATTCTGTCAACTCCCATTTGATGCATTCAGAACGTGCTCTCATTATAGATCAAGACTTTGTTTCATTTTTTTCTTAAGTAAATAGTGATCATATTGTAGAAACAGAGTAGGAATACAAGTGGCATTACTGTGAGGTTATTGCATACGCTAGCAATACAAACATAGGAATACATTTTCAATCTATGCATTTTGAATGTTATGTAATCATGCTTTCGGAATAAAAGCTTTGCTACATTCATAGAACGCAACTTAATTGGCATCGTCAAACTCAATTTTTGCCACTTAAGTGCTGATATTGATATGCTAAATTTTACATCATTCTTGCTAAAAACATGCCGATGACAGAGCTAAATGAGTGCTCTAAACTGCACTCTGAATGTGTCTTGGATGATTTTCAGTTATCAAGATGACGTTTCTAGGCATTGGTGTGTTTTAGAGTTCATACTTATGTGAAATTGAGTCGATTAGTTTGCATCAAAAGGTGATGATAATACATTGGAGCAATGGGGTCCAGGAGACCCTGTTTGGAAGGTGAAGCAAAATTTTTTCTAAGGCAGGACAACCGTTAACTATGTCACTGATTCAAACAGTTTATTGCACTACCTATTCATTTAACTTTGCAATCTCAATATTTGCTTTTCTCGAATATAATACTCTAATTTACATACAACAACTATGTTATGTGTTCTATCTTATACACTCAATCAGTTGAGACATTCATTCTGTTACATCCATGAACATGACGTGATAAAATTCACATCATCTCAAAACCTTTAAACAGCGCTTGTCTTCAAACATATGCTGAATCCTACATAGCTTGTTTGTTATACTACCAATTCATTTCAATGCGATATAATCTTGCATCACTCATTTCATGCGACATCACGTTTCACTTTACTTATTCCTACAATGCTACTACTATGTGTTCTACACTTTATGAGATCGCTTTCACTTCTATCTTACACTTTCTCCATCATATAACTAAGTGAATAAAGTTGATGATACATTATCTGACTAAACTCATTGAGTCACATTCTACACGAACAGATATTGCTAACATGGATCATATAAAACGCTAAGTCTTGTCATAGGGTTGACTATGCAATGGACTTAGTGATTTATCAATGTAACTTGCACTTGTAAAACGCTAAATCCCTAAATCTTAACACAGGGACACCTATCCTATGGTTTTAGTGATTTAGGAGTTTTGCTGTGTAATTTAGTAAACTTATGTCTCTGTCAGCATACGACTTTTAACATCCATGTAACTTGTTGAACTAAATTCACACTGATGATGGATGATAAAATCCGTGCATTTAGTCATTTAGTAGAGTTTTCACTTGTCTGCATTTGTGAAGACGTTTCTTCCTATCACTCTAACTGATTTTCTTGTTCACTGTAAATCATATCAGCAGATCATATAACGGTTCCAATCTGACTAACAACATTCATATCAACACTACAAACTTTGTAGAATCCCAAACCTCTGTATGACCCTGTATTTTACTTAGGTTTTATTTACTCTTTGGTCAATGTCTACCTAGAGTCCCAAGATGCTTCACATTGTAAAAGTCATACTGGTGAGATTTACAGTTCTATCACCATGATAATTACAGCAAACGTACAAGTAAACACATGTGAGACAAGACATTAATTACATCACTTATTTCTATCCATCATCATTACCTTATGTTTAGCATGATACACTTAAGTCTTTCATGTCACAAATTTTTATCACTTTTGCTTTTCGTTTTAATACTTGGTTTGTGTTACTCAAAGCTTAATGAATTTAATCAACTATTCGTCATAACACATCCGACGAATCCTACCTTGTACAAAACATGGATGTTAAAGCACAACACTGACTAATGAATGATGTTTGCATATTCCTAGCTTGCATAACAAGAAACTTTCATACGTTGACTATTATATATTTTCCTAATCAACTCTTTACACACCTATTATTCAAATCGCTGGAATGCATACAATGTATTCAACTCTTCTATTGAACATGTATCAATCACATTTCAGCTGACTGCATCAAATGTAAAGTGTATAACATAATGAGTATGTAACTATCCCTAATGAACGATATGAAACCTGTCTTTTCACCATGAAATTAAGTCTTACATTCAAAGTCATACTCATTTAATAATCATTTTATAAAGCGAACATATGTATGATGTGCTGCATGTATTCTACACTAAAAGAGATCGTTAATTTGTGTTATATAAAACCCTAAATCCAACCGTACACAACCGTATCCCTTAGATTATGGACTTTAGCAATTTAGCTATATCATTCACAAATGGTTAAGTTAATAAATGTACTATACATTAACGGTTAACATTAACTTGTATTATATGAAACCCTAAATCCCTAAATCCAACCGTAAGTAAACCTACCCCTTGGATTATGGACTTTAGGAATGTATCCATGTCATTGACCTGTTATAAACTTGTACGACAATCAAAGTTCACTTTCACAAACTTGTCTCGCGGTAAAACTATTTGACAACACTAATGCTTACATTCCATGACACTTGTGTTTCATTAAACATCATGATCAAACTTTCTAACTATACATCAACCTGTGTCGCAGTAAAATGGTTACATGCGCGTGCGGAACTGTGAGAGTACACAGTGACGAATTGTCAACTTGAGAATCCTTTCAGTCGCACACGATGATATCTCTGATGCGATAGCAATGAGCTGTGTAGGAATCAGCTAGGTGGGAGGGCCTGAGATGAGGAAGTTGACGATACTTTCCTGCATCCTTGTTCGTTGGACAGATGAGATAGAAAATTCAATGAGTATAGGAGGGCTATGCGACGGACGGGTGCCAGAGAGAGCGTTATCATTCACCAGTTTTCTTGAAACATTCTATCTGCTGAGGAGGCAATGTATTTAATGTGACAGAGGGTCGCCAACCGGCTGCGCTGTCATTCACCTTTGTGTTCTTGGAACATTAGCTGCTGAGGGCGCAGCGCGACAAACAGGCGATAGACTGTGCTGCCTCTACTCGTGAACCTTTGTGTGTACATGAGGGTTGGAAGATAAGACCGGAAGATCATGACATCTGTTTTACTGATAGGTTTTATGATAAGCGTTTTAGCTTCTTTTCAATGGCAGCGTGTTGGATATTGCAAGCATTGTTAAGTTTTAACCAGTGTATCATTTTCACATCGTCTGCATTCACACAGAAAATCACTTGATACGAGTTTCAATGTTGATTCTATTATCAACTTACAAGCAATGCACGATTCGTTTAGAAATGAGACACGTGTTGATTCTCTTCATTTGTAATGTACATGAAAAGCAAACTTTGATTATAACCTTTAATACTGATGGACAGTCCTAATGTAATGTTCACTGTTTCATACCCATGAAATAATTCCACTCTCATCAACACAGACTTGTCACTCAGTCTTGATAATTCAATGACATTACATGCTTTGCTGTTTCCTACTGATGAGCGTGTTATGGTCCTCTACACAGACTTGTTCATTTCGTTAGTTCAATGCACGAGTCACAACGTTGAACTGCATCTAAGACTTATGCGTTTCTACAGGTTTTTATATCAACTTTAAACGCGACTGCAATCTATGAAAGTTTTGCCAACATAAAGTTGTTGTCACTCATCATGTAGTTTTTTACACCACGGAGTCTAGAGCTTCATGTTTACGAATTTCATTTGAACGTCAGAAAGCTGAAGTTAGAATACTTCATTCATATTCATCTAGCAGTTCTCCTTTACAAGTTTCCCGTAAATAGTTGTGACACTTTTGTGAGGGACTCACTTAATCTAGCAGGTTGATTTTTATCTCACACATGTTTTGAGTGTTTCCCAACTCATAAGCATTCGACTCTTTAAAAAAACGTTACATGTTGTTATGTGTATACTTGTATGCTGTCGATGCAGACTGCAAAAACGTTTAACACTATCCGTCTTTATTTACAAAACAGTCTACACACGCATTCAATTTGACAACGGCAAACGTCACATTTAGTAAAACCGGTTCGCTATCGATAGTGACTGCATAACGTTTTTCAAAACATTACACATGAATCTGTCTTGTGTGAATTCCAGTTGAAATTTTGTACCATGTCAAATGGTGTTTCATGTTTGCTACTTAAATGGGTGTTCATAGTAGATTCAAGTCATCCTAATTTATAGAGTCCTGTATATTTCAACTTCTGGTCACTTTTCTATAATACATTTCTTACGATGAAAAGCAGTTAATTTACAATGGACTATGTTGAAGATTGTAACTTACTTTCAACACAAAGCTTGTTCAAACTTCATGTTTCACGATTGACATTAACTTGCGTTATATAAACCCTAAATCCAATCGTAGGGAACCCTATCCTTGGATTATGGACTTTAGGAATGTATCCATGTCATTGACGTGTTCAAGAATGTACTTGACATTGTAAAAACATCGTGACTTCATTCACAGCAAAGGTGTATAACACATCCATACATCTAAAAACATCCGTTTACAAAACATTTATTCTCTACGCTTTTATATCACACTTGTTTCGCATTTTCTGATTCGATGTCATGTAAATCTCACTTGGTCATTCACAAGTGATAAACGCGATAGACTAAGTGTTAGTCGCTAATGACGTCTCACTTTATAAACAGTGTTTGGTTAACCCTAATTACACATTCATCCCTGCTACTTCTAAACGATTGAAACTCTGCTGTTATGAAATAAGGTCTAACTACATGCATCAACAATGATTCTTATCCATCTCACACGTTTAATGTTCAATACAATAAACTTACGACTTGGGTTTTCATTTCGATGACTAGCAAAACTTAGTAATGGTTATGTACATTATGACCAACGTGATAGACTTCATGTTTCACGGTTAACATTAACCTGTGTTATTTATATAAAACCCTAAATCCCTAAATCCAGCCGTAGATAACCCTATCCTTCCGATGAACTTTAGGACTTGTGATGTGTGGTATGACCAACGTGATTAAATGTCATGGAACTAGCCCTCACACACTCAACGTTTGTGACAAGACTTTACCTGGTTTCATAAAACATTCAACACTGTAGTACTTACTATAAGACCTTTTAACACTGTGAAACAATCTACACAGTGCAGTAAAACCTTCTAAAACTTTCTAGTGCTGTCCAGATGGATGTACAGCCTTTTCTTACCAACATTGACAAGGGACTGTAGAAACATTTTGATCATACTCTAACTGCACAAACATTTCATAAAACTTTTTTCAACGTTTTCCTGATCGCTAAGTCTCTATTTTCACACAATCATGTCAATGTTTTTAACTTCTTACAAAACTTATTTTAACGTTTGCGTTTAGACTTTCATAAAAATCATTTCACTTGACATCTACTCTTACAAAAAATCATTTAGACTGATGACAACACTCTCACTACAATTTTAAGTCTCCACTTTTACAAAAATCATTTAAACTGATGACAACACTTTATACTTTTATAAAACACATTGAAACTCATGACAACACTTTAACCTTTCTGCTCTACCAAACATTATTTAAACGGATAACTATACATTTAGAATTTATGAAAGTCAACGTTGCGTCTCACAAACATCATCTGTCACAGGATGTTCTTGCACTACACAACTTATTTTTACTTTTCAATACGGAACTTTTATTCTATACACTGAGTCTTTCATGTTGACTCTATCATTCTTGTTAGTTTTCTCCATCCGTTATTTGTCTTTATAAAACATTCCTACGCTGTTGAAGTGTGGATGACATAGCGATTCCTATCAACAGCGTTTCATGATAAGAGATTGCTTGCTACAGAAGAGAGAAGCATATGTTGTATGCGGTGGTCCCCCGTTTGATCATCCCTCCGTGAGACAGAACATAAAAGAACGGATTCTCCACTCAGTGCAATAGAGATAGATTACCTTCGACAGATGGTAACCCTGACGGTCACATTGAGACATAAGAATTAGAAACCTTTGACTTGAGAAACCTTAGACTTAGTCAGTTCCTTCTTTTGGAACACGTCATACCTTGACTCGATAACAAGTCAGATGTTTGACTCACTCGGTGCAATGGAGAATATATAAGGAAACCTGTGACAGATACCTAAGTGCCGCCCTGACGCTCAAAGCGCTACGTAGAGGAATAGAAGCCACAACGACCGTTTTGACAGTCGGATTAAGGAAGTTTCAACCCCATGCTACACTCCTCACTGTGGGTCTCACCGCCGTATCGAAAGATCGCCCATCGACAGGACATTATTATACCGAAGTTCACCTTGCCATGTACCTTTTGACTGATTTGGAATTGGCCTGATAGCAGAGACACCGACACTCACCAATGTGAAGAACTATCTCAACTTTCTTCCTTTTATTGGATGTTTCCTGCGCTGTGAATGGTCGAGATCGCTCGTCCAATCAGAAGACTTGCTTCTATGACATTGTGAATGCCTTGGTTAAAGTCAGGAGGGTCGAAAACCCTGGAGAACCTCCAAAAATAACGAATTTAAATTTTTTGGTAGTTTTGCACTACTTATGAAATTTTATAAGTAGCCTATGACTTGACCCGGATCATGAACTCTCAAAAAAACGTTGAACGAAGTCCATCCGATTCCTACAAGCAGAGAACCATGCCTTTAAAGTTTAGCCCTACTACGATGGCTTGATCTCCAGGCCATCTCCTGGCTCTCCACTCACTCTGACACCTCAGGTGAGTGCGGCAATCGACAAATCTGCCTCGGTTTCCCACGGAAACCCGGTTTTTGGAGTCGTTTGATGAGAGAGATAGGCGAATGACCCTTTCTCTTCTCACCCAATGCACCTAATGACATAGTGTCCCATCACATCTTTATCCACCGATCAGTGGTAACTCTGCTTGTGGTCTCAACACATAATCGGCTTATACCTCTCTCCCGCTAAGATCAGGTCAAGGTCAATTTAAGGTCACTCCTCTTGCTTCTGCTTGTAGTCCCATCACATCTTACAGTCACAGATCAGTGGTAACGGTGGACAAAAGACATCCACTTCTACACAATATGACACAAAACATGCTCCATCCTGGAGAAAATCCCTTCTCTGCTTGTGGTCTCAACACATAGTCGGCTTATACCTCTCTCCCGCTAAGATCAGGTCAAGGTCAATTTAAGGTCACTCCTCTTGCCTCTGCTTGTAGTCCCATCACATCTTACAGTCACAGACCAGTGGTAACGGTGGAGAAAAGACATCCACTTCTACACAATATGACACAAAACATGCTCCATCCTGGACAAAATCCCTTCTCTGCTTGTAGTCTCACCCTCTCTCTCTCCCGGAGAGGTCAGGTCAAGGTCACTCCTCCTACCTCTGCTTGTAGTCTCACCCTCTCTCTCTCCCGGAGAGGTCAGGTCAAGGTCACTCCTCTATCTGCTTGTAGTCCAACACACAGTAATACATCATGCCTTCACATTTTCCCGTTTTTAGCACTACTTATGAAACCAGCAGTAGTCACATCACGTATTTCATGACGCAGGACGGTAACCTAAGGTCACGCGAGGTCACGGCGATGACTCATCGTTGCACATTTTGTACTTGAATTTGTCACGGGATTACTATAAAACGATTTCCAGGAACGCGTCCCTTACGTAAATCAGTATGTTACTGCACTCTAATCTTATCAAAAGAATCATTTGACCAGTCATGTTGAAATGAATTATGCAGGTACCACTTAATCAGGGAGGTCCTTTATCATGTTTAAAAATAGAATATGAAATGAGTGTAAGACGGTGTCAAGTGCAATCTATGAAGCAATTTTTAGCAACTTAAATGATAATTTGAATCTTTGGAATAAGAAAGACAATGATAGAAATATTGAAAATATTTCTGATATAAATCAATCCAGTATCGGTTTAAATGATCCTTCAACTGAATTACAATCTTTCATGCTTATCATGACTGATGAAGATAACTATGATTCAAGATATTTTACGCGTCTGAGACCACCCAAATCGGGGTGACATGTATATGGCACCCCCGATTTGGGGGGTCGCAGGCGTGTAAAATACATACTACTAATAAGACACATGGTCAGAAACAATGATTGATTTGCCTAGACTTGCCGGTATATTGGCACACTCTTTCTTGGAGTGAAAATGTTTGCTGCAGCACATACAGACGATAGCATCATTGTCGATACCAGAGAGACATGTGGCGCAGGCAATAGGAGAGACTTCACTGCCTTTTCTCTGAGAATTTGACATGTGTTCACGAGGTAATTGAAAAAAGAGGAAAATGTAAATATCTCAAAAAATACGGTAAGTCGGTCGATGAAAAAGATACCAGGCGATTCAGAACGGCGAGACGAACAATTTGATATATAGTTGTTACACAAATGAAGCTAAGATCATGTAGAACAGGTTACAGAATCAACACGAGTGCGCGAGTGAGAGATGACACGTCCAGTCACGACCAGATTTTGTGATCTTGTGTATTGACATGCACTGGAGAAAAATCATCAACTGACTAAACGAGCAACAATGGCCCCAGGACGCTTCTCTGAGGAACACCACTAGTAACCATGTGCCAGTCCGAAAAAAGAGTATTCACCAAAACACGTTGAATGCGGTTAGATAGGAAACTGATTATCCAATCAATTATAAGCTTGGGTAGATGAAACCTAATACATGCATTTATAATTACAGAATGTGATAATTTATCGAAAGCCTTTGATAAGTCCACTGACAATGCTCTTACACAGCCAAAGCAGGTGTCAAGAAAATGCAATATTTCATGGTGTACCAAAGTAAGTGCACGTGTGCAGTGGGCGTAACGCACGCTTATCAAATAGACGGAAAATTAGTAGTAGGGAAAAGTGGGTGCGGAGAGCTATCAATGATGTTAATTACACATAGATAATTCGAGTAGGGTTTGTTAAATCAGCTTTTGCAACGTTTCCGGAACTTCATTTCTAGGAAAACATGGCAGTATGTACATCATGGTCATGTAAAGAAAACCAGTGGTAAAGAATAGGAAGAACTATGTATCAAAAACGCAAATCCGAAGTCTTATCCTTAGTCACGATACCTAACAGTGTAACCTTCCAGAACTCTCTTGTAGGCCTATATAACGAGATGTAATTCATGAGAGACATAGTACAGCAGACAAAAACATTCAAATTCTAATTAGCATGTTAACATGCCACGACTTAATCACTAGCTTTAGATAGGCTATGTTAATCGTAGTGATGCAACAGGCCTACTCCTACATTACAATTCAATCAACACAACATTGGCTCATTATTTGGCATAGGCCTACCACATATTCAAATAGAACAAATGTGAAAGTTAAGAATGAATAAATAATTAAACGGAAGTAACTTCCATGACCAATAAAATAAAAAGTTCCAGAGCCTGCTAAAACACAACCCCCTACCCCTTTTATTTTATATTGGATATTTTGGCGAATCTCGTGACCCAACAAATTTCGTTAAAATTTCGGAAAATTACGCTCACTGCACGTGTGGTACCTGAATCGGGTAGTGGAGTGGCCAATCATTTAAGCCAAAGGGAGCCGAATAATCTCAATCACTTGCTACCATTGAACACAATGACTGAAATAGAATCCTGTCACCTCTAGACTAATCCAGGCAAGCGCAAGACTAGCCCATCTCTTTATGTCATCCTTACTGATATAATATTGATGCACTACATAATGATCATAACTTACACATCATTACCGATTAATAAACCCTTTGTAAATGGAGTGTTGTAAAAACTCAAGGAGACTTCAAAACAGCTTTCTAATATATGAAGGACAGATCAGGACTAAATACACAATACTCGCTGATCGCACGACTAATGTACAAAAGTAGGAAAATTGAAATAGGAAGTACTGACACAATCAAGTGATAACAGATAAAAAGTCATGTAACGTGCAAAATTGAATCCATCGTTCTATAAAGTTTTCAACTGAATTGTTTTCGGCAAAAATGCGTAGAAGATAATGTCAATAAAACAAATTGAAAAGCGTTCGACGACAAATTTTTCATTTCAATGATATCAGAGGAATTCTACACGTGACGTATGTGATTTTTGGAGAAACATATTTCAAATTTTGAACCACTTTAAATACGAATTTCTTCATACAAATTTGTGTGCATTGTGACACAACTTTACTTGCAACTTCTGCTGTAGAAGAAATTTCATATGTTAATTTCTTATCTGCGGACATTGATTTAGACCTCTGCTCGTACGTGACGGTAAAAAGGACACGGTTTTTCACATACCTCACTTCAATATTAATTTGTCCTTCGGAAAAACACTTGTCACTCAATCGATCTACAGGTACCTGTATCGAGACTACGAAAACAAGCTTCTATTGGTTCCTCTTGCTTATGGCAACTCAATTGTACTTGCATCTTTAAATATGTTGCATGTGACGTACGTGATGCACTCGTGACGTAGGTGACGCTCTGCTATTTTCATGATGTTATTCATTACTAGTACTGGCTATCGAACGTGAATTTTTCTCTTAACGCTAAAAAACGTTGTTTAGTGAAACAGAAAAATAAAAATACTATTTGTTAAAAAAACATCTTACGCTTGCATTATGAGATTTCGTCTCGTGTAGAATAGGCCTAATAATTTCGAAAAGATGAATCGATGAAACTGAACAGATATGGGTTGCAAATAAATACAAAATGAGGCTTAGTACGAAGCATCTCGTTGAAATCAAATATCTGTCTAAGAAATTGCACTGTGATGGTGGTGTATTGAAATGTATCTTGTTCATCCAATGATTAATGAGATACAATTCGCAGAATGTCACCTTTCGCATTCCATATGACAAGTCTTTTGTAAGAAGCATAGGCCCACTGCATTCAGGCATCTTATTGAACAGTTCAAAGTTTGTTTCGGGAATCACTGTATGTATCGAAGTAGTCTTTGAAATGACATCTTTCCCTCTTTTTGGGGATTTGAGTAATACGTTTTCGATTTATCTCCATGCTCTGCATGCTGCCTTCATTGCTGAAGTTTATTCCTGAAAGCAGATGTCTGAGTGGACGGTAAAGATACAGAAGTACTTCTTTCGTTTTTACGATCCCTGTTTCTCTGACTTCTCGCTCTCCTCGATATTTTAGCCTTCCTTTTATGTCTTCCTATTTCTTTCGGTCGATTTGCTGCAGGTCGTCTCCTTTCGCTTTCTCTATACGTTGTTGTTGATACGTTTGGCCCAATATTGCTATGATCTTTCTGACGATGACTTATCTATGAGGTTAGGCGTAGTTTGTTACTTCGAATTAAAATCAAAAGAAATTTTCTACACGAAACTACTTTGAGCTACGGCTGTCGACCAATAATATAGGAGGAAATAAAGATTTCCGAGAATTAAGGTAGGCCTCTCTTCGGAAATATTTCCAGGAAAAGTGCGGTTCATAGTTCTTATTGATAAATAACCTAGTGTGACATATTTCCTGGAATAACACGTTTAATGCTGAGACTAAGCGTCTGACGTAGCTATGAGAATGACATTGAACATTGTCGTCACGTACGAACGCACCTGACATGCCCTATGACCGACCGTCTACCTCCGAAATATCTATGGTATCGTAGAGGGTACATATGACTTTTAGTAGGATTCTGAATTTCAGACATGTTGCTGGTTATACATTGCGTGGAAAAACTTATGCCTGAAATTGTGACGAATGAGACGATCCCAGTTCTAGTGCTCTGATAACCGTGTCAAAGTAACTTAAAATTCCGCTGCAACAACACCGTTCCTTCCTTTGTATCACGTAATCATAATTTTTGCTGTCCTCGATCAAAATATAACTCGATGTAAGATTTTTTGTTAAAGACGAAAAAGGGACAAAAAATCCAGTTTTTGTGCATTTTTAAGTTTTGTGCAAAAGTGACCTTCAATTTCAACCTTATGCCCAAAATATCATAGAAATTATGATAGAATATGATGATTCGGATATTTGGCGATAATTTTGGAGTGATTAATGGTTTGATTTAAGATTTCAAAAATCACTATTTTGTCCACTTTTTCGTAAAATCCGTCATCAACTGTCTTGTCAAACTAAGAAAGAGGAAAGTAATGATCAAATATACAATAAGTCATCAAATCTAAAGCTTCAGCTAATAAATTATAAAAAGCAAATGTAAAAAGAAGATGCCATGTAATTGCAATGATAATACACAAAAAATCTGTACTTACATTCAATTAAATACTAATTTTATTAATTAAGCAATTTAATTTCATTAAATGGAAGAGCATTAAGTTAAGAAAAATAACTGAAGGGTTCCTTCATTATTACAATACAGTCAGCTGATTGCACACCTCCTAAGCTTTCTGAACTATGATTTATCAGTAACAGCACAAATTCTATGTACGACCCTCGTGCAAGAAGATAGGCCCTACAAAAACACCAGTGTGACATTAAATCTTCAATATCAGGTATGTTTTTGAGAAGTCTGGTCTTCTTGATGATAAACAGCGTGTGGTAATGCAAGAGGAAAATAATGATCAAATATACAGTAAGTCATCAAATCTAAACTTTCATTGTTCGCATTTCTATTTAGACAATAGCAGTTCAGATTTAACAACCCATAAACGCTGCGGCATATATCCATTATATACAGTCCGTTTCATAAATAGTTAGAAATCAGTTAAAACAGCAACATTCTGTACTGAACAGTAAGTTTTAAGCTTTAATTGAATGAATTTGCTTCCTATATCATATCAAATATTTTTCTTTGTTGGCCCAGTAAGGATCAAGTCCTTAAATAGACTGATGGGTGCGCTCCCTAGTAGCCAGATTCGTCTCCTCTAAGTTCTATTACCTTTCGGATGCGATTAGGCATACTGCCGATCAAATTTGTGATCGTCTGTTGATCAATCTGATTCCACACCCGCCTTACTAAAGATTCCAACCGATTCAAATCATTGCCAGGACTAATTCGTCGACGAACTCGCCGTTTCAAGATAGACAGGCATGCTCAATAGGATTCAAGTCAGGAGACCTTGGCGGCCAGCCTAAGGTCCGTATTCCTACCTGTCTTTTATACAATTGAATTGCCATGGCACGATGGCATGGAACATTGTCATCCATGAGAATTCAATCAAAATGATGGATCACCTGAACTGAATGACAAAGGATTAACATGTTCTTCGAGCACTCGAACGTAGCGCTCGGAGTTCATGTTTTCCCACATAACATGCAGTGAACTGCGACCATCACTCCAGAAAATAACATTTTGAAAGATTGCCTCTAAACATGTTCCAAAACTTGCACAGCCGCTAGATTGTTAGTTTACTGTATTGGCCTTCTTATCACTTGAGTTCAAGTGTAATATGGGAAAGAAGAAGCTTCGGTATGTTTTTTGATATCGCACATCGACAGCTATCCGCTAGAGTGCGCAAGCTGGGTAATGCCGACATGTTTCTGGCCACTACTATTCAAATAACAGTTGCCAGACCTGCTGCGAATTCGTCTACAGAAAAAATCTTCCTGAGAACATGCAACCTTGTGCGCTAAGTCGTTCTGATCATGCGTTCGCTAACAAAACACAAAAATTGAAGCTCTGAGGTCGGCGAAACAGTTGGACCGTTGTGGCAGGTGATTGCATTTCTCTTGACAAGTCTTCCACTCGGAGCACTGAATTTCCGTAAAATACCATTGGGAGAAACAGCATGATCGCTGAGATTGCAGAGCTGACAGAACGTTGATGACAAGTCCTTGTAAGAAGAATGTCCATCTTCTTCCAAATCTCTATGACTGATTTGACCAGACACTTGTGGACCATCTGCAGATGAGACTGACGCATCACCTTCGGACTCATCAGATTTATCGGAATCGTTAGTTGTGGAGTTATTCTCTACAAGACTAGTTCAAAGGCGTGAGACAACACTTTCGAGCGACGGTCATCGTCTCATGTCGAAGCTGAATCAAGTCTGAAGTAACAGCCGAACGAGTATTGCTAATAAAAGTCGGCTAAATTTTCACCAATCAATAATGGTCTTATCACGTGATAATGAAGGAACTGTGGTAATTGTCCAGATATACTCGCCCTCATCACTTACAAGAAATCCGTGTTGCGAAACTCCACTAAAATATGATGCACGAGACACCTGAGCATTTGATGGCCTCTAAAATTCTAGACTATCTCTCAGCTGTCATGCTGGTCATCAAGCCTACGAAGTATCTAATTGAGACTGACAGAATCCATTTTCTCCAATTTACTCTAATGAGATCAATGCGATTTGTTCTCCCGAGTAGATATCATTGTCATCGTTCATTATGCCACCTGAACATCATTTAGGAATGCGAACGTGCTAAATTTATCAGCATCCCATCAATATTACTCGTTTCATACAGAAAGCCAGTTACTGCTAGTTTTTTGGCTTGATCATAGAGAGATATCATTCTAAAAATGCCAACAATTCAGAAAATGCTGTATCACTTCTCACGTACTACTGGCCGTTTGTCATTTATACTACTTATAAAATCAAATTCAACCATTTAACTAGTTGGATAATTCATTGGTTATGCCCGCTCATCAATTTGCATCCACGTATGTAGACAGGTGGGCCGATGAGGGTTAATAAGTTATGTATGCCACTACTGTATGATTAGTTAAGCCTCACTGTAAAGATGTACAATAGGCTATACATGGTAAGCCTAGCCTACATGTTAGATTGCCACAAAACAAAAACTTTGACAGTAGCAATACAATAGTAGGTTAGATACTCAATTGAAAAAGTGAAATATTGTCGAAAAAATAGCACGAGACAGAGAAAGAAAATATTAGACTTACACAGACTTACACCGAAGTTTTACTTCGTCTTTTAGGTTTGGGCTTGGGCTTGACACCTAAACCTTGGATTCAAAACCCAAGCAGCAGACTTGTTTAGTCTACTGACTGCCATACATAGAGTATAGTCATGAACTTTTCACAGGAACAATTTCAGAACATGAACTTTCTAAACATATAAAATTGTTGAATTTGGAAACGACTTTCTATACGTAATTTACCTTTACCCATTTCAATTCTTTATGAAGCAATCTGTATATACATTTTGTATGTAAAAATGTTCATGTTTTGTAGTGTTTCAAGTTATATTTATTAATATAATTCGAAATATGTAAAAAAAATCACAACCGCATTTAGTGGGTTAATGCGTTTAAGTGATTATTCACGAGACTGAAAAGGAATGCAGTCGACGAAGAAAAATAATTGGATTGCAGTTCGAACTTGTTACAAGTAACTGAAGCATTGTTGAGTCTACTGGCCGCTATGTCCCGACAGGAGCAAATTCAGAACATGAGTTCACAAAGCGTAAGGAATTTGTTGAATTTGGGAAAGATGTTCTACAAGTAACATGCATTCACCCACTTGTAGTCATAATCTTATGGAAATATATTGGGCACTGATAAGATGAATGGGGTGGTTGTAAATTTGCAAAAAAGGTCGAGACAAAGACAGGAGAACCAATAGCTTTGACGAATCTTACCAGAATGTGATGTTGTTTTCAAAGATTTCAACCTGCCTCTGCCAAAATCATGGGCAATGGAGCGATTATTTTCGGGAGAATTTATATCGATTTGTTGATTGCGATCGAAAAATCTCGCAGAATTTGAAGTCATCTGCACTTTAACAGGATTTTGCCTACAAAAAAATGTGACAAGAGTAACAACCCATCATAGTAATTGAGTCGTCAATGCCAATTAAAATCCAGTGAGTTCTAAAATGCCAATTATTCAGTTTCTGACTAAATGTTGGTCTTAATAATTTCGAGGTCACCACCAAAATAAGGGTTTGCCTGAGCTTTAGTTGATATCCGATTTAAAGGCTAAGACACCACTTTTAGAAATGGTTCATTGATAATTTAGTGAGCAAGTTTTATTAATTTACAATAAATAACAGTGAAATTTTAATTAATTTTTTATCAAAAGTTGATTAATCTTTACTTTATTAACTTTTTAAAGATTTTATGCAACTAACTCAATTCTTAATATTCTTGACATCAAGATTAACGCTTTAGCTAGGTGCTACTGATGCCACAGCACCTTTGATCGATTTTTATCAGCTTCAAGGCAAGTGTAGGTGTCACCAATGCAGAGGAGACAGAAGCAATTGTCACTTCAGTCGGGACGTCGGAAGCAATTGCCGTTTGAGCAAAAGGGTCAGATCATCAATATAAAATTACTTGGGGTCGGATGCGGTTGCTATTTCAGGAGAGAGGTTTCATGCATTCTTCAGCAACTCAGTTCAGGACTATTTCATGCATTTTATGCAAGTTCGAACAATAACTTGATTCAAATCTACAATAAACAATATAAGATACGTGCTATTTCCATGTTTTGTAAATTTAATTAAAAGTTTACGATGCCGACTACTTAGTGATATTTTAAGTTGCCAATCTTAGAATATCAGATAGAGGGAAAAGATGAGCGTCGGGTCGCGTTTCATAAATGCTGAAATTAGCATAAATGCTGAAATTATCATAAATGATGAAATTATCGCTTGACTCCCTAGCAGACGGTCGGTTTTCTCGCTCTCTGTTCAGTCAAAGTTGCAATCACACTTTCACGTGATTTTCGTACATTTGGCGTCGCTTCCTTTGGTTGATTTTTATATCATCGGATTCGTCTTTTCGCGAGCTATATCAACGTGTCTTTTGTTTATATCATTGGTTTCAGCCATTGACATATTTCTCAAAATTCGTATTTACGCTGATGACTCATTCAAATTCACGACTGATATTTGTGTTTGCGTATTTCATCACCTGCGCTTTCCTACAGCATCTCACTCTCGCGGGTTTCTGTTCCCGTGTTCCTCGTGTGATGACGTCACATGCAACACGCATACAATACTCTCGTGCAGATCTTCTAAGTTTGCGCCGTGATTTCCCCATCCCACGAAAAACAAGACGAGCTTTGTGGTTCCGCAGGATATTGCTTCAGCGGTCAGCAGATAGTCAACCTCCAACTGCATGTGTGTCATCCCCCGATCCATTACGCAATCAATTCTCTTCAGTGAAACCTCGTCCGACCAAACAATCATCCCCGCAAGCCGCATCAATTCTACTATGCAACGCTCGGTCCCTTTACAACAAGATCGATGATCTCATGATTAGAGCCACTACTTTCAACCCTGATCTCATTTGCGTCACAGAGACTTGGCTCGACAATTCAACCTCAGATGGATCAATTTCAATTCCCGACTACGACGTCATACGTCAAGATCGTGACTGCCGAGGAGGCGGTGTGGCAATTTATTATAAGACATGTTATCACGTTTCTGTAAGTAACAACATCTCTTTTGATAGTATCAAATCCAACGTCCTTGCGTGTGCAATTACTGAATTTGATCTTGGATTAACGATTGTTTACCATCCTTACTGGGGTAAAGTAAAGGCACATGAAATTATGTTGTTTGTCTTGCAAGATGTTATAGATTATTCATTGTCTAATCACTCAGTTATAGTAGGCGACATAAATGATTTGCGTCACGTGTTTGATGATTTTCTGTTGGTCAAAAATTTATCTCAAATTGTTAAATTGCCCACTAGAGGGCACAATGTTCTTGATATTGTTGCAACAAACCACCCAAATAAGTTTTCTCCTCTCTCCATTATTTCACCTCTTTGTCGCTCTGACCACAAAGGTCTCTTCGTAAACTCGGTTAAGTGGGAACCCATCACTTCCATTAAGATTAAGGTTCGCTCTTTCACACCTTCATCTTACGCTCAGTGCAGCCAGCTTCTCGCAACTGTTGATTGGGACGAACTTTTCCTATACATAGACAATCCAGATGATTTAGCAGATCAGCTTCAGGAATTTTTCTTGTTCCTGTATAAACTGTATTTTCCAGAAAAGACCGTTCGTCTTCGGAGTTGTGACCCTCCATGGATTACGCCTTCACTTAAAGCTCTCTCGGACGCTAGAGACAAGGCCCTAAGCAGAGGGAATTACGGGAAATTTATTGCCGTCCCCGGGAAAAATTTATTGCCGACTTGGCCAAGTCCAAGGTTAGATACTTCACCAAACAGAGTTCTTCACCCAAAACTATGTGGAAGTCCGTAAGTACCCAAATTGGAAAACGTTCCTCACATCCGACAAGAGATCAGACAGCAGCTAATTCTCTGAATGACAAATTTCAATCTACCTTTACTCAGCCTGACATTCACCTTTTCTCGAAGAATCTTGTTGAATCATCTACACAGTTTCCATTTGTCACTGAATTGCAGATCATTTCAATGATTAAGAAAAGTAAAACCAACTCCATTGGTCCCGATGGAATTCCTGGATTTTTCTTTCGTGCTTTTGTTGATCTCCTTGCCTATCCGCTCACAGTTCTCTTCAACTGATGTCTGAGCATTGGTTGCTTTCCACGGATTTGGAAATGCGCCAATATCCTACCGCTTCAAAAGAAAGATAGCACTGACTTCCGACCGATCTCCATCCTTCCCTTTCTCAGTAAAGTCATTGAAAGGATAATAAGAGATAAGGTCATCATCCCATCTCTCAACAAAAATATCAATCGTAGACAATTTGGCTTTACACCCAATAGCTTTGGAGGATGCACCAACGCATTAATTGCCATCAGACTCTCTATTGTTGAACACATCTCAATCAACCCTAAAAATTCAGTCTCCCTTCTCGCTATTGACCTTAAGAAGGCGTTCGATACTTTAAGTCATTTTAAACTGCTTGAATCTATTCGTGAAAATTTTAGTTGCCCACCTCATGTCATAGATTCTATTTATAATTTCTTGATTGATCGGTATCAGCGTGTTGTTGCTGATAATTTGGAAACACCGTGGCGGTCTATTTCCAGTGGAGTTCCCCAGGGCTCCATTTTGGGACCACTGTTGTTTTCTCTTTTCATGGATGATTTGCCCGACTTTGTAAATACAAAAACCTATTGTTTATGCCGATGACATTACCTTGTTGCATTTTGATTGTCCTAGTATTAACTCTGACTTCTACTCTGATATAGATGTTTTCTGTGCATGGACAAAAAAGAAGCAACTGATTATTAATGTTGAAAAATCTAAATGTATGACCCTTTCCAGGAATATTTCTAATTGTAAGACCATGGATATTGTAATTAATAATTCCACGATTGAACAGGTTGATTGTATAAAAATTTTGGGAGTGTATTTTACATCTGACCTTCGCTGAGACGTCCAATTCGCAAAACTGTATGCTAAATGTTGTCGTTCCATGTCATTTGTACGCCGTTTACGTAATAATAACAACCGTGGTGAAGTCGTTTGGCAGGCTTTTGTAAGTCTTGTGCTGTGTCATATAACATTTTGTTGGCCATCATTTGTGATGTAAATGTAAAGAACTTTCAAAAACTTGACCGTCTATACCGTCATGCAATGCGATGGTCAAATGTTCAAGGCAAACCCCATCTGCTTGACTTTCTGGACAAAATGTGTGTTAAACTAATCAAAAAGATCAGTGGTAATCCCCATATTCATCCACTTGTCGAATTTTTTACTGTGAGAGACCCTACTCGTGTTGTTCGTCGCTCCCGGAAATTGCTACCTCAACGACGATCCTCCTCACTCTACAATGGAAGTTTCGTGAAATACTCGAGATTCACATGATGTAATTGCTGTAACCAGTCATACCGCTCGTTGTATTGATTGAAAATAAAGCATTCTATTATTATTAAATTTTGAAACTCGACTCGGACTACTCGTAAAAGCCAACCCAAACCCGAGTTCGGGTTGAGTCCAAAGATTTTACCCGAAACCGATGAGAAAAAAACAGAAACCGACCCGACCAGATTAGATCCGAAAACCATTCATGATATTAAGCTAATACTCGTATGATCGGAAAGTCATCATAGGAAAAGAATTCAGGCAATTTTAGAACTGTATAAAAGCTTCATCCCAGGATAAAATTTATATATTTAAGCACCGTAGGTAGTCTCAGGCCATCAGATAATATGATGACAAAACTGTAAAAACATGAGAAAAATTTCAAAAAGATACTCAATGAAATAATTGACACGCACAGCATATTTAAAATTGCAGTTGCGAGACATTAGATAATTTATCTATTTTCTGTTGCATTAACTAAGTACATAGCATATACTTTAGAGACATGCTCATTGTTTTATCCTAAATGTGAAATATCATTTTAATTCCATCTCAATATTGAACAGAGTTAGCATGATCCATTTTATGAGATTAGATATTTACATAAGAGGAAAGTAAACAAATATAAAACCATATTATCTGCAACCCTGCTACGATGCTTTCATCAGGGCCGCCCCGGGACATGAAGCCAACATCAAGGCCATTGAACCCACCAAAGTTCTCGATACCAAAAGACACAAACGTTGGGAATCGGACATTTCATCCATTGACTTTACCCATTCTAGTCGGCGGGCATGGCAAACATTCAATCGTTTGACCGGCAGTGCCAAAAAGTCCACGCTGTATCCAATCAGTGCCAATGCCATAGCAAGCAAACTCATCCCTAGTGGTCATCACCACAATGTAGAACAATTAATCAAGCGTAAAGTCAACGATCAAATTGCTATTCTGAGATCAAACGTGCAGCTCACCGAAGAATAACGTCTTTTCAGAGGACTTTAGCACCACTGAACTCTCGTCTGCCGTTGCCCTCCTCAAAAATGGTAAAGCACAGGGTCCTGATCTCATCGCTCAGGAATTCGTCATCCGCTGTGGTGCTGCTATGTTGGAATGGCTGCGTCAATTCTTCTCTTACTGCCTGAGGAGCCTTCGCATACCCAAGATTTGGCGCCGGGCGGACATATCAGCCATCCTTAAACCAAACAAGCCTCCTGACGACCCCAATAGCTACCGGCCTACATCACTCCTATGCGTGCCTTTTAAGCTCCTTGAACGCCTGCTCCTCGCGTGCCTCAATCCAATTATTGATCCCCAGCTACCAAAGGAACAAGCCGGTTTTCGTCGTGGCCGCTCGACGACGGATCAAATCACTCTCCTGACCGATGATGTCGAGACTGGTTTCCAAAGTGGTCAAAAAGTCGGTGTGATCCTTGTCGACCTTACTGCAGCGTATGATACCGTATGGCTTCGTGGTCTCCATTTGCTTATGCGTATGGCCCCAATAGTCATCTTGTGAAATTTCTGATGGAGCTTCTGACCAATCGTAGCTTCAGATTGAGAACTAGCGACGGTCAATCCAGCAGGTTGAGAAGACTTCGGAACGGCGTACACACGGGGTCAACTCTTGCTCCGACACTTTTAACGTGTATATCAGCGACTTGCCGGACACATCCACGAAGCGGTACGGTTACGCGGATGATTTAGCTCTACTGACCGCTCAAACCACCTGGAATGATGCCGAGCGAATTTTAAATGTAGATATGATAACCATATCTGAATACCTGAAGCACTGGCGACTCACTCTGAGCGTCGCAAAAACGTCGGTTACAGCATTCCACCTTAACAACCGAGACACTCTACGAAGGTTACAAGTCTCAGTCAACGGAGCTTTCCTACCGAACAATCCGAACCCAGTGTACATTGGAGTGACTCTGGATCGCTCGCTAACGTACAGGCAGCACATCGAAAAACTCCGCAGGAAGATTAACACATGAAACGGTTACTCCGCTGTCTCGCCGGATCCAGTTGGGGCGCGTGTGCATCCACCTTAAGAACTGGTGCCTAAGCTCTCGTGTACAGCGCCGCCGAGTACGCTTCACCGGTATGGTGCCGTAGTAGCCATATTCAAAAGCTCGACAGCGCCCTCAATGACACCATGCGCATCATCACTGGGTGCCTTCGTCCGACGCCAACGACATTCCTGCCCGTCTTGTCAGGTATCGAACCCCCAGATATCCGTCGAGAGATACGTGCTGCAAAGCTGGTGTCTACAGCTAAGACAACCTCTGATCACATCCTCCACCAACGTATGTCCGCCGCTACTTCCATCTGCCAATAGAGACTGAAGTCGCGTCATTCCTTCTCCAGCCACGCCTCACGCTTGTCCACGGTGTCTTTCGAACCCGCCCTCGTGTGGAACGATCGTGTTCTCAATGGTCCGCCTCTCCTCCGGTCTGCTTGTCCAGACCCCGTTTCGCGTCTACCACCCGGCTCCTATCTACCTCGCAAACACTGGGTGCTATTGAACCGTCTCCGCTCTGGAGTAGCTCGCACCTCGGAGAGTCTCCAACGTTGGGGCCACTAAAGTTCGGCTTCTTGCAGATGCGGCCATCAATTACTGACTATCCATCACATCATCGAGGACTGCTCCCTCTTCAAAGCCCCGAATGGTATCGCCGGTCTTCGTTGTCTGGATGATGATACTGGCCAGTGATTAGTGACTCTTTCCCTTGAAATCTAATCCTATTTCCCTCATAATCGTCTGATTTGTGATTTTCTTTTTGTACTAAAGGCTGTAATGATTGTTCAATATACGATTAAAATGATTAAAATGAGTAAAATGATATATGAGTAAAATGTTTTTCAGAAATAAAAGCGCTTCAGGACAATATTTGTTTTGATTAATAATAATACTTAAATTGTCCTGAAGCGCTTTTATTTCTGAATATATATATACTGTATATATATAAGACAAAATTAAAGTTACCAAAAATGGGCAATAAATATAAGAAAATAAGTCCAAAAGAAAACTATTAATTACTGAGGATTTATCCCGACCGGTTTACGTCCCTTCTAGGGACTTTTCAAGGGATGAATGATTTATTTTTAAAAATTAGCATCAGAGCATTCATATACATAGAAATTGGTAAAAAATCTGTTAGTAAGGGATATACTCTCTTCTACCAGTGTATTGGTCATGGTAGGAAGATATCCTTTCCAAATACCTTGAGTCTACATCAACATTGTGCCAATTAGTCCTTCGCCAATTTCGTTGTTTATTATTGTTTTCAAAATGTTGAAAGTTTTCACGTTCCCTTGTTCGCCAATTATTGTCGCGATTAATAGTTTTCTTTTGGACTTATTTTCTTATATTTATTGCCCATTTTTGGTAACTTTAATTTTGTCTTATTTTCTGACAAAAATGGATGCCAGAAGAGTACAATTGGTTACGAGGAATGAAGCACAGGGTATATTACAGAGAATTGATTATCTAGATGACAAACTGAACGGATTAACAAACACAATGAATTCAATACATAGAATTTTAAGTACATTTTATTCAGACATTAAATTGGATATGCAAGAGGTTAAACAACGAACTAAAGAAATTAAAAGTATGAAGGATAATGTGAAAGAAGAAATATTAAGTCAAACAAAAGAAACCGAAGATTTCGAGAGAAAATAAAAACTGAAATGACTGAAATCAACAAGAAATTAACACGATTAACAAATGAAAAACTTGATTGGAATAAGAAAGTTAAACAAAGGAAATTCTCATTTTATGAATCATATAAGAACGCAGCAATCGCAGAAATATACCAGAAAGCTTTAGAAGAACAAGTTCAAAGAGTACCAAAGAAATTATTTAAAATCCCAGTAACTCAACACTATGAAAAAGAAAGGCAACTGAGAAAGGAACAAAGCATTAAACAAACGGAACACGAAATTAAAAGATTGAGATTGGTATCAGAAATTAAGACCAAGATTGTGGAGAGAATCGATAATGATATGATTGAATATTTTTACGCATGCTACGACGAAGAAGAAGCTAAGTTAAGCAAAGATCAATGGAGTGAAATAATCAGCAATGAGGAGAAAAGAAGTAAAATAATTTGGGATAATAAAAGACATTTTTTTGAATCAGACAGACATTTAATATCAATAAATAGTGATCGGAAATGTGTATCGAAAGACTCACCTGCTACATCATATTTTTCAAAGAAACAATCAAGCTACAGCAACAATAAAAAACGGCAAAACAATGACAGAAGAACTAATCAACAAACTTTCAACTATCAATGTGCTTGTCGCGACAATAATTGGCGAACAAGGGAACGTGAAAACTTTCAACATTTTGAAAACAATAATAAACAACGAAATTGGCGAAGGACTAATTGGCACAATATTGATGTAGACTCAAGATATTTGGAAAGGATATCTTCCTACCATGACCAATACACTGGTAGAAGAGAGTATATCCCTTACTAACAGATTTTTTACCAATTTCTATGTATATGAATGCTCTGATGCTAATTTTTAAAAATAAATCATTCATCCCTTGAAAAGTCCCTAGAAGGGACGTAAACTGGTCGGGATAAATCCTCAGTAATTAATAGTTTTCTTTTGGACTTATTTTCTTATATATATACATAAACTCAAAAAATGCTGTTTTGCACTACTCCGAGTATACTTAGAGTTTCACGCTACATACGATCTTCATAGTGCAGTTAACATGAAACAAAGAAACTCTAAGTATACTCGGAGTAGTGCAAAACAGCATTTTTTGATTTTATCAAACCTCTGACACCCATTGAGCACTCTATGCAACTGTATATTGCCTATAAAAAAACCGCATGTATATATATATATATATATATATATATATATTCGATAAAAATAAGTAAATGGTAGAGTAGATAGGTATAAATCAATAAAGTAAACCAATAGGTCAATGAGAATTAAATTTAAATAATTTTTTGGCTAGCGCTTTCGATGGAGTACTTGTCCATCTCGTCAGACAAATTATGCTAAATGATATCAAAACAAAAATATCACACTATCTACTAGCGTTAAGGGATGGCTTAAATTTCAAAATGAATTTTCGTTCATGCCTTTCCCTCTCCGCTTTACATGCACTATAATGTAGTTGATACAATGGGAGCACCATGAATTTAGGGTCAGCAATATCTTTGGCACACCTAGATATGTGTTTGCTAACATTTAGTGGAGCACTCATGGGATGATTTACGTGCTGTCTATGAACAGTCATCCGGTTCTTTAGCTGATCGCCAGACTGCCCAATATAGAAATCCGAACAGCCATTGCACTTGAGCATATAAATGATATTTGATGAATGGCAGCTCATATTAGCTCTTATTGAGTATTTCTCACCATTTATTGTAAATTCTTTTCCAGTTAGTAGATGGAGGCAGCATTTACATCGTTTGTCGTCACATTTTTCAACACCTTTGATATTTTGCTTTTTGTTTTGAAGCAGTGACAGTAATGATTTTGGTTGCTTATATGATAATTTCAGTTTATAATCTTTAAACGTGTTGTTGAGTTTTAAACTTTCTGTGGCAGGTATTATTTCACTGAATATTTTCGGGTTGTTGGGATTATATTCCGTTACGAACGGCAACAATGACTTTTTATTTTCATCTGTTTGATTAATGTTCTTATAAGAATTAGCCTTTTTAATACCGCCATCAATAAGTTCTTTCGGATATTTCAATCTCAATAAGATTTCACGTAATTCGTTCAGTCTTTTGGTTCTAATTTCGCTGTCCGACACAATACGTTTTATCCGGTATGCAAGGTTAAAGGGAATATTCCTTTTTATATGCTGGGATGGCACGAATTAAACGGTAAGTAATTAAAGCTATCCGTTGGTTTTCTGTAAATGTCTGTTTCAATGTTTTCATTGTCTTTATACACCCGAACATCCAAAAAGTGTATAGACTGTCTATCTTTTTCCATCGTGAATTGTATACTTTCATTGAGCTTGTTCAAGAGTTCATAAAAATTGTTTAAATTTCCAAAATCATTTGACCAAATGATGAAACAATCATCAAGGTAACGTATCCATCTCTTTTTGAAAAGCGAAAGTGCTGCAGATGTCAAAAGGTCCTCCATTTTGCAGTATAACTTATGCTCAAGATACCCCATTACCAAGTTGGCGTATGCCGGGGCCATTTGCGTTCCCATCGCTGTGCCGGAGATCTGTAGATAATGCTTGTTTTCGAAAGAGAAATAGTTGTTCGATAAAATAATGTCAATGGATCGTAGCAAAAAATCATTCGTAAACCGATCAGGAATCAAGTCCTCTCTATTTTCCAGCCAAAATTCAATAGCTTCAACCCCTAATTCATGGGGAATGTTTGTATACAAGGATTTTACGTCAAATGTGAGGAAAGTTTCGTCTTCGTGTACATGTAGAGGCAATTTGTTGATGAAATGGAAAGAGTCTCTGCAGTAGCTTGGTAAATTTGTGACCAAAGGCTTCAGAAGTGCATCAATCAACTCACTTAAATGTGAAGTTGGAGAATTTGTTTGCGATATGATAGGTCGAAGTCAGATTATCAGGAGCTTTTTGCTGAGTACAGCCATATTCATCGATCTGAATATTTCTTATTATGTCTGCATGCTTATGGATTTTTGGCAAACCATATAAGTATGGTATAGAAGGGTGGAATTTTGATACGTGTCTATTTCTTTCGAAGTCAAAGCTCTATTATGCAGTTTGCACAAGTTTTTAATTAGGTTTAATGTACTATATGGATTGTAGCTATCAACGTTTCGGTAGGTTTCTGCATCTAGGAGATGTTCATTATTTATTCTCTCAATATAGAATAATTTGTTTAACACTACAAAAGCGCCACCCTTATCGGCCTTAGTAATGTGGATGTCAAGTCTATTCTTTAAAGCTTCCGGCGATCAGCTAAAGAACCGGATGACTGTTCATAGACAGCACGTAAATCATCCCATGAGTGCTCCACTAAATGTTAGCAAACACATATCTAGGTGTGCCAAAGATATTGCTGACCCTAAATTCATGGTGCTCCCATTGTATCAACTACATTATAGTGCATGTAAAGCGGAGAGGGAAAGGCATGAACGAAAATTCATTTTGAAATTTAAGCCATCCCTTAACGCTAGTAGATAGTGTGATATTTTTGTTTTGATATCATTTAGCATAATTTGTCTGACGAGATGGACAAGTACTCCATCGAAAGCGCTAGCCAATAAATTATTTAAATTTAATTCTCATTGACCTATTGGTTTACTTTATTGATTTATATATATATATATATATATATATATAATTAGAATGCAAGTTAGATCAAAGATTTATTGCCATTACTCCAAGTTTCACGATAACAAAATGGTCATCGATCATCAGATGTCAATAAATGAATGGACAGATACTTAGGTAGCTAAATCATGGTTACTTGATTAGAAAACAGCGAACTATGATGTTGGGGGTTTGAAACTAGACAACAGATATTTTCTGCGTCTACACTTAGATATCATTTCACTTTTTTTATTTATAAGAATGTCTTTGATGCTATGATGTAGAATTTTTCTGTTAAGCACAGATTGCAGAAATGACTGCCACAAAAATACGGTTTGGTCTGTTGTACGATACTCCATTTAATGCTGTATGGTGATCTTTGATTTTTGAGGGACCAGATGTACGTTGACAATGAGGTTTCGTTCTTATACCGGACGCTGTTGAATGAATTTTTGTGGTTGTTATACCTTGCTTTGAATTCACCTTCACACATACCATAACATACCTTTGAGTCACTTGAACCAGATGAAACTGTCGCTTTATAAACCAAACATTTTGACAAGCAACTACCTGAAAGTGGACATTCGTTTTTATTTCTGCAGTTGCTTGTTTTTGTTGTTTTGTTAAGAATTTTCGTGTTATGTCTTTTGATGTTATTTTCCATGTTGGTTACACAACTGTAGCTCAACTTCATGTTATTTCTATTGAATAGGCTGTGATATTTGTGGTGAGGAGGGAAATGCTTTTTCGTAAGTAATAGAAACTGTTTACCAACATTGGTTTTCACATTAGCACTGAAAGGGGGGTTGAACCATATTATATTTCTGTGACGTTTTGGTTTTTGTGCATTTGTTGGCTTGTAAGATAAATCATGTCGATGTTTACTTTCTTTCAATGCTATTTCGTATATTGGTTTTGCTCTATTGAATACATCTTCGTTGCAAGATAACCTTGACACTCGATCTTCTATCATTCTTGGGATTTGTTGAAGTATCATAGGAGGATGGTTTGATTGATTGTGAACATACAGAGGAATGCTGTTTGGCTTGATATATGGTCGGTAGGTATTATTTTCCAAATTGAAGTATACATCTAGGAAATCAGTTGCTTTTATGTTGCATTCAACTGTGACTTTCAATTTAAAGCTTTGAAAAATTCTGATTAAATCTTTTCTGCAGCGATCACTTTAAGGGCCAGTGCTGTTTGGGATAATACACAATCCATCGTCTCTGTACAATCCAATGTTTTCTCGTCCAAATCGGTTTGTGAGTTCATGCAGAATAAGGCGGCCGACCTTATATATATATATATATATATATTTAGACAAGTAACCTGGCAATTGATAAATTTATCAAATCTCAACAGATGTAACCACCACGAGACATGTTTCGGCCTGTTGGGCCTCATCAGTCGTGGGTAGGTTTGAACCAGCGACGTTGGAGCTAGAGGACGTGCAAGCATACCCTCTAACCACAAGGCCACCGGACCATCTGTTGAGAGCGTGAATTAGCCAGGAAGGCACTGCTTTAACGCAGGCACGTGGAGGGCGGAATGCTTTCTGCAATCACTTAATACCGCATCCGAGATTGAGGCGCTTCACGCAGGCGCTACTCATTACATGTTTAGACAAGTAACCTGGCAATTGATAAATTTATCAAATCTCAACAGATGTAACCACCACGAGACATGTTTCGGCCTGTTGGGCCTCATCAGTCGTGGGTAGGTTTGAACCAGCGACGTTGGAGCTAGAGGACGTGCAAGCATACCCTCTAACCACAAGGCCACCGGACCATCTGTTGAGAGCGTGAATTAGCCAGGAAGGCACTGCTTTAACGCAGGCACGTGGAGGGCGGAATGCTTTCTGCAATCACTTAATACCGCATCCGAGATTGAGGCGCTTCACGCAGGCGCTACTCATTACATGTTTAGACAAGTAACCTGGCAATTGATAAATTTATCAAATCTCAACAGATGTAACCACCACGAGACATGTTTCGGCCTGTTGGGCCTCATCAGTCGTGGGTAGGTTTGAACCAGCGACGTTGGAGCTAGAGGACGTGCAAGCATACCCTCTAACCACAAGGCCACCGGACCATCTGTTGAGAGCGTGAATTAGCCAGGAAGGCACTGCTTTAACGCAGGCACAACCTGGTTCAAACCTACCCACGACTGATGAGGCCCAACAGGCCGAAACATGTCTCGTGGTGGTTACATCTGTTGAGATTTGATAAATTTATCAATTGCCAGGTTACTTGTCTAAACATGTAATGAGTAGCGCCTGCGTGAAGCGCCTCAATCTCGGATGCGGTATTAAGTGATTGCAGAAAGCATTCCGCCCTCCACGTGCCTGCGTTAAAGCAGTGCCTTCCTGGCTAATTCACGCTCTCAACAGTCTCGTGGTGGTTACATCTGTTGAGATTTGATAAATTTATCAATTGCCAGGTTACTTGTCTAAACATGTAATGAGTAGCGCCTGCGTGAAGCGCCTCAATCTCGGATGCGGTATTAAGTGATTGCAGAAAGCATTCCGCCCTCCACGTGCCTGCGTTAAAGCAGTGCCTTCCTGGCTAATTCACGCTCTCAACAGATGGTCCGGTGGCCTTGTGGTTAGAGGGTATGCTTGCACGTCCTCTAGCTCCAACGTCGCTGGTTCAAACCTACCCACGACTGATGAGGCCCAACAGGCCGAAACATGTCTCGTGGTGGTTACATCTGTTGAGATTTGATAAATTTATCAATTGCCAGGTTACTTGTCTAAACATGTAATGAGTAGCGCCTGCGTGAAGCGCCTCAATCTCGGATGCGGTATTAAGTGATTGCAGAAAGCATTCCGCCCTCCACGTGCCTGCGTTAAAGCAGTGCCTTCCTGGCTAATTCACGCTCTCAACAGATGGTCCGGTGGCCTTGTGGTTAGAGGGTATGCTTGCACGTCCTCTAGCTCCAACGTCGCTGGTTCAAACCTACCCACGACTGATGAGGCCCAACAGGCCGAAACATGTCTCGTGGTGGTTACATCTGTTGAGATTTGATAAATTTATCAATTGCCAGGTTACTTGTCTAAACATGTAATGAGTAGCGCCTGCGTGAAGCGCCTCAATCTCGGATGCGGTATTAAGTGATTGCAGAAAGCATTCCGCCCTCCACGTGCCTGCGTTAAAGCAGTGCCTTCCTGGCTAATTCACGCTCTCAACAGATGGTCCGGTGGCCTTGTGGTTAGAGGGTATGCTTGCACGTCCTCTAGCTCCAACGTCGCTGGTTCAAACCTACCCACGACTGATGAGGCCCAACAGGCCGAAACATGTCTCGTGGTGGTTACATCTGTTGAGATTTGATAAATTTATCAATTGCCAGGTTACTTGTCTAAACATGTAATGAGTAGCGCCTGCGTGAAGCGCCTCAATCTCGGATGCGGTATTAAGTGATTGCAGAAAGCATTCCGCCCTCCACGTGCCTGCGTTAAAGCAGTGCCTTCCTGGCTAATTCACGCTCTCAACAGATGGTCCGGTGGCCTTGTGGTTAGAGGGTATGCTTGCACGTCCTCTAGCTCCAACGTCGCTGGTTCAAACCTACCCACGACTGATGAGGCCCAACAGGCCGAAACATGTCTCGTGGTGGTTACATCTGTTGAGATTTGATAAATTTATCAATTGCCAGGTTACTTGTCTAAACATGTAATGAGTAGCGCCTGCGTGAAGCGCCTCAATCTCGGATGCGGTATTAAGTGATTGCAGAAAGCATTCCGCCCTCCACGTGCCTGCGTTAAAGCAGTGCCTTCCTGGCTAATTCACGCTCTCAACAGATGGTCCGGTGGCCTTGTGGTTAGAGGGTATGCTTGCACGTCCTCTAGCTCCAACGTCGCTGGTTCAAACCTACCCACGACTGATGAGGCCCAACAGGCCGAAACATGTCTCGTGGTGGTTACATCTGTTGAGATTTGATAAATTTATCAATTGCCAGGTTACTTGTCTAAACATGTAATGAGTAGCGCCTGCGTGAAGCGCCTCAATCTCGGATGCGGTATTAAGTGATTGCAGAAAGCATTCCGCCCTCCACGTGCCTGCGTTAAAGCAGTGCCTTCCTGGCTAATTCACGCTCTCAACAGATGGTCCGGTGGCCTTGTGGTTAGAGGGTATGCTTGCACGTCCTCTAGCTCCAACGTCGCTGGTTCAAACCTACCCACGACTGATGAGGCCCAACAGGCCGAAACATGTCTCGTGGTGGTTACATCTGTTGAGATTTGATAAATTTATCAATTGCCAGGTTACTTGTCTAAACATGTAATGAGTAGCGCCTGCGTGAAGCGCCTCAATCTCGGATGCGGTATTAAGTGATTGCAGAAAGCATTCCGCCCTCCACGTGCCTGCGTTAAAGCAGTGCCTTCCTGGCTAATTCACGCTCTCAACAGATGGTCCGGTGGCCTTGTGGTTAGAGGGTATGCTTGCACGTCCTCTAGCTCCAACGTCGCTGGTTCAAACCTACCCACGACTGATGAGGCCCAACAGGCCGAAACATGTCTCGTGGTGGTTACATCTGTTGAGATTTGATAAATTTATCAATTGCCAGGTTACTTGTCTAAACATGTAATGAGTAGCGCCTGCATGAAGCGCCTCAATCTCGGATGCGGTATTAAGTGATTGCAGAAAGCATTCCGCCCTCCACGTGCCTGCGTTAAAGCAGTGCCTTCCTGGCTAATTCACGCTCTCAACAGATGGTCCGGTGGCCTTGTGGTTAGAGGGTATGCTTGCACGTCCTCTAGCTCCAACGTCGCTGGTTCAAACCTACCCACGACTGATGAGGCCCAACAGGCCGAAACATGTCTCGTGGTGGTTACATCTGTTGAGATTTGATAAATTTATCAATTGCCAGGTTACTTGTCTAAACATGTAATGAGTAGCGCCTGCGTGAAGCGCCTCAATCTCGGATGCGGTATTAAGTGATTGCAGAAAGCATTCCGCCCTCCACGTGCCTGCGTTAAAGCAGTGCCTTCCTGGCTAATTCACGCTCTCAACAGATGGTCCGGTGGCCTTGTGGTTAGAGGGTATGCTTGCACGTCCTCTAGCTCCAACGTCGCTGGTTCAAACCTACCCACGACTGATGAGGCCCAACAGGCCGAAACATGTCTCGTGGTGGTTACATCTGTTGAGATTTGATAAATTTATCAATTGCCAGGTTACTTGTCTAAACATGTAATGAGTAGCGCCTGCGTGAAGCGCCTCAATCTCGGATGCGGTATTAAGTGATTGCAGAAAGCATTCCGCCCTCCACGTGCCTGCGTTAAAGCAGTGCCTTCCTGGCTAATTCACGCTCTCAACAGATGGTCCGGTGGCCTTGTGGTTAGAGGGTATGCTTGCACGTCCTCTAGCTCCAACGTCGCTGGTTCAAACCTACCCACGACTGATGAGGCCCAACAGGCCGAAACATGTCTCGTGGTGGTTACATCTGTTGAGATTTGATAAATTTATCAATTGCCAGGTTACTTGTCTAAACATGTAATGAGTAGCGCCTGCGTGAAGCGCCTCAATCTCGGATGCGGTATTAAGTGATTGCAGAAAGCATTCCGCCCTCCACGTGCCTGCGTTAAAGCAGTGCCTTCCTGGCTAATTCACGCTCTCAACAGATGGTCCGGTGGCCTTGTGGTTAGAGGGTATGCTTGCACGTCCTCTAGCTCCAACGTCGCTGGTTCAAACCTACCCACGACTGATGAGGCCCAACAGGCCGAAACATGTCTCGTGGTGGTTACATCTGTTGAGATTTGATAAATTTATCAATTGCCAGGTTACTTGTCTAAACATGTAATGAGTAGCGCCTGCGTGAAGCGCCTCAATCTCGGATGCGGTATTAAGTGATTGCAGAAAGCATTCCGCCCTCCACGTGCCTGCGTTAAAGCAGTGCCTTCCTGGCTAATTCACGCTCTCAACAGATGGTCCGGTGGCCTTGTGGTTAGAGGGTATGCTTGCACGTCCTCTAGCTCCAACGTCGCTGGTTCAAACCTACCCACGACTGATGAGGCCCAACAGGCCGAAACATGTCTCGTGGTGGTTACATCTGTTGAGATTTGATAAATTTATCAATTGCCAGGTTACTTGTCTAAACATGTAATGAGTAGCGCCTGCGTGAAGCGCCTCAATCTCGGATGCGGTATTAAGTGATTGCAGAAAGCATTCCGCCCTCCACGTGCCTGCGTTAAAGCAGTGCCTTCCTGGCTAATTCACGCTCTCAACAGATGGTCCGGTGGCCTTGTGGTTAGAGGGTATGCTTGCACGTCCTCTAGCTCCAACGTCGCTGGTTCAAACCTACCCACGACTGATGAGGCCCAACAGGCCGAAACATGTCTCGTGGTGGTTACATCTGTTGAGATTTGATAAATTTATCAATTGCCAGGTTACTTGTCTAAACATGTAATGAGTAGCGCCTGCGTGAAGCGCCTCAATCTCGGATGCGGTATTAAGTGATTGCAGAAAGCATTCCGCCCTCCACGTGCCTGCGTTAAAGCAGTGCCTTCCTGGCTAATTCACGCTCTCAACAGATGGTCCGGTGGCCTTGTGGTTAGAGGGTATGCTTGCACGTCCTCTAGCTCCAACGTCGCTGGTTCAAACCTACCCACGACTGATGAGGCCCAACAGGCCGAAACATGTCTCGTGGTGGTTACATCTGTTGAGATTTGATAAATTTATCAATTGCCAGGTTACTTGTCTAAACATGTAATGAGTAGCGCCTGCGTGAAGCGCCTCAATCTCGGATGCGGTATTAAGTGATTGCAGAAAGCATTCCGCCCTCCACGTGCCTGCGTTAAAGCAGTGCCTTCCTGGCTAATTCACGCTCTCAACAGATGGTCCGGTGGCCTTGTGGTTAGAGGGTATGCTTGCACGTCCTCTAGCTCCAACGTCGCTGGTTCAAACCTACCCACGACTGATGAGGCCCAACAGGCCGAAACATGTCTCGTGGTGGTTACATCTGTTGAGATTTGATAAATTTATCAATTGCCAGGTTACTTGTCTAAACATGTAATGAGTAGCGCCTGCGTGAAGCGCCTCAATCTCGGATGCGGTATTAAGTGATTGCAGAAAGCATTCCGCCCTCCACGTGCCTGCGTTAAAGCAGTGCCTTCCTGGCTAATTCACGCTCTCAACAGATGGTCCGGTGGCCTTGTGGTTAGAGGGTATGCTTGCACGTCCTCTAGCTCCAACGTCGCTGGTTCAAACCTACCCACGACTGATGAGGCCCAACAGGCCGAAACATGTCTCGTGGTGGTTACATCTGTTGAGATTTGATAAATATATATATATATATATATATATATGTATATATCACCAACCCTGGTATTGATCAGCATATACCATAACATCGACTTTGACTGCATTTCATTGCTGACACTTAACAGCCGCATCAAGAACATAAGATGGAGTACTTACTCCTTTTTAAAACTGGTGAGCATGTTTTTTATGTATCCAATTAAAGAGTGCTGAAATGTAAGAAGTTATGGATTATTGAACTATCCAATGACATACATGTGTACCTCAAAATTTCAAAAATCGTACAATCCTTCCGGGGAAAATCGTACAAAAAGACCTTAAAAATCGCGCATTTCCAAATTGTCTATAATTGTATATTCCCTACTCAATTCCCTACTCCCTATGCATTCTTGTACTAAAAACAAACATAATAATCTAGAAAGTGTATAATGCAATCAAAACAAAGCGTAACAATGGAAAAATAAAACAAGAAGCGGATTGCTTGTGTCTGATAAGCGATACGATTTTCTAAAACCAAATAGGTGATTAATTACATAATACGAAATAGATCAAAAACAAAAATGGTCAAATAGCAATGCCACTGCGTTCCTGCGCTTCCTTCGTATAACACGATTTCAGACGTTTAATTTCTTTATCACTGTATTTTTTCCATGGATTGAAGGGTTCAGGTCGTCCCTTCAGGACCAGCAATGAATCAAGCGTGCAGGCGGATAATGAGTCCCTTTGCGTAGTCTTCTTTTTCCTCACTTGTGAAAAGATTCGCTCGCAAGCTGCGTTGCTGTGGGGCATAGTCAACACAGGCGTCAATAGCCTATGAATAAATGAGACAGAAAAGCCTACTTAATAACGGATGAAACCTACATTTACAAGGCCTATTTCACCTTTATAGACCTGTTCCACATGGGAGCTACCCCATGTACGAGTATGTTCATGCATTACTCACCATGAATTTACGTCGAGGTGTAGATGACGACTGAACAGTTGCGAATTCAACGGCGACGGGTGAGTTAGGCTGGGGACCGGTCGGAAGCCTTAATAAGATGAGATTAATTTCAGGGGTGGGATCAGAGCTGCGCAATAGCGATCATAGGGTGGATGGCAATTTACAGGTGTTATTTGCGTTGAAGTCTCAGTCGAAACACATATACGAGCCAAGCTGCATCATTGGAAACGATCATAGTCAGCAACAAATACTTTCATTCCTAACAAATACGAGTTCAATTAGGATTAGTATCACACCTTTGTATGGCCTGGCTGTCTGGCTTTAATGTGGATAGGCCTATGTTGACGCCTCGGACGGCCACAACTTATGATTTCTGAGAAGAAACTACATTGTTAAAATGCGTTTGACTGGAGCTCACACCTCAAGTATGTAATAAGAAAGTGTGTAATAAAACTTATTCGATAGCAAAACTTCCTAACCACAATCCAGCACATTAATTTCGAAAAATTTTTACAATTATATAAAATCGATGAAAAATCGTACGATTGGCTGAAAAATTAAAAAAAATTATCGTAAAATCGTACAATTTACCGAAAAATCTTACAACTTCCGGGAAAATCGGAAGAGTACACAGGCATGCAAGGACCAAGATTTTACCGTTAACAGCTTTTACATTCGTTCTAAAAATCTATCGACGCTGTCATTGCCTACCCAAACAAGCTCTCAGTCGTTGATGACTCAAATTCATATGATAATATTTTGATGATTTTGAAATTAAATTATAGTACACCTTTCGAAGTGGTATGAAAGTCGTTTTATCATATTTATTAAACAACTTCGATAAAAAACGACATATAACGAATATGAAAGTGAATACACAAGCAAGAAATAATAATTCCCTTGTTACTTTATCAGAACAATGAAAAAAGGCAAAATCCAATACAATGACCATTGCACATGTAAGAATCTTGTACATGTTTTGTGCAAGTATTGCATCAACCTTTCTGAGAAAAATGTGAATGAATTCTGACAGATTTTCAAAATCTGCGAGCTCAAACAAGAACCCGTACTTTCATGTTCGGCTCGGGCATCGGGTAGGATCGCTCATCTTTACTATAGGGCACGTTTATTTTAGAACTTACCCTTTCCGTAAAGTATCTAGCCATGTGTTCCCTTCAAACGGTCGATCGTTTTTAACTCATTCCAACTACTAACCAAACCACGAAGCCACACAATGGCAACGTGGCCAGGCTGAGGCAGACTCAGGGATTGCAAAAACCTGGGGTTTTTCAAGCATCCGGATCCCGGAACCTAGACCTGGGCGGATTCTGGATCCTAATATCAGAAGGGACAAAATTACACGTAATTCATTTCATTATCATGAAATATTGAATAGCCTGGTTTCTGAGATTAGGTTTACATCATGCGTTTCATAATACATACTTATGAAGTGATATTGAAATCCTACGATTTTGCTATCGCCAACTGCAGTTGTCAATCAGGTTCTCAGTTGTTATTACCATATTTTTACAATTACCATCATTGCTAGGTACCAATAGATGATTAAAAGTATTTAAAATAACGGTAATACAATCTGAGTCTGAGTATAGAGAAATGTGTACTGTTTCTTAAGACATGATAACTAAAACTGAACCTCGGTATTAATTAAGTTAATGTTTGCCATGATTGTCAATCAATCCGGATCTTGAACCGGTGCAATCCCTTGGCAGTCTTCTCACACTGACAACCGTCACCAAGCAAGAATTCACATACGGTGGCCTTGGGTCAGCAACCTGTATCGATGAAAAATTCACATTCACTATCAGATTCGATCAGCTCCTAAACCCCAAACGATGGTGAATTTATTCAATGCCTCTGTAGCAGGGGTCGGAAAAAATTAATTGATGAACAATTAATTGCAATTAATTGTTATTTAATTGATAATGAAAATTGATTGATGATGCAAAAATAATTGATTAATTGATTGATTGATGACCAATTGTTGCAACTATATTGGTCATCATATATTATGTCAAAAAGGTAAGCACAACATCAGTTTATCGGTATTGAATATCATCCATAGCAAGCAGAAACCTAATTTGTAGTCATCATGAAGGATTTTCCTTTACTGTAGAATCTGACTCATTTCTTCAGCTCAGAAGCCAGAAACTTAACATGTTCAAGGTTGAATCACACGCGCGTACGAATACGGAGAGAGACTGACGCAGTGACGCACACACGATACTCGTCACTCGATGAATCAATGATCCCATGACTATTGACGCACCCGCACGCATTCCACACAATACTAGCGCAGTACACAAGAAATCTCGATCGTTACGTATGGAGCTATGAACCAATGGGATAACTAAAGTGACCTCGTTTTATTATTTCGGTATTGATTTGGTTGACATCATGTGTTGACGCTGATTAAGGTTGATCGAAGTGGACGACAGTTGACGTTCGGCAGCAGCCTCTACTACGCAGTGCCTGTGGTATCAAAAAACAAAGAGACAGTTCAACTCTTTTTTATCAGAGACTCCGAGAAAGATACTTCGTCATGGAAATGTAAATGTGGCAAGACATTGATCCAGAAGCCTGGGACTGGTTGGTCAAACCTTCTATGTCACTTGAAATCTCAACATCCTGACTTCGCATCATCTACCACACAACCAACACTGAATAACTTCGTTGTATCTTCTTCGAGCAGTGCTAAGAATTGCAAGCTTCAGAATGTTTCAAGTTGGATTGAATGGGTTTCTTTGGGACTTAAGCCGTTCTCATTCGTCGATGATGAACTGACACATAAGTATACAAACCTGAAACCCATTTCTTCGAAAACTCTGAAGAAATATATGCAGCTTTTGACGAAGGAAGTTGAAAGCATTATAAGGAACAAACTTCCACAACACTTCGCTTTATTATTGGATGGTTGGAGTCACAATAGTACACACTTTGTTGCCGTATTCGCTTCCTACACTGATGATTCTTCAGAGAATGGATATTCCGCTGTTCTTCTAGCTTTCTCTCCTTTTCACGAAGAAACTGAATTTACTGCGAAAGTAATGGGCAAAAGACCGTTCCAGGACACCATAAAATTCAAAAAAATAGTATCTTTAAAAACGACATAAATTCATGAATTTGAACCCTTTTTCAGGTTATGGAGACCTAAATTCATAAATTTAGGCGTTTTTAAAAATACCCAATTTTTCAAATTTTTCAAAATCTCAAGTGTGTGATTATGACATTTTTCATTGCTCAAATCATGTCCGTTCCAGGACACCGAAAATCATAAAAGTTAAGAATCTCAAAATTTGTGAATAACAATTTTCTCGCTTAAATCATGACCGTTCCAGGACACCGAAAATCATAAAAGTTGAGAATTTCAAATTCATGAATTTTATCCATCTTTCAGGTTTTTAAAATATATCATGTGTCTAAAAATATTTCTTTAAAAATGTAAGAAACAAAAGTGGATGAAACAAAAGTGGAAGAAACCGCAAGAATATATCCTTCGTTATCATATGAACGTAGTTCTACTTTAATGGACATTGAAAAAATGAATAAAGAAAAACACAAAGATAGAGTACGTTATATGAAAGTTAAGGAATCTCAATTATTATTAAGATTAGAGTATTATAAAAAATTAAGAAAGAGATGGAGTAAAGTTAAGAATGTGACACAAGGAATTGGCATATTCTTAACAATAAGTTTAGGTGCTTTAACAATTGTTATATCTTCAGGTGTTTTAGTAATTCCAGTAGTTGCTACAGCTTTAACAGGTACGGGTGTTTTTGCAACTTCACTTGTTACAATGTTAGATAAATCTTTAATAACTAAGAAACGAAAATCATTAAAAACTAAGCATTTACATATTAAAGAAGTCTATGATAAACTACACTACTACTTTCAAAGAGTATGTGATGATAATGTTATTACGTTAGATGAGATTGAAAAATTTGATCAAATAGCTAATGAAGTAAATCAAACCTTTCAATTACAGTCCGAAAAAGTTGATGATAAGAATAGACAGGATGGCAAAATTTCTAGTGATGGCAAAATTTCTAATGAAGAAAATGACAAAATTTTTTTAGAAGAGCTAAAAACTTTAAGCGAAAATTTAAGCAAAGCTTTATTAAACAAAACTTTATTAAACAAAACTTAAAACGAGAAAACTTTAAACGAAAAGATGTCAGACAACAAAGCAATAAAAAAATAATTTGTTCAGTAAAATGTTTTTGCTGTATTCCAATGTTACCACAAAATTCAAATATTATATTTTAAAAATGGATAAAATTATAGCTGATAATTTTAAAAGAATAAAACAATTAGACGAGTTAATAAAACAAAGAAATATTATGAAAGAAAATCATCTTCAACATAGAATGATAAAAGCTGGTATTCAATCTGATATGTTTGAAAAAATGCAGCAAACCGAGCAAGTAAAAACTGATTTTGAGAAAACTATGAAACCATTTAAAACTCTTGAAAAAGAAAGTACAAATAATGATAAACAAATTGATATAACAGATCCAGAGCACAAAACTATATTAGATGACTATGGATTACTAGAATCAAACATTAATAAGAAATTACCAAAATCTGTGCAATTTGAACATTCTATCTCATTTATAGATGGAAAAAAAATACCTAGATTTTATCTCGGACAAAAAGAAATATTTCCACAACCTTTTCGAGGTTTAATTTTTTCACCAGATAAATCTCCTTTTAATTTAGATAGAAATTTTGTTAATCTTTTAAGAGGAGCAGATTTAAATAATTATGCTGTAGAAGATCTCATAAAATATAAAGCTATGTTAAATAGAGTTGGTGCAGTAAAATCTCTTAGACGTTATAAACAATTAGAAAATTTATTATCAACGGGAGTTAAAGTAGGAAAAGGTTTATCTGAAAAACAGAAAACAGAAAAAACTGTATTTTTACCAGATGATCCACAAGAATTACTAAATAGATTAAATATTTTAATATCTGCAATAAAAGAAGGACATAATTCTAGTTTCAATGAAATTCATGCTATATTGAAAAGACTGTTAGAAAAGAAGATTCTAAATGAAGAGGATTATAAAAGTGTAGCTGAAATATGTTGTTTCTAATTTTTTTAAAAAAAAATATTTATTTAAAATTTTAACTAAAAAATGTGTTCAGCAGATTTAGACAAAATTAATAATCATTTAGAAAATTTGACAGAGATTTTGGGTTCATCAAAATTTAGTAGGACGTTAAAAATTATAACAACTACTTCATTACACACTTGTAATTTAGAACCCATTCTACATTTGGAACAAAATAAAAATTATCAAATTGCATTGACTAGTTTCTCTACATTTAACACTATTCAAAATGTTATAAAAGATGTGAATGATCAATTTAGATATTCTACTGATAAAGGCAAAACGTGGAAAGTACTAACTTTTCTTCCTGGTTCTTACGAAGTTGAAACAATATCAAATGAAATTAAGAGACATTTAGGTATACCATTTAAAGATAAGAAACAATTACATTTCGCAGTTGAACCGGCAGTTAACAAATTTTCTCTTACTTTAGACGAAAATCATCAAGTTGATTTTAATCATGATAGATCATTGTCAAAGCTATTAGGATTTAATAAACAAACCTATAGTCAAGGTTATCATTTAGGTGAGAAGATTCCAAAAATAACTGAAATAAATTCAATTGTTGTACATTGTGACATTATTGAAGGAGGATATATAAATGGTAAATTGTCAAATTTAATATTCAGTTTTCCAGCTTTTACTGTACCCATTGGTTATAGATTAAATGTAATTCCACAAACATTAATATATTTCCCTATTACAAGAAAAACTATTAACAACATTAACATGAGAATCACTGATGAAAAAGGATAAGAAATAAATTTTGGAGGTGAAGAGATTATGATAGATCTTTTGGTTCGGGAGGTATAAACTCCTACGCGAAGCTAGAGAAGTTTAATTTTTTTCTTCTTCTTTAAAAATAAAAATAAAATAAAAATAATTTTTTTTATTAAAAAATGAGTGAAGTACCCCATTAAACAAAAAAAACTTAAATTTAATCATCATCCAAATTTATCTAATAAAGTTTTGTCAGTTATTTGTGGAAGATCAGGATGTGGAAAAACGTATCTATTATTTAAAATTTTAACGACACCAAATTTTTTGGATTATAACAATCTTATAATTTATACAACAACGGCAGAACAACCCGTCTATCAATTTTTAAAATATGGATTTGAAAATAATCTTTAAAAAAACAGCAATTGCTTCATTATTCAAAGAATATGAAAAATCTGAAGATGAAGAAGAAATAAGTTCGTGGTGTGAAGAAGCAGCAAAAAATAATCAGTTAGTTGAAACCAATAAAAATAAGCATATAAAGATACAATTAATAGATGATAGTGGTAATATGCAAGATCCTAGTAAACTAGATAAAAGAATGAAACATTGTGTAATTTTTGATGATTGTGTTAATGATAGAAATCAGTCAGTTCAGAGAAATTATTTCACAAGAGGTAGACATAATAACTGTAGTGTATTTTATTTAACACAAAGTATGTATTCATTAGACGGAAGTGTTATTAGAAAGAATGCAAATATATTTATACTATTTGAAATAAATGCAAGAAACTTAAGTGATTTGTTAAGAGATTTGTGCGTAAGAAATAAAGATGAATTTAAACAATCGTGTAACAATGCTTGGTCAAAAGATTATGGCTTCATTACAATTAATATTGATAAAAAATTTCATGATAGAGTTATCGAACAATTGTTTACCGAGTGATAAAAAATATATACAAATATAGTGTTATAATATTTTTTAATTTTATATATATCAAATTTGTCTATCTTAGAAATTAGAAAATTAAAAAGATAAAGTAGTTATTCCATCAGGTAAAATTTTTCTTTTATCATCAAATGAATCTAATGCTAATTTATGTTCTTCTTCTAAATACATTTTATGTTTCTTTGAATTAAGTCTATAATTACATGCTGTTTTTATTTCATTATTAAATAATGCATTTTTATAATCTTGAAATGTTATTTGATTAGCCACTGATGCCTTTGAAATTCCTTTTAATGTTTTATGTGTTTTAATATTATTAGTTGTATCATAACAGTAACATTTAGATTTTAAAAATATAGCTTCTGTTATGAAATCTTCATTTCCTTCTAATTCATCTTTTACTTTACATAAATCAGAAGGATGAATAAAATCTTTTATTTTATCTATTTCTTCATCAAGTGAAGAATTATACGGTATTGTTAATTCTAAGAAAACAGAATCGGTATCTGTAAAGTGTAATTTATAGTTTTTGCCATAAGCAGGTGCTAAATAATCATATATAAATCTATACATAAATAGTTTAGCTAATTCTAATATAGTGAATCCTATAAAATTAAACTTATCATGTTTTACGCTGATTCGACGTAAGTGTACAGCACATAGTTCATCACTAAATCTAGTAGTTCTTTTATATGTAGGTTTCCTTGTTAAATTTTGAAACCTATCTTTATCATAAACTATTTCAATATTTTGTCTATTACGCACATTTTCTAAAGTCTTACCATAAAATGCATTATTCATTAATTTGAAGAACACGTTTCCAAAATCATCTTTATTTCTTTTAGCTATTTTACGTTTTTCAATATTGAACTCTATATAATTTTTTAACCACCTAGATTTTTGATAAAATAGTTTTCGATGTATTTTGATGAGAATCATTCCATGTTCTAAATACCAATCTAGCATTCTTCCTTCAACAACATACTTTCCTTTATTGCTTTGTGTTAACATAAGTTTTTTTGTTGGTCTGTATTTTTTAGGAATTAAAGATTTTTGATAATCTGAAAAATCTTCTATATTGGGAATTTTGTTTTCGGGACCGAAAGGAAAATATTTTGTTTTATCTTTTATTTCATCAGGGTATACTAAATCAACTTCATATATATAACCATGATTATAATCTCCATCATATGTTTTTTGATAATCTAGAATATTACACCATTCCATCTCACCTGTTGGTAATTCTTGTATCATGCAAGAAGAATATAAGCTATTAAAATCATAATATAACAAATAGTTTTCTCTCATGATTTCATCAACTGCTGCTTGACTATCTTCATTTGATATAAGTCCTTCTATATTTTGATTAAACAATTTTATAAACTGATCGCTTTCTTCTGGAGATAAAGGTTTCATTATTCCATAATCATCAGGATTTACTTTTTTATTGTAACACTGTACATAACGATTACCTAAAACTGATGAAACTCCACCTCTAATTCCAGATTCAAAAAATAATAATTTATCATATGTATTTTCTTTATAATGTTTAAGTTTAACACCAGTATGTTTTAATCCTGCTAGCCATGTTAAACCTGGTGTAGAATAACAATAACATGGATCTATTCCGTAATATTCTAAACACATATCACGAAAGTTTTCGAAAAGATCAGCTAGTATTAATACATCTATCTGAAGATATTTCATTGTATAATCATACATTGTTTTACAATTTAACTCTCTCCAATTCTTTTCAGCTTCTGCATAGTCTTCGTCAGATAATTGTGATTGTTTTAATGTTGATTTAAATTTATTTATTGGAGGAAGTTGTTTTTCTTCCATAATTTTATTCACAGAATTAAAATCTCCAGTTATGTACTCATACGGAAATATTCCTTTTAAAGGTTTTAAATTATATTTATTTAATATTTTACATTGTTCAGGTTTCAAAGTTTTCCCCATAACATCTAATGAATAAGGAGTAAAAAATCTAAATGCATCTAAAATTCTAATACAACCTAATTGCATTGAAAAATATTCTTCTTCTGTTTTACATAGTACATTTATTTGTTGTTGTTGTTGTAATTTTTCAGATGAAAATAAATCTTTCATTACTAGATGGAAATCATATTTAGAACCATTATAGAAATATAGAGGAACAAAGTTATATTTAAATTTATTAGCATTAAGATTACAAGAATTATGTGCTGCACCTCTATATAATCCATTTAGATGATCATGATCTTTTACCTTATCAATATATCTACCTCTGCCATTTTTATAATTTTTTGCAAATTCTTTTCCACAGTAATAACATTTTGTTTCATTAATAAAATTTAATTTTTCTTTTTCTGTTAATGGCATCATTGGTATATTTGTTTCAAGCAATTGTGAAAAGCGACCTTGTAATTCTTCTACTTTCTTTGTAAACATTTCTGAACTATCTTCACCATAGTATTGATAATATTCTGATTTAAATAATTCAGGATAATTTGAATGAATGTACATTCCCCAACATAATGGTTTTTGTTCAAATAAATATTTTTCTTTACTTTGTTCAGATGCACTTTTTTCATAATTATCATTATCAGAATTATCATTTTCAGAATCGGGTGAAGCCCTGGAACTTTCCGTTCGATTTTGTGTCATATTAACATTATATGCTTCAAAATCACAATAAATAGTAAAGGGTACTTTATTTTTAAAATACCATTTATTATATTCTAAATAATCATCTTTAGGAAATGTGTTTCTGACTGCTTCATTTTGTTGACAATTCTCCAAATGTCTATTCATTTCTTCTTTAGTTCTAAAACTTGTCATACATTGGAGACAAGGAAAATTGGCATTATCTGAAGTTTTTGTAAATATAGAAACATCTTTACACAATATAAAATGACCCTGATAATATAAAATATTCGCTTGAGCTGGCTGTTTTGTCTGTTCTAGTTTTTCTAATTTATCTTGATATATTTCATGTGTTTCACCAATTTTTCTTTGTAAATCTTTTTCAGTCTGTTGATAATTTTGATTTAATATTTGTAACTGATAACTATATTCTTTATCATATTGTTCTTTATATTGTTGTAGACATTTTTTTAAAGATTCATTTATTTTTTGATTGGTTTCATTTTCTTCATTATTTAATTCTTTATTGACTTCATTTAATTTTTGAATCGTTTCTATCTTATTTTGATATTTATGGCCATATTCTTGTACTAATATTTTTGTTTGTTGTTGATAATCTGTTTTACATTTTTGTAAAAATTCATTTAAAGTTTGTAATTTTTGTTGATATTCTAAAGATAAAGATGAATATTTGTAATTATAACCATCATTACGTCCTTTATAATTATTATGATTAATCATTATTGGTGATAGTGTTTTTATAATTTCAAATTTTTCAGTACATATTATATTTCCTTGGTAAAAAATATTATGATGCATGTAATTTCATCTATCATTATATACTATTTCTGATTGACATAAATTTTTATTATTCAAATAAAATTTTTTTGAATCTGAGTAAAGTGGAGTAATTTTACCAATAGAAACATAATTCACATTTAATTCAAAAACATTTACTTCTATTAAATTTTTATTCTTTTTATGAAACTTTATTAACCTATTATAATCATATGGAAATTCATCTAATCCATCAGAGAGATCAAATTCATTTATGTATTCTTCTTTATTATAATGACTTAGTCTTTCTTTATGATATTCTGCTGGATGTAAATGTGCTATAATACTCCACAGAAAACAATAATCATCTTCATTTTTTATGTTGATTATTTGTGGTGAACTGAAAGGTAAAGGAACATAACTACCACCAGTATTATTTTTATATTTATCAATTGCTATTTTCTTAGATAGTATTTTAACAAATCTCCAACCAGATTCACGTAACTGGGCTTCAATTATACAATTTTCTAATTTAAGTATCATCGATTCAAATATGGGTTGTATATCATTTACATTATGAATTTCTTGTGAATTTGTAAAATGTCCTTGTATTATTTCTTCAGGAATTCCATCAGGTCCATTTTTTGTATAAAGTACTTCTACATTCATATAACATTTGAAAGATTTCTTAAATATATTATAAAAGTTTGTTAATACATTATAAAAAGTTTCATCGGTTTCATTATGTTCAACGGGCGAAGCCCTAGAACCTTCGGTTCGCACGGACTGATTAAATAAATATTTTATATCTGTTACCGCTTCATCGGTTTTTTTAATTTCATCAAATTCATCTATTTCGTTAAATTCATCAGTATCGCTAAATAAATATCTTCCATCTGGTGCGGGCGAAGCCCTAGAACTTTCGGTTTGTACGGTCTCATCTTCACTATTAAAAACTTTTTTATATTCCGAATGTGAATAATCATCAAACATTTTTTTAACTTTTATATCAGTAGGCAATGTTTCTAGATAGTTTTTATAACTATTTAATTTTAATATATTTCCTTCATCAACTCGATCTACATTTTGTAAATGCAATTTACTATTTAAATGAGACTGATAACTTCTTTTTGTTTGCAACTTTTTTTTACATAAGTTACAATAAAACTTGGTATTTTCCATTTTTTTATTTTTTAAGGAAAAAATTGTGTTTTAATTTTAGATATAAACATTCTAATATCAAGGACTTGAGTGTTATTTTATATTATTATATATTTCACGTTCCTAAGTTATTTTATTTTCTTTATCATATTAAGTTTTATCATATTAAGTTTTATCATATATTATTATACATTTCACGTTCCTAAGTTATTTTATTTTCTTTATCATATTAAGTTTTATCATATTAAGTTTTATCATATATTATTATACATTTCACGTTCTTAAGTTATTTTATTTTCTTTATCATATTAAGTTTTATCATATTAAGTTTTATCATATTAAGTTTAATCATATAAAGTTTAATCATATAAAGTTTTATCAAAAGATAATTTAAATTTTTTTTCACTAACTATTGATTCTTCATCATCATCATCAATTGATTCTTCATCATCATCATAAATTACACTTTTTGGTATAGGATGCCATTCCCTGATAGGATACCATTCCCTGATAGGAATATCTAATTCTAAATTACATTTCTTATCTGATAATAATATAATAGAGAAAAATATTGGTCTTTGATCTATTTTGGAAAATTTAATAACACCACCATAATCTGAATCAGTTTTAGTTTTTATTAAAGATGATAAAATTTTAAATTGATTAGATGTAAATCCTAATTTAAATTTTGTAGACCCGACACATAGTTGTCTAACAGTATCTTCAACTATACCATCATTATTATTTTCAATTGTTAAGAAATGAAATTTAGATGAATTTTGATTATATGTAGTATTAATATCATGTTGAGATATAAATTTTTCTTCACTTAAATTATTATAATCACTAATATTTTTATAATCTTTTTTACCATTTACACCATTTTCAGATGTTTCAGAATCATCATCTATATTATTATCATTATTATTAGTTTCTTTAAGATCGGGCAAAGCCCTAGAACCTTCGGTTCGTTTATTATGATTATGATTATGGTCATTGTTAATAGTATAAGGTGTTGTCCACATATAAATTTTCTCTTGTTGAGCTAAGCCATTTATATAAGATTTTAATAAATTAATATTTAAGTTTGAATATAATCCTATATATGTATCATCATCATATCTTTGCGGCATTTCTAATGTTTCTTGTTTATAAATTGTATCTCTATAATAAACTTGACATAATAATTCTTCGTTATGCTTTTTACTCTCGATATGAATATTATATTGATTTTGTTCATCAACAAATAATCTAATTTTTTCCTTCGAAAAAGATTTTCATTTTTTAACTAATTCTTTATTATTGATATAATTACTAATTTTATTTTCTATCCAATCAGTATTACTAATTGGTAATACTGCTCTAATAAAACCATAAACATTATTATGACCTATTATAACCATATTTTCTTTATTTAATTTAACATAAGCTACATCATTATATTTGCTTACAATCTCCATAAATTTTATAAACGCGTCTCCTGGAAATAAACAATAGTTAGTTTCTATAGAAGGTAAACCCTTTGTTTGTTCTCTAAATATTTCGGCTTGTAATTCAAACAAAAGATTTACATCTATACATGGATTTGTAATAGTATTATTATTATTATTATTATTATTATTATTATTATTAAAACATTTATTTTCAAATCCCGTTGATCTCGTCGAATAAGAAGAACAGGATGATGCGGACGAATATAATTTTTTTAAATTTGGTTTATCCATTTTTTTATTTTTATTAGAAAAAATTTTATTTTTTTATTTTTATTAGAAAAAATTTTACTTTTTTATTGTTTTAAAAATGATGTTACCAAATGTTGGTGGAGGTGCATATATCCCGAATAATCGTGAATTAGAAATAGAGATAGAAAATTATATCATGAAAACTGGAGACGTTTTATCTGGTCCATTGCATCTTTCTATTCTTCCGCAACAAAATACAGAGTTGACAAATAAACAATATGTTGATACACAAATCAATGACTTAAAAGAAAAATATATAAATGATGTTTTAGTTCCACTGATGAATGAATTAAAGTTGCTTAAACTTAATGACAAATCATTAAACGAAAAATTATTAAAACTTGATAAAAAGGATAGAGAGCTAGAAGCAGATGTAGCAAAACTTTTTAAAAAGATTTCTGAACAATCAAAAATTTTAATATTACTTTCTATAAATTTAAAATCTGCAGCCATTAAAAATAAACATCAGATAAAAATGTTAAAAGAACAATTAGAAGATGAAATAGAAAAACTTCCTGAAAGAATTTAAAAAAATTTAAATAAGTTAAAAGCTACATTCCAAAAAAGTGTTGATGAATTAAGTTCTAAAATTATTCAACAAATGAAAAAGATGAATAGAATAATAAATGAAGTAAACTCGCTTAATCGAAAAGTTGATAAAATGAAAACTCTTAAAATCAATTTAGAAAATGAATTAAAGAAAAATTTACAAGAAAACTCCAAAGAAAATAAAGAACAGTTAGATGCTGTTAAAAGACAATTAGATGTTCTTAAAATTAAGTTAAATGCACTTAAAACGGCATTGAAGATTAATCAGCAGAAAATGCAAGTTAATAGAAAAGAAATTAAAGTACATCACACGCTGCTTGACGCAATAGATAAAGTGCAACAGTCAATTAATAAAGTTATCTCGAAGTTGTTGTCCATTCACAAACGTAAATCTTAATCGGAGCGAAGCTCCTCGAGGCTTTAGCCGATCGTAGATATTTTTCCCAAAATCAAATTTAATCTTAAAAAATGCCTATAATTTATAAACACAATCTTAAACATTTTGCTTCAAATCAAAAAATTTCTCATGAACCATCTATGAAATCTGTTTACCATTATGACAGTGTAGAAACAATCGGAACACAAAAGTTCCTAGGCACCGCAGGTGCCGTTCAAAAAGAAGGGGCTGGCATCTTAGCAGCTGCTATAGGTAGTACAGCTAGTGCAATATCAAATGCTGTTAAGTCTCAAAACGAATTAAAACAACTAGAAGCTATTCGTAAACTTAGGAATGATTCTGAAGAACTAAAAAATTTAAAAAAACTTTCAGAGGAAACAAAAAACAAAATTGCTAACATAGCTGTAGGGGGTGAAACCTTGAGGAGCGGAGCTCCATCTGATAGTAAACATAAGAAGAAATCAGGCGTAGCCATAAAACGTTCAATTGAAGAAATAAGAGGTAATGGTGTTAACAGCAACCTTCGGTCTAACCAGCAAAGCTGTAGCGGAGCTGGTCTAGCAAAATTCAAAAATATATTTTTTAGCAAAATTATTTTAGCAACATTTTTTTAGTAAAATTATTTTAGCAAAATTATTTTAGTAAAATTTTTTAGTAAAATTTTTTTAGTCAAAATTTTTTTGTCTGTGAGAAAAAACAAAAAGTCAAATTATTTTTTATAAAAATGTCTTCGCTTATCGAAAATAAATTTAGATTAGACGATCCTCCGTTCGTCAGTTATAATAAAAAAAAGAAGGACTATATAAGAATTGCTATGAATCCCGGATCTTCCAGTAGAGTGAATACTGGAGGTGATTTAATCTTTGAAGTTGATAATCAACAAAGTTATTTATATTTACCTGATTCATTTTTACACTGTGAATATTCTTTATATAGTGATGCCAATTTTACAACACCATTACCAGATACCGATAATATTGCATTAGAGAATAATTTTTTTCCAAAATTATTTACACAAATGCGTTTAGATGTTGCAACTCAAAATATAGAAACAATAAGTGATTCGCCAGGTGTAATTGATACAATGCTTAGATTTGTAACAATTGGTGAAAATAATAAAAAGCATGAAATCGAAGGTTGGTTTCCTGATACTAATGATGGTATAATTGTTGATGATTTAACTTACGCTGGAACAGATGCCGCAGGAATTGCGAAAGATGTAGAAAATATTGCAAAACATTTAAATAAAACAAACAATAGTGCATATAAAGAAAGACGTGAATTTAACAAGAAAAGTAAGCAAACAGTAAATTGGTCATTGTCTCCATTATTCGGATATTTAGATTATGATAAAATATCATATCAATTAAAATTTAAATTAATAATTCATCGTACAGCAAATAATGAATTAATCTTTTTTGGTAAGACTGGAAAAAAGCATATTTAAAAATTAATAGACTTGAATGGTGGATTAAGCATATTACTCCTAGTTTAGAGATTGAAACAGCTATTGCAAAAAGATTAAATACTAACAAGCCAATTCCAGTTAATTTTCTAAAGCGTACTGCTAGTTCAGTAACTTTTTCCGAACAAAGATTTAACTGGCATTTTACTAGAACTGCGAATACTCCAAGATATTTATTACTAACATTTCAAAGAAATAATTCTCCAAGTTTTGATAAGAACAATAATCTCTTCCATATTAATACAATTCGAAGTTTACAAGTTTCATTAAATCAAACCCGATATCCAATTGATCCATTAAGATTCGATGATACCAATAATCAATTTATGGAAGGATATGATTCTTATCGAAATCTTTGTATAGAATTTGGAGTTGAACCACAATTAACTCCTGGAGATTGGAGACATTTATATCCTGTTTTCTGTTTCGATTTAAGTGCACAATCTGAAGATATTATCAAGACTGGTTGTGATGTAACAATTAATATTGAAAAGAAAGATTCCACAACTTCATTTATGGCTTATGGTTTATTGCTAGAAGATGTAAAATATTCTATTGAAATTCTTAATGGAAAGATGGCTAGGATAGGTTAGTAACCTGAGGACCTTTGGTCCGATCGGCTGAAGACTCGAGGAGCTTCGCTCCGATAAGTTAATTAAATTCTTAGATTAAAATTTTTTGTAACTAGAATAGATTAAAAATTTTTGATAACTTAAAATTTTTCATAACTAGAATAGATTAAAATTTTTGATAACTTAAAATTTATTCATAACTAGAATAGATTAAAATCTTTGATAACTTAAAATTTTTTTATTAAAAATGTCGCAAGCGAAAAGTAATAATAATAAAACTGTTGAATTAAAATTACGTAATATTGTTGACAAAAATACCCCTAAAACTATTACGATTAACAAAAAAAAGTATTACATAAGTAAACCAATGATAGAGAATATTCAATTACCAGAAGAAAAGAATGGCGGGATTCCCCCATTAATTCCCCTAATAATAGGTGGCATAGCAGCAGCAGGAAGTGTTGCAGGTGGGACAGCTGGTATTGTCCAAGCAGTAAATAAAAATAAATCAGAGAAGGCAGCATTAGAAGAACAAAAACGACATAATAGAGAGTTAGAGAAAGTTGCTAGGGGTGAAGGAGTAGTAGATAATTTTATTAGTAAATTAAAATTAGTTGATGAAGGAAAACGAGTTCTCAAAAATATTCTCCACAATGTTGATGATTTAATTGAAATTAAAGAAACAAAAGATGGTTCTGGAATATATCTAAGTCCTAGTATGATAAGGTAATAACCTCAGGACCTTTGGTCCATAAGTTAAACATTTATTTTATCTTTTAAATTTTTTTTATCTTTTAAAATGAATTCTACAAATTCCGAAAATTTAATTAAATTAAAAATTTCTAATTTAGATTTATTGAATTATCTCTTAAAAGTACATAAAACCTCAAATTGTAAAATTTATGAAGGTAACGACGACAAACAAAGTTTGGCTACTACCTACGGTGGTGACATACAAAAAACATTAGAAAACTTTTCTGCATTTATTTGGAGTAAATATTCGAAAGAAAAACATCTTCCTGGTCATTCATATACCGGCCCAGGAACTCGATTAGATATAAGACTAGATGAGAATAATAATCCGAAACCAGGTGAAGAACCGATAAATAGAGTAGATGCCGCAGCTTACAGGCATGATTTAGCTTATCGAAATCATGATCTAAGTTCTCGTCATGCAGCTGATAAGAAGATGATTCAAGAATTAGATAGTATTCAGAATCCTACATTTAGAGAAAAAATTGAAAGAATGTTTGTTAAGAAAGCTTTACAAGCTAAAATATTATTCGGTCAGGGGATAGATGAACTGACAGCAAAGCTGTCTGAGAGCAACGCTCGAACCTACGCGTCTGAAATTCATAAAGAATACAGAAGGCCTAAATATTTATTGAAAGTAAAAGTATTTAATAAAGATGATATTTGGAGTGCTGATCTTATTCATATGCCGAATGAAAAAGATTATAAATACGCATTGACTGTTATAGATTTATATACACGATACGCTTGGGTAAAGCCTTTAAAAAATAAAAGTGGTCTTTCAGTTAAATATGCGTTTGAAGAAATCTTTAAAGAAAGTAAGAGAAAGCCAACAAAATTGTTTGTTGATAAAGGATCGGAATTTTATAACAGAAACGTTCAGCCACTATTTGAAACTGTTTATTCAACTGAAAATGCAGGGAAAGCCGTAGTGATAGAAAGATTCAATCGGACGTTAAAAAATAAATTATTCAAGAAATTTACTGAGCAAAGAAATCAGAAATGGTTGAAGATATTACCAGGAGTTGTAGAAGAGTACAATAATAAAGTTCATTCTGGTATTGAAGAAACTCCAAAGAATGCTTCTGACGACCCTGATTTGATAAGAAAAAAAAATATTCGAGAATAATTATTCGAATGAGAGTAATCCGAATTTGCAGAAACTTAAGCCGAAATTTAAAATTGGAGATAGAGTTAGAATATTTAAATATAAGAATAAATTTGAAAAAGGCTTTGTTGGCTATTGGACTAAAGAGATATTTGAAGTTTGTAAAATAAATCAAACTTATCCGATTACTTACGAAATCAAAGATTTAGATGATGAAGATATCAGAGGCCGATTTTATCAAAATGAATTACAACGAACTGATTTTTAATTATCATTATTTTCATTCAATTCTAACACAATATCAAGAAATGGTACTCCTTTTTGTAATTTAAATAAAACATAAAGACATAATTGACCACAGTAAGTAGTTCCCGGTTTTTGAATTTGAAATGTATTATAAGTTCCATTGCCAAGTAATTTTTTGACTTCATTTGTAGGTGGAAGTCCATAGGAGTCGAAATAGTAATTATCTCGATTTTTAATAAAGATACCTGCAGACCAATGTACTCCTTTTTCATCTGTTGTGTGAAGATTTGTTATGAAATTTATAGTTCTTGTTGGCTTATTTTTGATCAATTGTAATTCGTCTCTCATTAGAACATGAAAATTCTTTATTCCTAATTGATTTGCAATTTTCTTTAGATCAAATTTGTAGTTGTTTGCGTTCCATATAATTTTAAAAACTCATTTATGTTGTTCATTTTATAATAAAAAAATTTCTTAAGGGACCCCTAGAAGTTAGAAGGGAGGGGGTAGTAGAACTACGTTCATATGATATTGAAGGATATATTCTTGCGGTTTCTTCCACTTTTAAAGAAATATTATTAGACACATGATATATTTTAAAAACCTGAAAAATGTCATAATCACAAATTTGAAATTCTCAACTTTTCTGATTTTTTCGGTGTCCTGGAACGGTCATGATTTTAAGGGTGAAAATTGTAATTTTTAAATTTGAGATTTTGAAAAATTTGAAAATTGGGTATTTTTAAAAACGCCTAAATTTATGAATTTAGGTCTTTATAACCTGAAAAAGGGTTCAAATTCATGAATTTATGTCGTTTTTAAAAATGCCATTTTTTGAAAAAATGGTACTTTTTGAATGGATTAAATTCATGTATTTAGGTCTTAAAAACCTGGAAAAGGGTTCAAATTCATGAATTTATGTCGTTTTTAAAGATACTATTTTTTTGAATTTTGTGGTGTCCTGGAACGGTCTTTTGCCCATTACTTGCGAAAGCTCATCACGACTTCTTGACTTGGATGTTAGTGGAAGTGTACCACAAATCCTTCGATAACGTCATCGCTTTAATCGGCGATAACTGTAGTGTGAACAAAGCTTTGGCTAACCTTTGTGAGCTTCCTCTTCTGGGTTGCTCATCCCATCGATTGAACCACGCTGTGACCAACTTCTTGTTGGAATATGAGAATAGGCTCTCAAAATTGAACTCATTGATGGGTAAACTGAAATCGTTGAAGTTATCTGGAAAGTTGCGTAAATACACAGAACTTCGACCTGTTCAACGGAACGTGACAAGGTGGAGCAGTACCTACGAAATGGTAACGAGATATTTCAAGTTGAAAGAATTCTTATCTCTTGGAGAGTTCGACAAATCCCCTGAACTGCTCGACTATATGTTGACGGCAAGAGAAAACTCGGATCTGATGGAGCTATCCAAAGACCTCGCCAAATTTGACTCAGTGACCAAAGCGCTCCAGAGAGAGTCAACCAGCGTCGTGGAAATGAGGATTCCTTTCGACGAAATAAGCAAACTATACCCAAGAATGGAAAAGTATCTCTCGCCGGGAGCTGATATTGTTCATTCGCCATCGTTTGAGAGTGGTATTCTTAAGATTTCGAATGAGCAGGAGGATTTTCTTGATCCCGATGAGAGACAAGCTCTGACTAAGCTTGAGTTATCGAGACAAAGTGATAGTGCTGAAAGTCAATCGTGCAATGATGATACAGCGAATTCTAAGCTTGACTTTGAAATTACTAAAAAGACGAAAATTGAATTGTACCACAGAGTCAGAGAAGATCAAAAGGTACCCGACATCCATTCAATATCTTCTCCTAACTTCAAATGTTTTAGAACGTTTTTTCAGTGTTGCTGGCATTGCTTATAACGATTTGAGACAAAGTTTGTTGCCAGTTAATTTAGAGATGCAGCTTTTTTTGAAAGTGAACAAGTCTCTTTGGAACATTGATACTCTAGAAACAGCATCAAGCAACGCAGATTTTTAATCCATGAACTTATGACACAGTTATAGATTTTGTTAGATTTTTATTAGATTTTGTTAAGTTCGATTCAAGGGAGTTCTTCAAGCAAGTAAAGCGATTCCATTACTCGAACAGCCCAGATTTGTTTTGATCTATTTTTCTAAACGGTATTAAACATAGTAGACCTAGCTTACTAAAACTTCAAAAGCATGTTTGTTTAGGCTTATTATATCAATCAACGTTTTCCACTAATGATAATTTATGGCCTACACGTAAGTTTTATAGTAATTAAGCTTGTGCAATAGACAACTCACCCTAGCCTATAACCAAGACGCAGGCAGACAGCCTTAAAATGTTAAGCTAAAAATCATAAAAGACAAAGATACTACGAATACTAAGAAATAATAATAATAATAATAATAATAGAATACTTTATTCATCATACAAAAGCGGTATGACTAATACAAGAATTGTTGGGTACTGACAAAATCAACGTGTCAAAGTTACGAACGTGACGAAAATCGAACAAATGAGTTGTAATACAAGGATGAGTTCCGACGTAAAGGAAGAAGGGCACGGGAATGTCTAATATCATGCTTAGAGTCACGCAAAACAAAAAATTGGGACAACGGATGACAGTCTTTATGTATACAAATACTTTTAATGATCTTCACACAGCATCTGTCAAGGAGATCACGAAGTGAATTATGGTGGGTCAAATTGGCCCACCGACAAGCAGTTTTGTACAGTATCTCAAGTTTCTTGAAGTCCTTCCTATTTAAATCGCACATAATAGGCCAACAGTATACAATATGACAAAAAACGATGCCGAAGAATGCTTGCATGATAACGTCATTACAATTACCATTGGATTTTAATTTCTTAACATACGACATGGCCCGACAGCATTTTGCATACAGAGACGAAAATTGCTCGCTCCAACGCAAGTTATTCGAAAAAATCACTCCAAGAATTTTCACAGATGTCACTACTTCGATTGGCACACCATTGATAAAAAATCTCTGGATAGGACGCATTACAAGATTTCCGTGATAAAAACATAACTTTAGTTTTGCAAACATTGATAGCAAGCCTTTTCTTGCAGACCCTGTCAGACAGCGAATCAACAATAGGCTGGAGTTTACAGTTTTTGATGTCATCAAATTTATGAATGAGACTGATGTCATCAGCATACATCACACATTTTGTTTCATTAAGATTAGGGATGTCATCCAGGAATAAAATAAACAGAAGGGGTCCTAAAATTGATCCTTGAGGAACGCCACTACTGATATCGTTGAAGGGGGTGTCACAAGATGGGATGCGGACTCTCTGTTGACGATTTTGTAGGAAGCTTTTGATCATGCTGACAACGTGGGGGGAGCAACCAAATCTATTAACTAAAGTTAGTAGAAGCTGATGGTGACTGACAGTGTCGAACGCCTTTTGCAGATCCACTGTAAGTAAGGCGACGGAGTTGTTAACATTTTCGGTGAAATGCTCAAGCAGAGAAAGTCTGACACTCAACAGAGCATTGGAACAACCACCAAAACTCGAGACATAACCGAATTGTTTGGGATCAATCTTCTTTTGGAGTGAAGGGAGGAGAAGTTTATCTCTTACAAGGCGTTCAAGTATTTTGCTGAGGAAAGGTAGTAGAGAGATCGGTCTGAATTCGGAACTGTCCTTTTTAGGTAGGGGGAGAATATTGGCACGTTTCCATGCAAGCGGGAAAGAAGCAGTTTTTAGGCACATATTATAGATTAGGCAAAGGGGGTAAGACAAAAACTCAGCAAAACTTCTAATAAAAAACCCAGGTAAGTCGTCAGGACCGGAAGAGTTAGATTTGCATTTTCTAATCAAGGCTACCACTTCAGACTCAGTGACTACTACACAGGTCGATGAGACGTGGGAATCTATCCGAGAATCGACGAAGTGATCAATATCTGGGGGTGAAAACGTGGACTTGAATTGGTTATTAAGATCAAGAGCTTTTGGAAAGTCAATGGTACTTTCAACAGTTGGTTTCTTGATTTGGGAATTGATGACCTTCCACTTCTCAGACTGGGAACCAGCTTTCAAACTATGATAGTACCTACTCTTAGCTTTAGAAACCTCTGATAAGAATCTTTCACGAAGATTGACAAACTTAGGGTAGTTGCCACGTGAAAGAGCACGATCTCTGGAATCGGACAACGCCTTTAGAGCGGGGGAAAGCCAGGGAGGGTCACAACTGCGCATGCGAACATTTTTTTCTGGGAAATACGTTTGTAACAGGAACAATAAAAAATTCTGAAACTTGTCAACATGAGTGTCCAAATCGTCTGAAGCAAGGAAAAAATTATCCCAGTTAATACACATCAAAAACTCACAACAACTAGCGTAGGAAGATGCGGTGAAGGAACGGACTTTTACTATCTTTGTGATAACAGGTTTAGGGACACAAGGTTTCACGAAAACGCCTCTATGATCAGATCTACCCAGTGGAGCAACACAAGAGGGGTTCTCAAATCGCTCCGAATGATTAGTAGCTATAATATCTAAAATATTCGAGCCCCTCGTCTGCGCAGTTACAATTTGTTTTAGATCGTGGAATAAAAAGAAATCAGAAATGTGATGACGTAGGTCATTGATATCACCCACAAGAATAGAATGATTTACCGTAGGATCAACAAAAATAGATTGTAAGTGTTCAAGTACGGTAGTGTGGGCAAAGGCTGCACCCCAGTAAGGATGGTAAAGAACTGTAATCGTAGCATCGAAGTCTGGAAAGTGGCACGATAAGATGTTTGACTTGATGCTAGGGCGAGGATTGTTAATGATGGAAACACGCAGATAGGACTTATGATAAAGAGCAACTCCTCCTCCATTGACATCTCGATCTTGTCGAATTAAATCATAGCCATCAAGAGACACAGCGTCATCAGTTATAGCTGCGCCAAGCCAAGTCTCAGTGATACAGATGACATCAGGTTCGAGGTTAACAGCACGTAACTTAAGATCATCACATTTGTTAGATAACGAGCGGGCATTGAACAGTAAGATAGAGGGTGAAGGCACTTGCTTATTCCTTGGTCGCCGTTGTAATCTCTGCTGCTGTGGTTGCGATAGAGGATGGGGAAGTTGAGGGAGAAGAGGACTAGGCATGGATGCGTGCGGAGGTGTGCGAGTGACCGTTTGGGAGAAAGCACGCGCGTGCGAGTATGAGGCACGAAGTTGAGGGAGGCGAGTACTTGGCGTGGATGCATGTGCAGGAGGGAGAGTGATCGATTGGGAGAACACAGGAGCGTGGCAGCACGAAACGACAGTTAAATCCTTCTTGCGTAAGAGCTTGTAATACCAAAGGGAACGACGAAGAGACCGGGAGATAGAAATATCCCGCTGCAAGCTAAGGATATGGGAGCGAGAGTATTGCAGTCTGTCTGACGTCATAGCAAAGATGCGTGACTGACTGATCCGACGGTGTAGCTTTGAATAGGGAAAACAGGCAAACCCAGCAAACAGCGATGCGAAGATACATTGAAAAAACACCTAAATGAGTGGACTCAAGCTAAGATATAGAGATGTAAATTGAGTTTGGAGACCAGCGGTGAACTATCAGAGTAGCTAACGGGACGAGGAATCAAACCATACAAAAATAGACGTCGTTGTTTGGTGAAACTTATGACACGATGATGATGAACAGTCTGCCTGAACGAGGAGCCACGATACGTCTGCTCGCTAAGGCGTCAACGGAAGTTGTGAATAAGTTTAAATAAGTTCAGGTACTATCACAACTCGATCATACATTATCGACCAAATAATCAATTAATTGGCAATTAATTGATAATTGATTGTTGTATCTGAGTTATTACAATTACATGTAATTGATTGAACAACATTTAATTGCTTGATGTACGTTCAGTCAATTTTTTCCGACCCCTGCTCTGTAGTAGGGGAGGATGGGGCACATTGAACCACTAGCCGTTTCTGCGAAACTGTAAATAGTGGAAAGTTGATACTTTAAGACATTGTTTATTGTAACAAATGAACATGATTCCTCTGATAACTTCAATTGTTTATGCTCTCCATCATTATTTTTACAGGATTTCCCAAACTTTCAATGAAATAGTAAATTTTCAGAATATTGGAACCTATGTTTTAATGCAACCAAAAACTCACGTATGGTTTTACTAAGAAGCAATTTTCTCAAGGATTCTTTATCAATGTCATTATCTAGCAGTTAAAACTATTTGAGTGCAACTACTTGAGCACATGAGCACGTTTTTGAAAAGTTAGCGAAGTGGGGGACATTGAACCACCGAAGATGGGGCACTTTGAACATGGTTCATAGTGCCCCAATTCTTTATTCGTTTTCTTTTATTGATTGATCGAAGTGAAATATAAGTTTTGACATGTGATTATGCTACAAATTGGTCTGATACGCTATAAAATTGACTATTTATAAACATTGGAGCAGTTATGGTATTCATTTTTGTGCGCTGTAGCTCTTTTCGAGGACAAAACACCAGGGCAGCACGGCGAAGATTAAATACTGAAAAAATTTATTGATAAATTGATGTAAATCATTTATCTCAATCAAAATAATGTCAATCAATCAAATGATAGGACTCCGGACTCCGGCCAGCAACTAAACCCGAAATATAATGCAGGCAAATTATTTATCTTCGTGCATAGAGCTGTCACTGTCTTGATGTCAACTTTTTCCGTCAAGCAGAAGTACATCAGAGACAGCAGTGCATGCAAAGCTTGTAATAGTTGAGGGAATGAGCCGCGATAATGAAAAAAGGATTGTCATTCCAGTCGGTGATTTAGTAGAGAAGACAAGTAAAGCCTTCCTAGCCTTCATCACACCTACACACCAAAGGTCACATCAGAGACAAAAATGAAATATCACGTAGTTTGTTTGAGAATATTACCTCTTAGTTCTTACCCTCACTTTAATTGTGTGATAGCTCCTCCAAAGTGCATATCAAAATCGAATGTGTACTCATATTTTTTGGAGAAGGATTGTGGATTTTTCTGCCTGGTGGAGACTGGAGAAAAACCGTGGGAAGCACACATCAACAAGATGGGAGGAGCTAAGTTGCATGCATCCAACTTAAAGTGACATTAGATAAACTTTCATCGAAAATGATAGATGATTGATGCAGCAATGATCACTAAAAATAGGTTCAGGTAGGCCTATAATGATCTATGATGTAGGTTGTCAGTTTATTTTTAAAAAAACTAGGTTATATATACTTGCAACCCGGAGTCGGAGTCCTATCAAAATGTTGGGACTCCGCATCCCTGATTTAATTAAGCTGGAACTTCCCTTAGTGGTCGTGCAAATTAAATTGTATATGCTTCGTGCTTTGGTTCTTTTATGAATTCTCAGCTTTTTATTGCTTAGGCCTACTCGCGTCTTACATCCTACCAGCCGCACATCTTTTGCATGGCAATTTGATCTATCGCTTATTAAATTTCATCGTTGTTAATGTCTACATGTAATGCACAATGCCTACAGACATGCTTTAATTGATGATCACAATGATATGTAATATTGTAAATCAATGCATTTAGCATCAATGCTCTTCTATCATGAATAATGCTATTAATCTGAGAACTCTAACAGTCTATGGACATTTTTCTTTTAGAAATTAGCATGTTTTTTATATCAAGCATATGCCATCATTTTTTCCAGTAAAAATCTCTAACTATGAATATTGTTGCCTGATTTTGAAATGAACTGAAGCTGTAAATATGATACATAAAGTCTAATGAAGTTGAACAAGAGAGTAATAAATAAAGCAGGTTCAATGTGCCCCACACATCGGGCACATTAAACCACTTTGGTAAAATTTTCAAAATTCAAATTATGAGATGAAATGTCACAGAAACGTCTAACAACTCGGAGATTACCTAGCATACCCAGTGGTCGGGCCAGAGATTTCCATTTTTTCGCAGCTCTACAAAATTTTCGCAGGCCAACTAATACCAGCAAATTATGGCATCATATTTCATGATTTTGAAGAGTAAAACACCGCTCTTATCAAAACTTGACCAACGCCCTATATCTGTCAGGAGAAACTGATTTTTCAAAATGTTTGTCCAATTTCCGCAACTAAGTGCTTTCTTGTAATAAGCCAAATTTTTCGAAAGTAACTACGTTACTCACAAAAGATTTATCGTAAATATCTGATTACACGAACTCGCTACTACCTCCATCTATTGTTTCTTAGGAGCCTTTTTAGGAACTACCTAAATTATAAAACTGGCACTTTGTTATCAAATCCATCAAACTAGTACATACATGTGCAATGTGCATGTAGCAGCCAAAAGTCACTAACCTTACAACTAAGCCACCCACAAAAATTCTTGCTATTACATGTCATTTTAGACATGATCCGTTCCAGTTGATAACAGGCGCTGATAGGAAGTTCACAACAAAAGGAAATAAACCAATCAGCAATTGACAGAAAGTAGAAGTTCTCATCAAAAGAAAACAAGTAATAATTACTGGAGAAAATGTTTGATCCCTTGCAAATTTTATACAGAAATATGAGAACCGCTTTCATTGTCGAAGATGTATTTAACGCGACATGTTTCGCCATTTACCTGTTTTCGCCGTTTACCTGTGTCATTATCCATTGATTTTCAATTCGTGTCATGAACGCATAATTAATTGTCGGCTTATTGTTGTCATTGTCATCTCCAGTGTCCGCTTGACTTCATGTGATTTCATCTCCAGTCATAGATCTTGTACCTTCATTCCTGTGTAACGCGTGAAGCAGAGCAGGCGAAACATGTCGCGTTAAATACATCTTCGACAATGAAAGCGGTTCTCATATTTCTGTATAATAATTACTGATCGAAAGAGAAATAACGGATGATGTGGAAATTAAGCGTGTGGAAATCTCAACTTGTAAAGATGCAACAATCCTGTACATAAAAACCTTTAGCACGATGTATCTGAGTATGATATCCTCTATCCATTGACTCCTGCTCCCCACGCAGCTTTCTTGCTTGCTTTTCCACTAAATTGCACGGATATTCCCCATCAATTCTCTCCGTCTCGGAATGCATCGATCTTGAGGGTATAGGTCCACCCCAAATTTCCCGGCACGTGGAGGAACTGAAGTCGATCAGTGGCGACTGCACAAGCATCAAATTTTGACATCTGTTAGCAGGAATAATTGGCAGCCGAATTAATCTTATGATCATACTATTTCTGAAACAGACGAAGGTCTTAGGCCGAAAACTTGTGTGACAATGAATTTAATTCGAACAGAACAATATTATGCTGCAATATTATCAACTCCGCCTCGATAGTTCTATATCATATTAATGTTTTCCATTCCTTCGTGTGTTTCTTTTTGTTCGATGCCTCTATCTTTTATCTCTTACTATTCAGAAGTACCGAATTTATTGTCGAAGTTACGCGTATTTTCCATTTTTTGCTGTAACTGTTTTCAACTTTTTCTGATGGTCATCTGTCGGCTTCTTTCCTCTTTCTCCTCTTGTTCTTTCAAACAAGCCTTGAAATGACGCTTAGCCAACGACACTTTTTTACGAAGACTGTCTGTGATTGGCAACGTGTGGTAGAACTGATTGTTGGCAGTTAGGTCAATGCTCACACACTGTGTTGATCAAAAACAGATGTATCGAGATTCGGACATTTTATTTTTATGGACTTGGCATCATTTAAGCGAAAATTCCATAGCAGTCCATTTTCCTGGGCCAGCTATGAAATTTTCTGCCTTGAAGCTTTTACGTCACTACTCCCCATACTTGGGGCTTGGACGGTGCTGCACAGTCAGACTTATGGAGCGCTGTAGTACTTTTAGTCCGGATGCTCTTCCTGCCGACTTCCAATGACACCTTCGGGGCTCGACCTCAAGACCAAAAGATCGCTAGGCCAAGCACTTAAATACTGTGCCACGGAGACCACCAGGTCTACGTGCCTATATGTATAAAATGGGGTAAATTTTTCGCAGCATCCCCGTCTTTAGAATGCGTTTTCAAATTTTCTGAATGGAAAGAACGAACCGTTTGTAGGATGAGACTCATTCATTTAACATCACTCATCGCTTGATTTCATATTTTCGGGTGATCTTCAAAACCACCAGCTGTTCGAGGATATTTTGGACAACTTAGTGGTAATGTAGATGACAGTGATAACACAATTCTAAACATTCTGTTTTCTGCATCCATAAGGGCCGTTGCATAGTTAGCTAAATATCAAAAATTTGAGCAGATCTTATGGGAAGTGTGGATGTCGAGCACTTCAAATGACTCCAGTTGCGTTCAGAATTTCAGGTATCGAGCGACTGTACAAAATGAATTTCAATGCATGTATCCGACAACAATACTCATGTGAATTTGAATTTTATTTGTTTCGCTCATACATCGATTGAAAAATTATTTGAAATCAAGTCGGTTATCATTCTTTTATAGAACTATCGGCAACTTTTTAAACATGGCTTTGAAAGTTTCGTATGCGGTTACAACATCCACAGTAACTCAGTAGATGCTAAGAATTACTGTTGCAATTCTTCTATTTTGCTGAGCCTGTTACAAGATGTAAGACGCTTTGAATAATATGAAGCTTTAACTAAATGATAACATAATGAATTACATGCTGATTAGTTGTCATTAGTTTGCATTTTCCATCCTGTAGACCAGTATTCATTCTATTAAACAACATAGGTTCATTTAAATGTAAGAATTACAAGGTTTCAATTTTTCGTACGACCAAGTCAATTTTTTTCGCAGCGAGTTCATTTTTTTAAAACATTTTCGCAGCTGGCCAGATCACTGCATACCCTTAACTTTTCATCCGAGTTTGATATGGTATATTCAAGCTGTCGAGAGAAGTTCAAAAACATGTTCAATGTGTCCCACCCTCCCCTGTGTATCAAGTTATGAAGCATAGTAAATGAACACGCAGCTTTTATCATTTTTAGGAGTAGTCTAATAGGAATATTATGTGTGAAAAATGATTTATTTGTTCTTCACTTTGCAATTGAATAACCGCCATAAACACATGAACATGAAAATGAATATACACGTCCCAACGAGCGAATGGAGACACTTCACTCTGTGAACAACTTCAAACCTCAAAAAATACTTTCGAAGTCATTTACCGTCTCTGGTCTTCATGACAAGATAAAATTTCTTCCACAATTCCTCTCCAACTGTTCCATCCACAGAATGCCTGATAATCGCCTATGTAAGTAAACAGCATTTCAATTATACCAGTTTCCTGACGCCACATCTGAAAATAATCAATTATATTTAAGAATATTGTCATCGTGCGACATTTTTTACAACTGCCGCTGATTCATTCACAACACACAACGCAGCAAAAAGATGAAGGGAAATTTGATGCAGGTTACTGGCTAACTTATTTCTTGATTTTGGAAAATTCGTTTACAAATAAATTGTCTACCCTTCGTCATTGAGGAAAAGACTGAGATATCAAAGATTTGAGAGCAGAAATGAAGTGACAATCACAAATCGGAATTATTGCATAACATGCACAACGCATGACATTCACGCTTCCGTTGGATGGTAAACGAGAAATACCTATCTGAAAGCCTTAATGCACTGTAGGCCTATCACGTGAAAAAGCAGTCTTCCCTATAATGATGCTGCTAAAAAAAAAACGTGGTGCACAGAACAAGATAGGCCAAGACAGTGTGAAAGGACACTGTATATGTTGGTCAGACTGCTCGCACTACTAGATCAGTAATTGTGAACATATCGATGTAAGAGAGATTGAAGTTTGAATGCGACTACAATGTCAAAGCACGAGAGCTGATGGTCTGCAAATTAAAAAGTATTCCAATCTGCTGATAAACAGTTGTTCAGATAATGCATTACTAGTATTTTTGAAAGTAGAGTGAATGAATCTAGTTGTGTTTTGTGCTTATAGCATGTTTTAGTAATTAATTGTCAATAGCTTTCTCGAATGTTTTTGAGTGTTCTAATTCAAATCAATGCTACTCGCACCACAGAATTAACTATTTTGTCTTATATTATTGTCTTACCTGCTTCGGTTTGCGAGAGGTGTGATTAATTCGAAATCAACGGCACACCGAGGAACTTAGCAAGTGGGCAAAAAGGAATTCCTAATACCTTACAGAGATAGGAAAAAAGTCGTGCGTCGCTTGCGGATTACTATGAGTTCCAGCAAAGTGCTTCGATTGCCACAATTCCTTCAGATTCGAAGAACTCGGATCAATGCGCACACGTTTTCTCCATAATATTGGCCCCTCCGATCATTATTGAAAGAAATAGCAGGCGTACGAAAATTAGTTCACTTGATGATTTCACATCCTCTTCTGCGCATTCCTCACTGCATAGTTCATACACTGAATCGAATGCTAGCCATCGACGTGTGTTTTGGTGTGTGCGAAGTGATATCACAGCACGCACGCCTCTCTCACTGGCTCTGGTGTCCTCTGCTGACAGCTTATTGTTTGCAGTTTCCAATAGCAAGCGTTACACAAATTATCCATTCGAGAAGGAGCAAGGTGTCTAATTCTGTGATGCGCCATTTCGATATTAAGGTTACATGATGTTCCTTCCTTTCTAGGAAATTGAAGATGCGAGCAGATGAATCTAATTCTGTGACTCGCACAGTAACTATTTTGCTATTTGCATTTCAGATGATGTTCTATTGACAAAGAAGATGAGAAACGATAAGATTAAATGATAAATGGAATCATTTTAATCAAATGAAAATCGCTAATATTGGTATAATTACAAAATTATTCATTAATATTAATCAAATTTACCAATTCAGGTGCTGATAAATAATGCGGGGAGCCTACTTTTCCGCAAAAATACGGATTTCCATAAATAAAATATTAATTTGGCAATTCCTGAGATCGACGCAAATCTACAATAAATGATGAAAAGGGTTGGGGGTGAGGGTGCATAATTATAAAAGAAAGCCTTTTATCAATTTATGTGTTGAAGGGAAAACATCTTACAGAGAGTACATATCAAATTATAAAAAATCGCGCTTCGTGATATTCTTCAGCGGTTCGGATGTTTTGCAACATGGTTAAAAAAGCTACCAAAATTGTTCAGGAAGTTGAATGAACTGGAACAGAGAGATAGTCTCCTACATCGTAAAATAAAGCTCTCTACGACTTGCACAATTGCAGTCCCTTGTGGGACTATTTGACAATGAACTGCTTACTGCTAGTGTTACTGTAATATTAAAATTTATCAACTTCTTTCAACAAGCTTTGAGGGATTAGCAGCACATGTCATGCTAGGAAACTCCCCTCTGCTTGTTGGCAGAAAAAACTCGAAATCTGCGCAAAGGCTTTCGAAATACATCAGACATCATAATTAGGGTTGGGCAAAAACATTTGGTGTTTAAGAGTGTTTCAAGCAATGGTTCTCAAACTGGGGTCCGCGTCTGTTTCACGGGGACCGCGAAATTGACAGTAAGATGCACCATTGAGATATAGGAAAGGTAGAGCCCTTTTTCAACCACATGAGTGTGAGAGAGCGTTTTCAACTCTTCTTGCGATAAAAACAAAATATGGAAACCGACTGGGTGTCACTCATGACATGAGAGTTGCACTATCCAATAAAGGCCCAACGAGGAAGAACTGCTGAAGACCAAGCAGGTGAACCAATCTCATTGAACTGACGGTAAAATTGATGAATGTTGAGATTTATCGATTTGTAATAAACAATTGCTAGCGGGAAGCGTGAATCATTGTGAAATAATTCTGAGATTGTCAACTTATAATTTTTGTAAAGTTTGAGAACCACTGGTTTAAAACAACGCGGCCAATTGTTTAAAACATTTTAACACTAGGACTGAAAAGTCACGCTATGTTCTGCAAACTGTGTTTGATAATGTGTTCATTCTGCATAGTCAGAAAGTGGTTCCTTGGCCGTTGCATAATTCATAGAAGTAGGGAAGACACTATGGCCTACTATGAGTGATGAAAGTTAGGTCATTTCGCCAAGCTTCGTAGTGACATATTTCAATAAACTCATTAATCCTGCGCGCTCCTTAATAATTCTTATTAGAGGTGTGTGTTTGTGACACGACACAAACATGAAACGAACACGATTGTGTTGAAACATTCCTTTCGTGTTGGCAATTAGAACCATTTTGGCGAGTACACTTGATCTCCACATCAAAGGACGCGGCCTCAACCCAAAATAAATGCTTGACGGCTGCCAATGAGACACCAATACACCAATGAGACCGCAAGCAGGAATGGTGTATTCTCAAAGTCTTTCTTGTGGAAAGAATCAGTTGACCAGGAGTCTTACATCAGTGTCATCTTGAGGAAGCGGGTAAAACTCCCACCAAGAACGTGGTGGTCCACTTTTTTGTCGGTAACCCTCTTGCGGAAGTAGCCAATCGGATTCTCAATATTGTCTCTTCATCAGCAGAGGTTGAGAGAATCAACTCAATTCAATGGCGGTTGAACAACTAGAGATGAACAGACTCAAGCATGAGAGTTGAGAAGTTAATGAAGGCGGCAGTGAACAAAAGGCTAGAGAGTGGGCGAAAGCAAGCACGAGTGCAGCTACCTTCGACAGATGAGGTAAAGCACAGCGACAGCGAGGAGGAATTCATGCAATTCTGTTCGAACTTTTTTTTAGATTGTCTGGATAGCAAATCCTTACTTGCATGTCTCAACCATGATATAAAATATAGTCTCAATCACATTTTCCTATACGATGATGCTCTAATATGGCGTTAACAAAAACAAGGCATTAAAATATTAAAACCAATTTAAAAAATTAAACATCTACTAGAAAAAATATTTTATTCCCATTTCCCATCCTAATCATAATCATGTGCATAAACTTCTTTTATGTTCTTCATCTTTCAGGGAATGTCATTTTGATTGATTTCATTATATATGTCTCATTCATTATTCACAGTGGAAAGCACACAGTACTATTGATGTTAAGAGGTCGACTAGGTAGAGTGTGTTAACTACAGTCTAAGTTGAAAAAAGCATATAGGTAATTGCCTGTTTATAGGCAAGTGCAGTATTTAACGAATGCATATGAAATAGCTAATGACTTGATTATAGGATAGGCGTACATGTCTACCTGTACATCACAACTTAATTTTCCTGAAACAACAAATTGAAGAACTTAGATAAGTAATCGATTCTGTTATACAGGGTGGCGCACGTAAACCGCCAGATTTTAAACTTTTATTACTCCTCAAATATTCATCCGATCTTCATGAAATTTCGACTCATACTAGTTTGGAGTATAGGATTTATGATGATTATACCTGTTGTACTGAGAATTGTCAGAATATTCTGATTCTATTGACCGAATGACATGTACTCATTTTGTTGACATCGAAAATCTAGATCAAGTTAATTAACATAAAATGAATCGTATTCTGCACAACGAATTGTGCGCAGTCTTGAAGTGAATATTGTTCAGTTACTTCCATGTCATATAAAATACCATTCGACAATTAAATCACTATCTGAAAAGAATCGAACATAGAAGAATGGATGATTATTCGGTTGCAGAACGAGCAAAATGCGCGGCTTGGTACGAATGGCTCAAGAGTCCAATGGAGGTACAAAGGCTTTATCATTCAGAGTATGGCAAGAACGCGAGAGCACCGGATGCCCGTACCATAAAGCGGTGGCACACAAACCTGTTGACCAGTGGTAGTGTGGTGACTGTCAAGCGCGACCGGTCATCTTCTGAACGAACGGAGCAGAATGTGGAACGAGTTGTGCAGCACTTCGAGGAGGACCCAAACACATCTACCCGTCGTGCATCTAATGCTCTTCAAGTGAGTCGCCGCACTATCCAGCGCATCCTCCATGACTATGGATGGCATCCGTACAAGGTCCAGGTGGTGCAGCGATTACATGAAAAAGATCTAGAAAGCCGAATGGAGTTCGCAGAACAGGAGCTACAGCGCATCCAAGCCAACCCGAGCCATTTAGTGGAACTAACCTGGTCCGATGAAGCTCACTTCCATCTGGATGGTGGTGTGAATCGCCACAATTGTCGTTATTGGGCCAACCATAACCCTCACTGGATCAAGCAAGAGTCTATGCACTCGCCACGCACCACCGTCTGGGCGGCAATCAGCCAATCAGGTATCTACGGACCGTTCTTCTTCGACACCTCCGTCAACAAGGATCGGTATCTCAAGATGCTACTATCTCAAGGAGGAATTTCGGCCAGCGGTGCAGTCGGACAGAAGAGGCAGGAACATCATATTCATGCAGGATGGTGCACCTCCATACTGGGGACTTCCTGTGCGTGAGTGGTTGAACAAGAAGATGCCTAACAGATGGATAGGACGTGGATCTCCTAACATGCCCTGGGCACCGTGTTCACCTGACCTGACGCCTTGCGATTTCTTCTTGTGGGGTTTTGTCAAGTCCAAGGTTTACCATACACGGCCAACATCCATGCAAGACCTGAAGGACCGCATCATACAAGTATTTCAAGAAGTGACAACTGAGATGTGTCGAGAAACTGCTCTGGCCTACCAAAAGCGACTCGAATCCGTCCTCGAGAATGGGGGAGGACACGTTGAAGTTTGATGACTACTAACACTTTTTTCTTATGTTTTTCATTTAATAAATGTTTTCTATGACATTTACCTTAATTCGTTTTGGTCATTATTGATAAAGAGTGGGGGAAAGGGAAAAGTTTATCATTAAATTTTACATGTTAAGATACATTGTCGGTATGTCAATTTTACTACATGTCATTCGGTCAATATAATCAGAATTTTCTGACAATTCTCAGTACAACAGGTATAATCATCATAAATCCTATACTCCAAACTAGTATGAGTCGAAATTACATGACGATCGGATGAATATTTGAGGAGTAATAAAAGTTTAAAATCCGGCGATTTACGTGCGCCACCCAGTAGGCCTATATCTGCTGTTGATAATATTTAAAAACTTTAATTCTATACTTGAAAATTGTTTTGAAAGAAAGTCAAGTTATTTATTGTAAAATCGTACAAAAGGTTGGTCACAATTTTCAATTTCATGAACTGTGAAGGCATATTTCCTCTCCTTTAATTATATAGCATTCAGTAGAATAAATAAAGCAGGCAATGTAACTTAAAATGCCGCTTCACCTGATGACTTCAGCAGATCAGTGAGAAAAACTAATATATAGTTTAAACTTGCAATTCGCTTTGTTTTTCAATGCATCATGTAAGCCCTACTTTCAAAACTGGAAGTAATTAGGAAACTCAATAAATTTCAGCAAAATATTCCGTCCCTGGTGGAGTCCCTGATAATGGGAATGTCCTTAGAAATATCTAAAACCGATGTTTCTGCGAACATTTTCAATAGAAAATCAATTTTCTGTTGTAATATTTGAAACTAGGTTTATTTGGCCCTGCCTCCACGAACAGATTTTAGTTTGATGCTTCCATTGGGGTGGTTTTATGAGGAACTAGTTTCATGACCATTACATGAAGACGTCGCTTGCCAAAGTACCCTAGAAGAAAACTAGTGCAGCGTGATCCTTTATAAAAAACTAGGGTATTACTCGAGTACTCGACTCGACTCGAATTTCGAGTTTGACCATTAGGGCAGTCGACTCGACTCGACATTTTGCTATGCCATTGAATACTCGGACGACTCGACGAGTCCTCGAACGACGATGAGTGTTTGAATGGAGTTGGCGAACATATGTAAAAATATCTCGAGTTTGCATTACTTTCTTGTTTCGATTACATTGAATTTCTTTAATGACTTACTACTTTAGCGTTTTTATTCAGCATTATGTTTTGGTCATAGCCTGGTCACAGCAATATTGTTGAAGTTGCAATGAATTGTATCCTAAATTCAGTCACATTTAACGACGGCCAATCACATCAGCTACAGGGAGAGGATTAATTATTACTATCTCAAAAACTTACCCTTGCAAAACGCAATTCGGACCTGTTATTTTAGCCTATCAGACAGTTTGTTTACTATTTATAGTTTTCTCACGCACGTAGATAAAACTCTAAAACTCTGGCAGCTGTTTAGAAATCGTAATTTATTTTGTATTTTAGTAAAAATGCGCATGTATATTGTCATCAAATTTTATTAAAAAACGAAAAATGTTTTGCAAGCATGTGCAGATTTTTGTTTGAAACGTTATCTTCTATTTTGATTCAATACAGCACTTATAAAAAATTACATTCACCAAACTTAGGTAAACAGGTTTCTCACAAAGGCAAGTGCAGGATGATATAATGGTCAGCAGACTGCAACTCGGGCAATGTCACATTAATCACCTACAATTGATACAGTCTGATGATGTGCTGTTCTCTAAAGTGATAAATAACTACACAAGCTGTTTAACTGCAATAGACTGAATAGGTTACTATTAGATAAATACATAAAAATCGATAAATGCACATTGCAATAGCGCAGAACTTGAATAAAAACTGCTAACTCCTTTAATTTCTATAAATAATAGGGCCAGTTCTGACATTTAACAACGACCAGTAGACGTAGCACTTCATAACTGCGAAAAAGGCAGGTTTAAGTTAAAGATGAAGTTGATCCTTTGTCAATTTCCTAGTAGTAACTAAGCGATGCTCTCTCTCCCTCTACGGTATTCAGAATAGTGGCACGCTGCTCAATAATAATTGTACAATATGCCTACAAAGTAAAATATATACAATGCTTAAACAAAAGGTTTTCAAAAAAATTATTGCAAAAATAATTCAAATAAATGATTGCATGCATAATTCTTTTCAATTTTGTTTAATGCATGTCTAATGTCCACAATTACGTATACTGTATAATAAAAATACCACACTGAATCAGAAGATGTACTGGAAAATTTGTTAAAAAGATAAAGTCATGACGTTTCGGGTGATGCTACAACTATTATCAAGTGTACACAATAAAATGGATAGAACGTGGACAGTGCAAAGCTTCAGCAGTTATCGGACATGAACGCTATTAACAAGTCTGTTTGCAGAAAGTACATCATGTTGATAAAAACCATCGTGAAGATTCAATACATTGGGTTGATTGGACTTAATATAAGCAGGTTCTACTCGTCTGACAGTTAGGTTGTTACAACGCGATAAAACTTTACAATGATCGAAATCAATAAAATGTCCAGTATTGTGAGAATGGTAGGCAAGAGCATTATTCATATCAAAATTAACAACAGCTTTTCTATGTTCCTTAAAAGGATCTCCCGGTTTCTCCTACATAAAATTTGTCACAATTTATGTTCCGACGTATCTTGTATCACACAAGTCAAATTCGTAGCGATAGATGACATCATGACAAGTGACGAACTTTGGTTTATCAATCTCCCGGCAGACAAATTGCTTTACGCTGCGACTTAGGAAGACCCGAACGATGAATGAGTCAATTTGTAGGTTAATTAGCCTCAATTGTCGGCGCACATAATCACTGGACTTTTGATTTTTAAATGGGAGTACTTAACGGAGGACATTATCTTTGTCTTTATGGCAGGATTGGCGGGGGCTTGAGGCAGTGTCACACTTGTTGCCGAGGTAACAGTTTATTGCGGACTCTATTAATTCTGCAGAATAGGATAATTCAAAGAATTCTTTCGGAACTTATCCAATTCTTGGTTGAATAATACCAACGTCGAGGACAGACGGCAGCCGAGGTCTATCATTGTATTGAGTAGAGAGCGCTTGTAAATGAAGTCCACGTGGCTGACGAAGCAGAAGACCGCCGTTGAATGCCGCATCTGTTGATAACTGTGATAAATTTCGTGAAGCACCATCTGTGAGAAAATAAAAAAAAAGGGAGACCTCCAGCGAATTTTCACCCTCTCTTTGAAAAAGAAAAGGAGCTCTCCCGTGTCCTTCGATCCATTCTGCAAAAAAGAACTAGCTAACGAACTCTCACCCTCCGGCTCAAGACTCGTCCACCTATAAGGCCTTCCAAAGACACACAAATCTCCTGTCACAGTGCGTCCAATCTTATCGGCATCGGAAACTTACAATTTCAAATTGGCAAAATGGCTGGAGGAGAATCTGAAGTAAATAACGAAAAGCGAAATTTGTATCTCGTGCATTTTACAGTTCACCTCAACCATCCAGAATTTGTCCATAGATTAGAACTGTTTCATGGTATCATATGACGTGGCATCCCTATTCACCAATATCCCGCTTGATGAAACGACTGACAAAATGAGCACCTGGTGGGTGTTGCTATGGACAGTCCCCTGCGCCCTCTACTACCTAGCATCTTCATGAATCATGAATTTTTGGAAAGTTTGAGAACCACTGGTTTAAAACAACACGGACACTTGATGAAACGATTGACAATCTTTCTGATCTGGCTTTCGAAAATGACTTTTTCAAACGACAAACAGGCTTTAGCATTTCACGCAAAGCATTCTCACCTTTACTCCGTCTGTAAACTAAAGGCTATTATTTATCCACGATGGCAAAGTGCATGAGCACCTGTAGGGTGTTACTATGGGCAGTCCCCTGCGCCCTCTACTACCTAGCATCTTCATGAATCATGAATTTTTGGAAAGTTTGAGAACCACTGGTTTAAAACAACACGGACACATCTTCATGAATCACATTGAGAAGAATCTGAAGTCATCTGAAAAATCCCCCTGCTTTGCCGTCGCTACATGGACGATACGATGATAGCATTCTGTTCAAATGAGGATGAGGCCAAACAATTTGGCAATACCAAGCTTACAAAATGATTAGTCAAACATTATAGTGCTCTAAGTCTTATGTAATCCTTTACTTGTATGAGCTTGCATGACCTTCCGTAGAAGTCTGCGTGAACTGCTTAATAAATGGCTTTGAATTCGGCCTGAATAACTTGGATAGTCAATAGGCACAGCGATAACAAGGAAAGATTAGATAAAATTAGAAAAATTAGATAACCATTGCTTTCTGAAAATTGGGAGAAATGATAGAATCAACTGAGTTTGTTCTTTCCACGGCTCATTAAGATGCATAAAATATTGATGGAGGTTACCTCTACAGTTCCGTTTCGAGATTCGAATGACTGGGTTTTTTTAACCATGTCCTTATTATCAAGTTATCTTCTTTTGGCAAAAAAAGGCCAATGAAAAGTGACATGTCAAATCAACATCAACTACCTAGTATCTGACTCATAATCGAACGTCAACATGTCATTCGAAACAGGTGGTAGTTATAGAGCTTGGTAGACTTTTACAAACAATATCACAATAATTCCACTGCTTATTTCTTAATGAGTGCTGATGTGCCATTGCAGAATCTTTCAATAGCCAATTGTAAATTCCTTGATTATCATGTACTTTTTATCAGACCTCTTTCTTGTTGGCTAAATGTATTATTGGCTATGTAAATCACACATAAAAAGCAGACAAAGCAGGTCCATGTCAGTTTTCCATTATTCGATTAACGAATCATGACCCGATTTAATTCGACTCAAAATCTGACGATTCAAAGGTCCCTAAATTACAAGTAGCCTCCGGGATGCTAAGAAGAATGAAAATAGAGGAATGGATTTTTTACTATCTTCTTCGGAATCCGACTGTAAAAATTTACAAAAAATATCCCTCCGGTTGTCCGAAATTTCAATTCTTGAAAAAATTTTGCGATTTTTGGTTATCAAGTCTCTTTCATAGAAAATTTTAAATGAGCACGAAATCCTTGTTAATTAATAAAGTCTATCGTCACCATTTTGAAAGCTTGTGTCAAAGTTTTCTTTTGTCTGCCAATCTGAACACAACTAGCCACTTATAGAATTAAAGTGCAAATTAATCTATGCTCAATAGGAATATTACGTAAAATATGTTAATTGGTTTGTGCAATTACTTACCAAATTGTCACATTTGTTATGTACGTATTTTCTTATCAAAATTGGAAGACACGGTCTATAAAAGTTTTCGTTTTTATCAAGTCCATCAATTCATACAAAACTATAATAGGCTTAATAAAAAGGAAAACACATAATTTATATATCACACAAAAATCCAAATTGAATGACGGAGTAGGAAAGAGAATAGCTATATTGACACTTTCAAATTAGTGAGAAATCAGATGTGCCTCAACGCATAATGTGGCTGGTATATTGTACGTACACTCATCAGATCGTTGGCAAGTTGCAGTTTTCCTGCATGGTGCATGTTAACAAAACGTGTTTTGAGCAAATTGTGAAGCTTGAGCGACTTGTTTTCAAGATATTCAACATTGATGATAAGATCAACTTCTCTGACTTCTGTGATTTGTTGGCAGCTCGACTAGCACGAAAAGCACTGTGTCCTGAACATCCTCTCCATATTATTTATAATAAAGCTGATGATCAAGAAAAAGCAGGTTCTCTCCCAATTTTTACGACTTGTATTTCAATAAATAAAAAGCGAGTCATCCGACGCGTTTCGTCTATACACAGACAGTCTCAAGGGTTAAATTGTCGCTGTACAAGTGGGTTTACAAATCAGTCAGTGAAAGCAGCTCATCTGGTCATCTCATGACGTCTGTTTATTGTTTGCATGTTCGTCCGTCGCAATATAGCGGGATTCAGCCACCCTAGTAGTAATCGCTGTTAGTTGTTGATCAATAATTTTGTAGTCGAAATTGTTAATGGTCATCACTTTATCACTGTGGGCCTTCATCGAATGCCCACTCTAATCGAATGCACTTCTAAGTGCACTCTTCTGGTCTTCATACCGTAAACTACGCTCATGTTCTCTGTAGCGAACTTGAAATGGACGACACGTTTGACCTATGTGACTTTGGTCACATATTCTGCAAGTAAATTCATAAATAACATATTTACTTTTGCAGTTATACTTTGGGCCAATATTTTTACAAATACTACATGAACAAGTACTTTTATCCGATTTTTTGAAATTTGAAACAAGCTTTTTTCCAGGTTTACTGGTGATACGTATCGGAATATCGTATTTATTTTTTATTTCATTGATTTTTCTCAAAAATCCATCGCCTACAAAATCAAGGTTCAAAATTACATTATTTTCTTCGACGTTAAATTTTTTATTTCTATTTTTGCAATACATATCAGTTTTACTAAAACCATTGTTATTTAATCTATTTTTCATGATATCGTACGCTTTTTCTGATGGGTCAGAGCATCGAGTCTCGACGTATCGGAAACTATTTTTCATAAAATTATTTTTTACGTAATTCGGCAGCCAACTATCTTTGCGTAAACTTATTCCAGAATGGCAAGGTTTGCTATACCAACTATATTTTAGCCTTCCCTTCACTGAGATGCTTATGTCCAGGAAATTGAGATAATCATTTTCTGGAACTTCTAAAGTAAATTGAATGTTATCATCTATTGAGTTAAACGTTTCATGAATATTCTTAAGTACATTTTTATCCTTGGGGAAAGGACCCAAGATGATATCGTCTATGTATCTTTTATAAATGGTTGGAGAAATATTGTGATTATTTTTCAATTTTTCTATGGCTTTATTTTCTACGCTATTCATATAAATTATCGCAAAAGGGGGTGCGAAATGTGTCCCCATTGGACAACCTTTTATTTGGAGGTACGTCTTATCATTGTACATTATGTCATAATTATACGATACACATTTCAGGAAGTCTATGAGATCGTTGACGCTGAAACCATAATTTTCTATGTGACTCCAATGTTGTATAGCAAAGGCTTCTATCACGGTTATACCTTCCTTAATAGGTATACTAGGGTATAAATTTTTAACGTCAAGTGAGATGAATATTTGATCACTATCATTAACAATATCTTGACCAGGGAATTATAGATAGTTTATCGGGAAGAACAACGCACGATGTTGCGAAATCTGCTTTGACAGGGAGAGGGTTAACATCTCGCGCTGCAGTGACTACTTACATGACAAAGATAGAGCGAGAAGCTGTCCCTTCCAAGTTCCAATGCATGCGATAACGTGACTCACACCTTTCATTACTTATGTGTAAATGTGTTAGCTGGGACATTGCTTCGTCTTGCTGACTATCAGACTGTCCGATTCTCAACTTCGCTCGCCATAAAGTGCATTACCGTGTAACATATATTTTAATGACAACGTTCAACCGATGGTGTTTTCGTGCTGCGTTCCTAATTGTCGCAGTGGCTATAAAAATGCCCAGGAAAAATGAGGTCATTGAGAAATGCTCAATGTTTCAGTTTCCAACAGACCCTGCTCTGCATTCAAGATAGATGTCTGCTATCCCACGAAAGGATTTTACTCCTAATGAGAATCACAGAGTGTGTGAGAAACACTTCAACGACCACGACTTCGAAACAACGTCGACCGACTCACGTGAAAGTAGACGGGAGAGTAGATAATCGCAAATTCTTCAGAAGAAACGATTGAAATCAACGGCAATTCCTTCAGTGTTCCCAGAGTGTCCTAAATATTTCACCAAATCTCCAACTGTTCCCCGATCTTCAAATTCGACTGCTGATTCCCGACGGTCCTTTGAGAGCAATAGAATTGAGAATTTGATCAGAGAATCTATTGAGGAAGATTCGCTTGATTCTCTCGATGCTCTGCGTTCGAAACTAAGTGATTCTTCAAGTCACCCTCTCCCCACCAATATTGTGAAGGTAGATAATCAGTCGTGTTTGATTTTTATGTACGTCAGTGTTTCTAACATCGAACTTATGGCTCCTGTTCACAAAGCTACGGTGATCGTCGACGAAAGCATGAGCGTACGAGTATTCGTGCTGTCATCAAAGTTAGCGAATTCCAACTTTCGCCTTATCTTCAGTGGAGATAAAGTAAAAATCATTTCTCAACTTTGTAACGTTATTACCTATACGAAGAATTTGTCAGAAAAACATTTAGATAACAACAGTAGCTTTCAGTACCTATAACTCGCTGCTTCTTTTCTTGAAACATTTTTAGATTGTGAAAGTCAATCAGATGACCCCGAATTTGAAATGTACCACCTAGTAAATTTTGTTATTGAACGTTTTTGTCAGTAAAACAATTGCTTGAATCAGAAAAGAAAATTCGTGTACTTGGTCAAATTCAGCAGAAACTTATTTCCACTGTTATGCATGATGACTCCTTTCTGATTGTTAAGCCAGACGCTTTATGTGAGTCCAAGCGGTTGGTGGATTTTTTGTCACCAGAATTGTTGGATTTGGACAATTTATTAGAAAATGATGTAAATATTATTTACTATGTTGCTGGTTACATCGGTAGAAGTGTTGCACGCCAACTCAAATGTTCGGAATGTAAAATTCTGCTTATTGCAAATGATTCTGTTGACGAGTGTCCACCGTTTACGATTCCGTTGGGTAGTAGCCAGCTTTTTGAAATGGCCAATCGAGGTGGTTTGGCTGAGCCCTCAGATTTGTGTTTTCTTATAAGCGCGATCAGCTACCTCTCTTACGCTGTCATTTTTGACAATGATGTTTCGAAATCACGTTTTCTTTCAGAGCAAAATCATCGCTCTCTGTTAGTGAAAGCAACATCTGATGTAATGATGCGTAAATTCTGTAATATATCGACGAGATGTAAATCAAATCATATTGCTGTTGACCATATTCTCACACGAATGTACAATTGTTTGTCGAAGAATGAACTAAAACGAGTGAACACAAAAGATGAGTCGGCAAGTATTACAAAAAGATGCAGGAAACTTCAGAGCGATTTTTGATGTACACAATGGTTGTCAAATCATGTAAATATGATGTTGTAAATATTCCTTCATTTTCTGTAAATAGTTCTTGCACTATTTTCTTATTTGTTGGATGAATGTTTTAACACGAATTTTTGTAAACATTGTAACATTATGTAAAAAAGACAGGAAACTGTAGAGAAATGCTGCAAACTGTAATAAATTTTCTTGTCATATTCTTCATTGCTTTCATTATTTATATAGTGTATAAAGATGGGGATGTGCGTATATACATGAGTTATGATATGCAATTAATAGTTGTACATAGCGATTTAGTATCTTGACATAGGTAACATGAGTGTTAGTGTTCTGAACTACTAATGAAAGTAACCCTCATTATGTCAGTAGTGCGACGTTGTTGTTCTTCCCGTAACAAAAGATATAATCTATAATTCCCTGATCTTGACTTCTATTTTTCATTTCATTTATCAAGGAGTTAGAACTATTAATATGTGCCGGTACATGTTTTACTAGTTGATTAAGTAGAACACTTGCCAACCAGTCAACTTTCTGAGTTGGTGTACCTATAGTTGACGCTATCGGGCGCAATGGAAAAAGTCCATTTTCTTTGTCCTTATGATCTTTTACATTAACATGAAATTTGGCTGGATGGCTCCCTGTTACGAGAAGTTTTTCGTGGTCGATATTTGTCATTTTCTTACATTCAGCTCTAACTAAGCGATCAGCTTGGTTTTCTATTGCAGAATTAGAGGCATACATGATCCATTATTGGGTCATAGAGGCATGTATGACCCAACACAGGTTGGTCAGAGCTGCCTATCAGATCTGTCCTTTACGGATCAAAGGACATGTTGCAAGGAAAAGAATTCACAAGAAGAAAATCAAGGTCTGGAGGCTAAAGGATGAGGAAAGGAGAAGAGAATACGAAGAGGAATTTGCCAGAAGTGTCAAACAGGGAGATGGAAGTTGAAATTCACTGGTCGAGTGTGCAACGGAAGCTGTCATCAATGTGTGTGGAGAAACGAAGGGACAGCGAGGCAGAGAAGCGAAACCTGATGATGGAATGAAGCGGTTCAGCGTGCAATCAAAGAGAAGAAGGAAGCATACAAAGTCTGGCAGAGATCTGGGAATGAGACTGACCGTCATGCATATTGCAGTAAGAAAAGAGAGGCCAGAAGGTGTGTCGCAATTTCGAAGAAGAACGCATGGTTCAAGTGGAGTGTAGGATTAACAAAAAGAGAAGGGCGTAACAGGATGTTCCGAGTTGCGGCACAGATGAAGAAAGATCGTGCAGACATACAGGGAACACGGTATGTCAAGGACGAAAGTGGTGCTATAAAGGTGAAAGAGACGGAGGTTAGAGAGACATGGAGAAGGTACTTTGATGGCATATCGAACGAAAGCAATGACATCACTCTGCATGACATCCCCCCAGCTGAAGGCCCAATCGCTGAATTCACGCTGGAGGAGGTGAAGGAAGCAGTGATCAGCATGAAGAATGACAAAGCACCGGGTCCTTCCAACGTAAACGACGAGATGCTTAAGTTGGCTGGTGAACCTGCAGTTGAGGCATTGCATGCCATTTTCCAGCACATTGCGCTCACCGGAGAATTCCGAAGAAGTGGAGCAACAGCTTGACGGTCGCACTGTTTAACAGCAGTTTGCATACAGCCGAGGAAAATCGTGTACGGATGCAATCTTCATCATCAGAAGACTTCAGGAGAGATACATGGAAAAGAAAAAGAAATTGTTTCATATCTTCGTCGACCTCCAAAAAGCTTTTGATTGCGTCCCACGAAATGTCATCAGATGGGCCCTCCGACGACAGAAAGTGCCAGAACACCTGATAAACCTCATCATGTCCTTGTACGTAGACACAACATCGAAAGTGTGTGTTGCAGGCGGAATGTCAGAAGATTTCGGCATAGGTGTTGGTGTTCATCAGGGATCTGCCCTCAGCCCCCTTCTCTTCATTCTCGTAATGGAAGAAGCTACGAAAGATCGCAGAAAGGGAGGATTGATGGAGATGTTGTACGCAGATGACCTGGTCCTTACAGGCGGGAGCAAGGAAGAAGTGGAAGAAATGTTCAAGAAATGGAAGGAGGACATAGAAAGCAAAGGTTTAAAAGTGAATATCCAAAAGACGAAGATGTTGATCTGTGGCAGCGAAGAATTTTCTCCTCTTCAATCAAGAAGGTTTCCTTGTGGTGTATGTGGTCGCGGCGTAGGTGCCAACTCTATTCTCTGCCAAAGCTGTGATAAGTGGTGTCACAAACGCTGCAGTGGACTGAATTCTCTCACAGGCGTCACAAACTTCCAGTGTTCGATGTGTGTAAACAACGCAAGGAGCACCGACGAAGATGAAAGATGTGTGATAGACGGTGTGGAGATCGACGTAGTGAAAGAGTTTTGTTATCTCGGGGATGTGTTGAGCTGCAAAGCAGGATCAGAGCGAGCGGTGCGAGCGAGAATTGCGTCCGCATGGCGCAAATGGAAAGATCTGGCAAGTCTCCTCAGGAACCGACACGTACCACTCAAATGCCGCGGACACGTGTATAGCGCATGCATCAGACCCGTGCTGCTCTATGGTGCCGAAACATGGGCCCTCACACAACACCTGGCCCAACAACTGAGTTCGTTTGACAGACGGATGCTGCGGCACATGACCGGTGTCTCACTCTCCGATCGAGTTGATAGTGCTGAAGTAGCAGGCAGGTGCGGCCTCAAACAGCTGGAGGTCGTACTCAGAGAACGCAGGTTGAGGTGGTTCGGGCACGTGAAACGGAGGACAGAGGAGGAGCCGATTCATCGCGTGCTCAACGTGGCTGTCGAAGGTCCCAGGCCACGTGGCAGACCACGAAGATCATGGCTGCAGACCATCCAGGAAGACATGAAGGAGCTGAGGCTGACAGTGGAAGACACACAGGACCGCGCCCGTTGGAGGAGTCTCATCACGTCCAACCCTCACCAAGGAGGAAAAGCAGACGTTAAAAGGAGAAAGTAAAGTAAAGTAAGTAAGTTCTATTGCAGAATTCTTTGAGATTTTTCTAATTTTATAAATATTTGTATCCTGAAGGAGACTTTCGGTACGGTTTTTTATGCTTTCTTCAACACAAATAACGATGTGATTAGATTTATCTGACGAAATAACAGATAATTTATTTTGTTTCAAGAAGGTTTTAGTTTTTCTATCTATACTATTGATACTTTTGTATTTCTTACTTTTCTTTAAATTTTTAGCTTCTTCGTGTAAAGCACGTTTAGCTTCTATTTCGAAAAGTTTTAGGTTATTTTCCAAGGTTTCGCTCATACATGGAGGTAAGTTTACGGTATTCTTATCAAAAGGAATGTGCATTTTATTTTTGTTAGATGCTCCGCAACTGTTAAAGTGATGAGACCAGCGCAATTTATATGACAGACTATCAATAGCAATTTCATTATCATGAAGAAAATCATCATTAATATGATGAGGCAACAGAAATTTAGGACCATTACTCAAAAATAATTTTATACCGTTAGGAATGGAGATTTTGGTTTCGTTAGTTAAGCAATTACTATCGAGATTATTGTCATGAATGTGATCAGACGAGCTACTCCCACTGAACCAAAATTCATCAACGTAATCAAAGAAAAACCAACACTTGTACTTCATATCGTACGAACTCCTGATACAAGGGAAAAAGTTACTTGTCCACCAACTCCACTTTCTCTATCAGTGTTATAATAAAGCTCCTCTGAGATTCTCTGTCAAAATGTCAACTCTCACAGAAAGGTCAAAGCCAAAACAAAACGTTTTCAATCTTCTTTTATCAAATATGCCTAATCTGCTCTCTCTGGTTTTTATCTTGTACTTTTATGTGGATTCTCTTGTTTCTGTGCCTGGCACTTCTGAATCGATGTTGAAGTGCAATAAAGCAATGTATTATTATTATTTGAATTTTAGTTTACACTGCATTGATTTCGAGTATGTTGTTGCTCACACAAGGGAAAAATTGTTCACACATTTTGCGTTTGTCAACGTTGGATAAGTATCGTTGCAAGATTTCAATCTGTACATCATTCTTGGTTGTCTATAATTAGACACCGACATCTTAGATGATCATTTTTTGTCATTTTAGGTTTTTTTATAGGTGAATAATAATCTTACAAATTTAGGTTGTTTATCTAGGGGAATGAAAAATACATTAAAATACATAGATTCATTGAGAGCAATGGTATTTTTGTTTATTTTCATGAATTGTGCTTTTTTCAGTAACTAATTTGTAAACAAATACCGCGACAATAAACTTGGCATAAGTTTAAAAAAAGAATTAGGGAAAAGAAAATGACAAGTAAGTTCTAGATTTAATCGCGATTCTGAACGATTTTATTTCAAGCTACAGCAACTGCACAGATCAAACATCAACAACTAAGAATATATGTTTCAAAATGTACACTGTATAATTTTACAATTGAGTGTGTCAAGCAAATCAAAATTGCTCGTATTTCAAATGCAATATAAACTCTATAAATGTTTTACAAGAATTAGAAACCCTGACCAGAAGCATGTGGCACTACCCAGAATCGATCATCAATGTCTTGATTCCGATTATAAAAGTAATTCGTTTTCATGATTTTCTCAATTTTTTCCAATGTGAGTACATGTAGATGAGTTAATCAAATAGCAATCTTTTGTACTAATGACACTATTTAAGTGATTTAGGTATTTATACAAAATATCCGGAATTTAGGTAAAAAATCATTTTTGGTGATTCACCTAAATTGTCGGTCTAGTTATAATCTATGCATCATTTGAAAACGTTGGAAAACAAGACTGTCTTTTCTCTCTATATGTTCGAATATTTGCTTTCTGACAGCGCATTGTGTTTCATCAACATATGTCTGGTTACACATGCTACAAATTATTTTGTACACAATATTTTTTTATAATGACAAACAAATGCTCTTATCATTGCACATGCAGCATAATTCGCACATGGAGTGGTTTCTTTCCTCTTTATTTGTCGGACAGGAGGGAAGGAGCAACAAAAACAGGTCTTGCATTAATAAGGACTTTTCTCAACTAACATCTTACTTGTTTTGATTGTTCGAATGCAGGTTTGTTTATTATGTATTTTGTTACAAATGTGATAGACGTGCGATAATGATATATACTTGTCGACAATAAATTTTGGGGAAACAATCAAGATGAGTCGCTTTTGATGAATCTAACAGACTTTTGTGAAAATATGCCTTGGCTCAACATTTAATGATATTTAAAAAATTTTGGGAAAGCCAAGTTTCTCGTGGTAGATCTGGAACAACCTGAAGATAACCTTGGACATAAGGTTGAAATATATCGCAAAATTAAAAAAAAAGCTAAGTTATTTCAGACCTACCACCAGAAACTTGACTTTCCCAAATTTTTTTCATTATCATTAACAGACTTTTCGATTAGCATGCGGTTTGAATGATTTCGATGTACTTGCAAATATTCATAGCGCATTTAATCAATCAATTTTCTTAAAAAAGGAGCATGGCTATCATGAGTCAAAATATGACCCTTATGGGAAAGTTTAGTATAAAATGAAAAGAAACACGAGTGCTCCTTTGTAGAAATAAATGCAGTGGTCGGATTAAGAATTTTCAGAATTTTCGTGCCCACCCCCCGAAATTCGTGCCCAGGAAGTGCCACCAGCTCAAAGAGCTTGCTGCTTCATATGCATGACTATAAATCGCATTGTAATTGAATTGCATAATCTTCATATTGTTTTTTGAGCCCGTAAATGCACATTTGTTGCATATACATGTACACGCAATATAAGTTAGTCAACTGAAAATATGCCGAAATGCCTATAAATTCATTTTGTATTTAGCTACAAGTACGAACGAGTACTATTCGTAGCACGTATATTACGTGGAAAAGTTTATAAAAATAATTTCTTATTAGGAACAGCATTATCATCGTCACTGTCAAGGTAAAGACTGATCCTTCTTTTCATGAACTTTTGAAATACGAGTTTGTAGATTGTCTGATTCCAGATTTTTCTCATCCATTCGTTTCGACATTTCATTCAGAAGAACCTTCAGATTTGCATCCGCATCCTTCAGACTTTTCAGAGTCTCGTCATATCTTCCTGATATTAGTCTTTTCGTTTTATCATCTTTGATTTTCTGTTCATTTTGTAGTGTTGGTTTGTACTACTTCAAGCTTTTATAAGCTTTCTGGGGAATGCCTTTGGTCGTGGGTTCGCCTGCTGCTGATCGCAAGATGTTAAAGGAACCGAAGCGAAATGTAGGCAATTTAATTCGGAGGCATCTCTATTTTGGACGTACCGGTATTTAATTTGATCAAATAATTTTCTTACTTAAAGAAATCCAATATTCTACACTTCACGCATGGATACCTAATATGTAGTGTGTTGGTAATATGTAGACCTACGTCAATCACGTTAGAATGATCAAAAATTTTATAGCGGAAGTGATGTTACACGAGATAACCATAGATATGCAACAAAAATTCGCTGTTCATGCATACACATCGTGGGAAAGTCAACATTTTCTCAACATTTGGTGATATAATGCTGACAGACAACTATGTATTGACTAAACATTTGTTGCAAATTAGAGACTCAATGCAAATCAAACTAGATCAAAATACACCTGCTAGATACTTAGCTAATTCATTGAAAAGCAAGCATTTTTTCATTACTTGGCTGACGATGGATCGGTAAACACGTATTGCCGCTGCTAAGAAGGCAGCAACAGTTTACAGAATATCGATCTATAAAGCCTCAAGGCATTATATTATATTATATTCTCGAGACTACATTGAGAAGAGATGTCAAAACTTCTATCAATCCGAATCCTGGCAACCCACGATCCCTAATCGACAGCCAAGAGCGGGAGTTTGAAATATTCGACGGATATGGTTCGCTTAGGGGTCGGATTGAAAACAATCGATGTGATTCGTCTTGCGAATACAGTGGCTGGAAATAACAGTTAAATTGGCTGGAACTGGCGGTCCTCTTTCAAAAGACGTGACAATATTTCAGTGAGAGCGCTCGAGCCAGTAGCCCACTATCGAGAAACGATTGCGAAACGTGTTATGATGGACGACTTCTTCGACAAGAACGGAGCTTAGGTAGCCGAACTGCATCTGAAAGTAAGTCTCATCTCATAGGCCTGTAGGCCTACAATCTGGATGGAACTAGACTTCAAATGGCGGGTGGATCTAGGAGCCCGTAGGCAATCAAAAGTAAGTAATAAAAATAATAATAATTTAAAAGTAAAAATAAATATTAATTAATTTTAAAAATTAATGATAATTAAAAGTAAGTAATATTCATGGATTGTGTCAACAATTTCTATTCTGAAGTTATGTAATATTCAGTTGAGCTTCATATTATCGACACAGGCCTACTACTCATTGGAAGCATCAATTATCAAGAAAATTTTATGGTTAAACCCTAATTATATGTTGAATGAACAAAGAAGTAACTATAATACCAATCTCATGATAACTCATTTCATGCCTGCACTATATGTGCGCATAATGAAATACTACCACCAAATTGGAAGATTAGGCCATACCATCGAATTAGCTTTAATTAGAGTTTACCATCAAACTAGCCGTTCTATATATCATTTTTCTGATTGTTTTCTTCTGTATGTAGATGAAACTGGTGTTAGAGTCGAAAGTGGTTCCCTGAACTACGCTGAGGAGTAAACATAACTCGATCGAATGACGTCTACTAGTATTATTTCGTTTTATTTCTTTTGAAAAAAAATTGATTTCCAGAATCATCAACGAATCAAGTTGTTTAATATATATACAGTGAATTAATACATGAAGTATACACCTATTAATACCGGTTGTGTTCCACGGTTCAGGTGATTCTCAGAAGAAATGGGCACGAATTTCAGGATGTCCAATTTCCGTGCCCACACTCATTTTTCGTGTATTCGTGCCCACATTCGACAAATTCGTGCCTAAATCCGACCACTGTAAATGTCAAGGGATTGAAGGATTCAAGGGATGCTTAAATCGTCAGGATGTCCCACCGTAAAGTGAACACAATGACAAATGCCACTGTATTCTGGAGTTCTTATAGTTCATTAAAAGGACAAAATGAAATAAAAATGTCATTCATCTTTTCGGAATGAATCTATCGGGATTAGCAGATAAATTCTGCTTTTCAATGCAAAACATGAAAAAAATGGCAAGAATAGATAGTGCATCAATTTGATTATAAAAATTACCATTAAAATAATGATATCAGAGGCAAATACCACCTTCAAAAGGTTAGAGCAATTGTGATCATTGATTGATGATAAAGAAGTGGATTCTTTGTATTCATTAAAAACCACAGCTATAGAAAACACATTATTGAAACCAGCTAGTGGAATCGAGCTATACAAAGATCACAAATGATCACAAAGTAAAAAGGCATCAAGCATTTTTTCAGAACCAGATATTAGAAAAGCGAAAGCATCTTTCAAATGACTTGATTCGAAAGTCAAAATAGGTATCAAAAAATATGACAAAGACCTGAAATACTTGCATCGGGCGTGACATCAAATGTCTTCTTTGAAGAGGAGACTAGTAGTATTAGAATAAAGTTGTCAGTTGACTGGGTAAAGGCTCTTTGCATTTGAAGTCTACAGTACATTTTTCAATCAGTTTCATGGCGAAATTATTATTCTATTAAAAGTTGCTTTGCGCAATACAAGGCAAAATTTGGGGTTTCTCCACATAGTTTTGAAGAACAGGAAAAGATAAACTTTTATATTCTAAATCATCAATAATATAAAGACGTTCAGTTTTGTCTGATGGGAGTAATTTGATATCGTCAATTAATTTGAAGCCCTTGGTGAGTTGCGAATCATTTGATTTTGGTAGAAGTAATCTTATTTCCTATTTGGAAGAGATTCAAAAACAATCAATATAGCAGAGCATGCTGCCAAGGGTGAACTAGCGCTTTACTGTTTTTTTTATCTAGATGATTTCTACCCTTTTCAATTTAATTCCAGATCAGCATGACAAGTGCTGGTTTAGTTTGTAGATCCTTCAGTGTTCTCTCGGGATTCTGAAGGAACTTCCAAGACAACTAGGATGCGATCAATGTATTAGCAAAGTGGAACAGGTGTTGATGGAAAGAAGTAGCAAAGCATCCCTCGTGTTTTTTCGATAACGAAACCCAAGTATAACATCTTTGAATCGAAACTGTAGATCATCATTCAGTTAATCGTAAAACCTAAAGTGAGAAAACATAACTACTTCCATGAACATAACTTAGCAACGCATGCAGCAACATAGACATTTATTTGCCATATCTCCCACTTGTTCCTTTTGCAGCAATATCTTTGTGCTTCTATTATTCAGAGGCCTACTTTACTGAATGGAGTCGCAGACTATGTTTTCTTATTTTTATTCATTTGTTTGCCACGCATGAGTGGAGGATAAATATCTTTGGATCATAGAAGATCAAATATCTACTCTATACTCTATTCCGTTGTAATTTCTGCAAGACTGCAAAAATTTGCTTATCTCACATTTGGTAACAAAGCCACCCATAGACATCGAACAACAAGACTAGGTCTGGACCATAGACATCGAACATTAATCATTAAGGTCTAGACTGGACAGCTGGTCAAGGTCACGGCAATTAAAGCCTCACTATGTCGACCACTTTTCTTGTTTTATTACATGAAATGTTTTGAAATTTCCATATGTTTCCACAAAAGCACGTGGTTTGTCCTTTACATTGGTGAATATCAGAGTAAGCGAAGAAACGAAATATGTGCAGTCTACTTATTATAATTTACATTAGATTAAATTTCTTGTCGATCTGGCTTGAGAGATTCATGTCGTTAATCGACTTATTCTCATACGATGATGAAAATCATCACAGCAGCCATTTACAATATAATAAAATGTTTGCTAATCTAAATTATTAAGTGAAGTAGTCCTCATGAGGACTGATGTAGCTCTCTAATCAGCAAATGCACAAATGCAGTGATGTTGTGGCCATTGGATTAATCAGTTCTAAAAAGAACTCAATGGATCTTTCTGGTGGCAACGAATTGAAATTGATCATCTTTGGCACAATTACTGGTAAAAGTTGAAATCTTAAGACCTGTGACACCACTCATTTTACTGTTGGCATACTGTACCACCATGGATTCTAAATACTGCCGCATACACGCTCTAAACAGACGGCTGTACCGACTGCAGATGCTGGTATTGGAAATCGAAAAAGGACAATGGTCACCATGTGTTGAGGAAATTAGAAATGGATATTAAAAAACAACAGGAGACCAATGGATAAAAATTGGAAAAGTGTAGGTAGAACATAGAAATTCAATCATACTACTACATCGATTGCAAGTGGACTGATGCTACACAATAACTGATACTACACGCGGTGGTTAATGTTAGTAGTGGACAAGTGGAAAGTGGATAATGGAGGTAAGCAATATAACTCTCTAGTAAACACTACTACTCCGAGAAAAATCGAACTATACACACTCTACCTAAGACTACACATGGAAAATACAATTCATCCACTTGAATTTGTTATCGCCAGTCTCTTAATCCGCCGACAATACTTCATGGAATCAAGGATTTCTTCATTTGTCGACATCTACAATTACTTGATTAGAATTACAATGCTTCGACCACTACTTCACCTACCGATTAAGGTATATAAAGCATAATACTTCCTCCGTCAGTCATGAGCAGGTACTCGTCTAGTTGTGTTTCGACCCCTGACTTGAGCACTCAAACCTAGACGAGAGGGGTACCAAACATTGTGGCTGACAAAATACTCAATGGGTAATGACATGTTTGTAAAGATATGTCAAAAACATGAGTCAGACATCATGCAAATGTTGTGTTTCCACATGTAAAGTCAGTAAGCCAGTAGATATTTCACCGGATGATCCTGTCCATTACTCTTCATTCTTCTATTGCCGCGCCTCATGTTTCGTAGCTTTTAGAGGACTTCAAATAACTCAATAGGCCTATAGCAAGAAATGAGCATCCGTGTGTCTTGAAAGTTGATTTGTTTTTCTTCGTCTGCTAAGTTGTTTTGAAAAACTTAGTGACCCTTGTAGCAAGGGAAACGCATTTCCCATCTTTAAGCGATTTTTTGCAGATAATTTGTTTTTCCTGCCTGCTTATCTGCCTATGCAGCAGTCAATGTCAACGGTTCAGCTGATCTGCCGGTGCATTAGCCGCAAGACCAAAATTGCATCAGACCAGGTGTAGTAATGGCCACTCCCATTTGCAATCTGTACATAGACCGCATTTCGAATTTCCGAATTTCGAGTGCGCCAGATGTATGATGTTTTACAGCATACCTGAAAAAATTGCGCCGAATTCGAGGCAAGGCGCACCGAAGCCAGGACCAGGCGCGAGGAGGTCAGAGCCGAGCGCGCCAGATACAACGTTACTTGCGCGGCAGACGTGTGATCTATTTCTAGAATTTCAGAAACCAAGCACCCGCCAGTGCACCAAAGCCGGCCAAAGTAAGTTCGGTGCACCCCTGTACAGATCACAGTTCGGTGGCGACTGCCGTTTCGAAAAGTCTAAATAGGTGCATACTCACCCTAAAGCGCGAATTGCAGATAGGATTTGTTTTTAACAACTTTCTCGCATCTCTATTCCTTTGCAAAATTATAATAAGGGCCTATTCCACATTTTGTTGATCAGATGATAACAAAAGTAGTAACAGAGTGAGTAGCAAGACAGGAAGTAACTACAATTATGCCTCAAAAACGACGTTGGGGCCCCGTTACCACGTTGTCATTCCTACGATTTTATTTAAAAAATGATTTTTTTCAATTTTATTTGATCTAAAATATTTGATTTAGACCTAGATTCTCCTGAGAAAACAAAGAATTCTTCAAAATCTTACTTAGCACTCCTTGGCGTACTATTCCAACAATTAGGGCTATATGAGATAATCAATTGCCATCTATCATCATCATGTCGGTCTTCATGCATCTGGAGTTCGAATCTCCAGTCTCAGTGTAACAGAGATTTTGGAAGATGCAAAAGCTGACAGACTTTGTTATCATCAAAACATGTATACATGTGTCATCAATGCTTTCATGACCAATTAAAAATCTTGAGGTTTCATTTGTAGTGGTCATACATGTTGCCAATATGTGACATTCCGTGATTTTTTTTGTAGATGTGTTCAATGTTTTACAGAAATTTGAAAGTATAGGTTGGTCTTTAAAAATATATACAGGGTGGCGAACGATTCCGAAGAATAAATTTCCCTGACTTTTCACTGACTTTTCCAGAAACTCTCCAGAATTTCCAGGTGTTGCAAACCACTAATATTCCTTTGCTAATGCTTGGGTGATTGATGGTTCAGATATTTAAAGATAAATTCTGATCAGTAGGTAGGGTTGGTGATTTTACTAAGACAGCTTTATATACGAACCGTTTCTAAATTAACCGAATTCTAAATATCATCCTGTTTCCATACTAGAGAAATGCATTGAAAACATTTTTTATTCTGTAAAACAAGTTTGTATTGATAAAGAATATCGAAAATATCGATATTATGAAATGCATATTATTCAAGACTCAGTAAAAATAACGTAAACAGTATAACGGTAATTCCTCGCTCGCAAAATTACAAAACGAAAATTCTTAACAATAACTCGTTCCAGAGAAAACTAAAATGACACATGTAATCACTTCTGCAGATATGTGATGTCCTTTTCACACTTTTAAGAGTTGCAGTCTCATTCCTCGCTGACAAGATGAGAGGTTTGGTGATCTCTACCTTCGAAAAACTCCCATCGTAGTTTACTCTCAAATGGTCTTTCATAATCCGTTGCGCAATCAGTGATGGCTCCAACAAATTCTCAACCAGGAGACTCTTGTTTATTGAAAAGCCTCTTTCCACTGACGCTTGACCGTGACTGAGGCACAGAATTATTCTAACGAACTTGAGAAATTCATCGCTCGATTGTTGAGAACGACATAGATCCATTATGAAATCATCCAACCGATCTGCCTGATGGAACTTTTTCAGGACTGTTTGTGCTGATTTGTGTTTTTCCTTTATCATGACTTTTGATTGCCAAGACACCCATATTGCTTAGCATTATCGTTTTAATGCATAATTTGCAAAATGCTTCATTTGGAGAAGTACGCGGTTCAAGCCAATCCTTCCATAATGGATTCGATAACCACAGACGATTGAAATGACAATTCTTCGACATCACTGAAGATGAATTATTATAGATTATAAAAATTATTTCGTAGGCAAATATAATGCAGCGACAAAAGATCACATTTACTACAGAAGTGGGAATCTTCATGACAGAAAATACTGGTACTAAAATCGAAAGTTATTTGCACAATTTATTAGTTCGGGGATAGAGTCAAGACATTCTCTCAAATTGGGAAAATCTCAATGTCTTTGTTTTACTTATTACCAGTGGCGTCACCTGCTGAAAAGTAATTCCGGAGCTACCGATGCTGTCAGCCTTAAGTATTTCGTAGGCCTACATTGTACATAATTTACATAATGCAAATTAAACAATATGATTGTTTGGGATTTCCACAAGTCACATAGTTGATATTACTCATCTTTCGAGATTTCAAAACTGAAACATTTTTAAAGCTTATATCCCAATATCAAAAAATATAGTAATTAAAAAAAAAATTTAATGAAATATTAAATCACAGAATTACTTAATTACGTTGGCCTAGAATGCCAGAGGTCGGTGGTTCAAATCCACCAAGACGCGCAGCTATTTTCCGTCTGTTAAAATTATGAAAAAGTTCCATTCGTATGTATTTACATTGCTGTAATCCATCCCTCTTATCATACCAAATCCTGTTGAAACTTCGTTGTTGATTTTTTGTATGTATTTGAATTATCCTGTACATTATTATGTACAGGATGATCTTCCTACTTTTTTAATTCTCTTCTTATAAATCGTCTGAATCGTTCATTAACTAAAATTTATTGCTTAAGCCTAATAGGTAGTGCACGCTGTTTATCTTCATAAAAGTAACCATAATGACACTGATGATGTGAGATGTGAGATCTCAAAGCCTGAAAGATAGGTCAAAAGGTCATCTAAAATAAAAAACTTAATGCTCAAGTTAATGCTAACTTCCACCAGCTAGCAAAACGAATTTGCTCGCTCAAATAATCAACGCAGCATTCACAAATGACCCACTCCCGAATTTGCCCACATGTTTTCATTACTCTATGACCTCTCAAGTAGGCTAAATACTCATCTATGTACCAAAATTTAAAGATTACTTCACTTAAAGTTAATGCTTTTTGTTCGGTGTTATGGTTTTTTCCACCGTGTCGGTGTCGTGAAAAGAAGTTTCATTTCGTGAAAGTGAAAACATTTTGAAACAATTATCAATAAGCTAATATTCTAACAGCTGTACAATTCGCTACAATATGCTTTTTTTAGTAAAATCATGAGTGAAATATCAGCTTCAGGTGAAAAACATTTTTTACTACGATTGGGAAATAATTTCGATTTTGAAACTGAGCATTGGTTAATGTTTTCATTAATGTGACTTATTTATAAAATCCTTTTCTGTCCGTAAACATGTTCCCAAAGAGAGGCAAAAAATCAATAGCCAATATTTTGTAAGAGTATCCGTGCAATAATTTAAAAAAGACCCACGTACCATGATACATGAATTCCGAAATGAAAAGTTATGTAGTGAAAAAAACAGTATATTTAACTTTACAAGGAAGTTTCAGAAGTGCGTACCATTCAGTTGTTGTCGTAAGTCAGACAGTTCACAAAATGTTAAACATATTCAAACACAAATGTTGCTTGTCGAGCTACTGGCTACATGTGAAACAAGAAAGCAGTTTGGTGGCCATATTCCAGTTGCTATGTAGTCAGACGAGCATGTGATCTTCTTATACTCCCTCACAAAAAGCACGGAAATGAGACTGAGAATGAAACAAAAATCAAAAAAATCTTCGAATTATTATTTGACTCATTACCCCAAATTTTCGACAATTTGAACTCCTGAAATTTCAATATTGAAGATTAGCTTATCATATTCTTCATGACAAATAAAAGGAACAATAGTACGATGAATTTCGATGTAGGTAGGCAGATGGTAGTAACAAAATCTTCATAGATACCCTTTCCAAGTACATGTATATTTTAAATCCTTCCAGATCGATTTCAGATCTTTCCAAATGAATGTCAGACATTTACAGGTGAATTACAGATTTATCTTGTTGAATTTCTGATAAGTCTATCTTAAAACTTAAGATTGCTAACAGATATATGAAGTTCAAAAAACTGAAATGTATATTCGGAAAAAGAAAATTTTGATACAGATACTGACTACATAATTTCAAATTAAACATATTTTTGAGACATTTAAAATCAGTAATAAAGCAAGTCAAACAATTTTCCAGAAATTTTCTTAAATTCCCTGACTTTTCCCTGTCTTTTCCAGACACAATGAAATTCCCTGACTTTTCCAGGTTTTCCAGTTTTTCCAGGTCGTTCGCCACCCTGATATATAACACCTTGCTTTTGAAAGACAAACGCACGCTTGAATCGTATCTTAACAACTGCTATTTGCCGCACTGATGTCCAAGTAAGCGAAAACAAAATACCACAGAAAATTCTATTCTTGCGACTTATCACTATCATACACATGTATGTATGCAAAAACAAGCTGAAATTTAAAATTGCCATTTTGGTTGGATTAATTCCCCGCTTGTCGCTGTGTCGATCCAGAGTCAGCGTTTGCATCAGAACTCCTGCATTACCGGAGTGGAGTTTTTCAACTCCGATGCAAATACACTGACCTCCATATGCAACACACTGCAAAAACAGAATCAGTATAATTTCTAATCAAATTTATATCTAAAGCAACACATGTAAGTCACATCTACTAACAAAGTTATAAAATACCTATACGCCATGTTCAATAATCTAGGTGTAGCGTAGGCTAGTCTAGACAACCTAACAATATTTATCAATTTATCGATTAGTCGCATTCAGTTAATACAAATAGACTTGGGTAAGATATTTACACATGAACATTGAAAATACGCTTTGATGATGTAGGCTTAATTCCGTGAAATCTTATTTCATATTATAATGCTTGCATTGTGAGACATACATATTATTATATGTATATGGACATGAAATGTATTCAAAGTTCTGATATTTGAATCATTCCTTGCTCCAATCATTTTCAAAAATAGCAAACCCAGTCAAAATCATCTTTACAAACGACTATGTCTGTTAAGTTGAAACTTGCGATTTAGGCATTTTTTGCTTAGCAGACTTTAGCTTTTCATGCAAAATTGAGTCAGAAATTAACTAGATTCATAGACTAATTTACTGCGGTTTTAATTCAACTTAAAACAAGCTGAAGGACTGCAGGACCAAATTAGAGATAGTCGATCCTGAGATTTTTGCCCATTAATTGGATAGGAAATTCGACAGCTTTCATGTGATGTATTTAGAAAGAGGAGAACCAAGCTGCTCTAGTTCATCTAACGCTTGATTTTCCAAGTAATTAAATACCTTCAGTGTTCAACTGCAGTAATGACATATTTTTTGTATTTATCGTATTTTTATGATACGTAAGGCAATACTATATATCTGAACTTAGAAGTAGACCCAATTTAGATAATTCAAGTTCATGATAGACCATTTTAGACCACGAAATCTCAATACCCGCGACTTCAGAAATTCGGAATCTTATAATGAGTACTCCGTCAATGAATACCGGTGCTCCGTACGATGATCTTGCCCATCATGCTAAGATGTATAGTAGAATCGGTGGGTCCAGAGTTCCGCCGGAGTGACATCGTAGCATCTCAGAGAAAAAAAGATAGAGGGAGTGGTTAGTTTTGCTTGAGAAACTCGTCATTGATGTTTTGTGGTTCCGGGTAGGGCCTTCACACATTATACATTACAATTACATTTCGGTTGTACTTAAACATATGCTTTGGTGTAACGATTTACAATTTTTAGCTCACCGAACGATTTATCGGTGCGAGAAGGAGAGGCTAGCGCATGGCCTTAATATGAATCTTTCCAAAACAATACACCTATGTAATGGACCTATAGTAGAAATAAAATTGCATGCACAATCAGCTTGGAATTTTGGTTGACAATTAAGATGAAAGCTATCTCTCTATCATGAATTAGCATAATTAATATTTATTTTATTTTATATAAGTATTTCGTTCTCCATTTTTTCATTCAGTGCGCGAATTAAGTAGCAATACTGTGAATTGTACATGTACAATTACATAAAAGCCTGCGATTATTGTTTGTAGTAGTGGACATGATTTAGTATGACCTCGGGAAATCCAGGGTGATAGCGGAATATTTCCCGGTTCTAGATTTTTTTATTTGGGTGGCAATTCTGAATTCATTTCATTTTATTCAGCTTATATTTTTTTCATTAGTATTCCGGTTACCTCTGGTCTACTTAAAAATTATCAGACCGCAACAGTGAACCTCCTGTCTAGTGTGAGGCGTTCTGCTTTTCAGAAAGCGTGAATTGCAAGCTGTGAAATTATCACGAATCCTTGACATGAATTTGCAAGCACACTGACAAGTGGGTAAGTGACCAAACAACGCCGAGTCATTTCAGATAATCACAAAAACTCAAAAATGAGTAGTCAAAAGAGTGGCAGTGGTTATATCACCGGATGGGCAGGTAAAATTAGCTCATTTTTTAGATAAAAGCGACTCCGAAACACCCAAAGTTATGAAAAATCATTTGACCGCTTCATTATTTGGTGTTGATGATTTCTATTTTATATTTACGAGTTTGATTTGCATGAGAAATCATTACATTTCCAAGAAGAACCAAAAGGAACGAAGCAAAACCAAGCAAAGTTTAAAATAAGAACTTTAAAAAAATAAGAAGTCAATATTGGCACTCAGCAATCTTTATACTCCGGTATTTTTATCTTGATATATATCTGATTGCAGTAGCCAAGTAAGTCACGCAATATTCGAAGGAAATTTGCACCCAAAAGAAACTTTGCAATTATGCGAGCAAGACAGAACATAAAAAACCGCTGGTGTCTGATTCCATCATGCATAATCAATATATTGTGTATTATTTTGAAGAATTAACTAAATCGCAGTTCCAAGAACTGACGAAAACTTGAGTTGGCGGACAGCTAATTTGATGACTTAAAACAAAATTCTGAATTAAAGCCTCTCTTGGTCGACCAAATGACCTTGCCACGAATTTTAATGAAGCAGATAGGAGCTGTCCGGTCTAGACCTAGTTGTTCGATGTCTATGGTCTGGACGGATTAATGATTAATGTTCGATTCTGTGATACCACCCGTATCTCCCTTGAGTTCATTTGATAAAATCGAAAGGGTAAGGGTTTCCAACTATGATCAGCTAGATCATGCAAAGACCAAAGAACAAGTTCTTTGTAGTAAATCCCAGACCGTGCTTTCTGATTGAAAGACGGCGGTTTATATATTGGCATAAACAATGGTGAACGCAGTTGTGATCGCTCACAATTAGTCCAGACAAACAAAGGCATAGAATACAATGAAGTGAGAGTGAGAATACAAAACAATGAAAACAATGCAATGGGAATGAATACAGGGCTTTAACATGAGCATAGAGGAATGCAGAGACACAGCATTACGTACAGGGAAGGAAATACTCCTTGTTTCCCTTCAACATCAACATAGAGTAATTATAGTGATGGACTAGTATTTGAAAGTTCTTTCGCTTCTGTCAGCTGAGATGGGAATTGGCTGTTGCAGATTGTAGCAAAGCAGTCGAAGACAGCTGTTGCAGTATACACATTGGGGATTTAATAAATTCTGAGTTACCTAATATTCCTACTCAATGCTTTCGATGTTGCCATAGAGTAAGTCATAGACAGCGGATAACATTATTAATAATGTTATCCGATGTCTATGGAGTAAGCATAGACATCGAACAACAACAACTAGATGAACCTTAATGATTAATGTTCGATGTCTATGGGAGTAAGTATATTAAGTAAAGTGGTAACTCCGCATTTATTTAATCGTGTATACACTTTCGATTTTATTAAATGAACTCAAAGTAGATGCAGGTGGTATTGTCACCAAATCTGAGTTTTGCAAAGTCATGCAGAAATTACAACGGAATTGAGTGATCATGATTGTAATGCACAAGGAATGATGGTATTTCATAGATTCTCATGACGGAGATTTAGTATGTTTGTTAAATATGTTTAGTATGCTTGTCACAGGCATCCTGCCACTGGCACAGCAAATTAACCACATAATCAAATACAATGACTTCATTTTATTTTGAAAGATGTAAATGGTTCCACGTCATCACTATTCAGATTCTAGAAATGAAACATGAACTGTGCATTAAATCATGCTGTTGAAAATTTAATTAAAAACTTGAAATTTCGGCCAAGAAAGCACGAATAAGATCACGACTTTTTCATGAAGACTTCCATTATAATACGGATCACAAAATTCCCTTGATAATCAGCTTGATTTCCGCTTAGCTACGATGCTTATTAGCAAATATTCATTCTGTTTGATATCCACCTTGTTTCATACAACTTATCATTTCGGTAGTATATAACATGGCAAATTTTGACTTTTTTTAAAAAAAGTGGTCAAATAATTTTTTGGACTAGGGGAACGTAATCTCCGTAAAAAACTGAATCTTTTGATATAAAATTTTTCACTGTATACCATAGAGTAGGGATATGTAGTGTCGACTCAAAAAACTATCTGTATCATGGAGTAGAGGTAGAGTGGCCGCATCTATTAAATCCCCAATGTGTATACACTTTCGAATTTATCAAATGAACTCAAGGCAGATGCAGGTGGTTTTGTCACCAAATGTGAGATGCACATTTCCGCTTAGTTAGGATGTTTATTAGCAAGTATTCATTCCTTTTGATATCCAATTTATGTTTCATACTACTTATTTAGGAGAGTCATCTCGGTAGTATATAAATTTGCAAATTTTGACTTTTTTCAAAAGTGTTCAAATAATTTTTTGGACCAGGGAAACGTAATCTCCGCAAAAAACTGAATCTTGTCATATAAAAATTTTTGAGTCGACACCCAAGCAACACAAAACGTGTAGGGAACGTGGCCGCCACGTTCCGAACGTATCCGAACGTGACCGGGGATTCATCACGTGATGGCCACGTGTGTGACACGTTGTCAAAACACGCAATTTTTTGGTGAATTCGTGACGTCATGGCCACGTGTGTGACACGTTGTCAAAACACGCAATTTGTTAGTGAATTCGTGACTTGATGGCCACGTGTGTGACACGTTGTCACAACACACAATTTTTGGTGAATTCGCAACACGTCTCGCACGTGTCGTGCACTTGCTATTAACACATTTTTTTAAGAAAGTGCCACATATGACGTCATTGTGTCGTCCTATATTGATGTCACCATGAGACGTCTATGACCAGAGCGGGATGTCAATTAATGCATGATCTCCCATCAAAGACGTCAGAATGACCGCCCATGTACATCCGTGTGACCAAACACATGATCAACGAGCCACAACTGCGATGAATAAATAAATTATGACGTTCCCGCTATGATGAATCATTTCCACTTTAATTGCACTAAATTTGAGACTAGCTTTTTTCATTTCCAATCTCTTTTATCTCGCTCATTTCATCACTTTGTCTCTCTCTCTCCTCGCTTCTCTTGATACTTTTTCTCTGTCATAATTTCTCTTCTTTTTCCCTCCTCTTCTCTTTCTCCTCATTTTTATTCTCTCTCAGTGTTTCTCTTCTTTTCGACTCTCCCTCTCTCTCTCTTTTGATTTCTCCTCATTTTCTTCCTTCTCTTCTCTGTCTCTTCATTTCTCACCTTTATCTTCCTGTTATTCTTCTCTTTCCTCATCACTCCTTTTTCTACTTCTGTTTCTTATTCCTTGATTAATTCTCTTTAATTCTCATCTTTAGCTTCCTCCTGCATTTCTTTTCTCATCTCACGTCTCTGAATCTAGCTTTCTTTCATCTCTCTCATGATTTGTTTTTGAATTGTTTACTAAAAATTACTAAGATAAAAGAAGTAATGATAAATGAAAGTAAGATTAAGTAAAAATCCATCATTAATTTCTACCCATGCATCACTTATATTAATAGGATTCATACTTGGCATCTGAAGAATCACAATTTTGCGACTGCATTTGGAATATATTATAATTACAACATTTTGATATTATCATACAATAAGGCTTTTTTGCGGCTGTGCTAATTCGATGCATGGACTGAGTCGTCTTTCGATGGTCTACGCAGCGTTAAGATAAAGCGGTCATTGTATGCCCATCGCTATTTCATTTCCGAATAGAGGAGAACTGCGCACAGATTATCTCCCCACTACCGCCTGAGCGAATGACCTTCAATCGACGCGTCACCATCGATAATCGCATGACAGCGAGAAAGGAAACGTGCAAACGGTCTTCATTTCATTCCTGGCTACTCTGCGCATTGAACGTGATTAATGTCTAACATAACGGCTTTAGTGAAACGTCTGCGACTTAGACCAAATTTTCTTGAACGACGCCTTGATCACCGTCTTTTATTTGGACATTTAGAGGAACTCAAATCCGCGAACCACATTCGACCTCCACAATCAATTTACAGATCATTTACTTTGTATTTTCAAGTCACCGACTTAGCTTTTGTCGTTATCATCTTACAAAATATATTGTGGTTTGGTTCACCTCATTTAGTGACAATTGACTTTATCTCCTACATTCGTCGCTGAAAACCAGGGCTTTGACTGTCATCTCGTGATAGTTATAGCTAGAGACAAGACAATAGTTTGATGCATTCTGACCACAAAATGTTTTTGGATGATTAATATAATCAATTGCCAAAGCTTGCAGGTGAGATGTTTATACTCCTTTCCTCCTTTCATTGCCTAAGTTTAAGTGAATTAACTACATTATACTGTATTAGTTATGTTTTCACGAAATTATATGATTTAAATTTTGAAGCTTCATGAAATCGCAAAAAATAAATGAAATATGATTTTGTTGTCAATAAAACGATAGCGTCATCTGATATCAATTAATTTGTTGCGAATTTCTTTGCTCTTGAATTCTATCCGAGTAAGATTGCTTCCTCACGCTTAAGATAATTTATCATAATTAGAGGCTGACACACTTCAATCTTGGAATATTCTGTGATAAATGACATTGATCACCAGTCGCGGGAATAATTTAATAATTATTGCTGAGACTGCTGTTATATGTACGTGCGTGTACACAATTCTTAATATTTTTGGACTTATGCATGCAGTATGTTTATGATTATGTGTGCATCCATTTGTCGAAAATCTATTTTTTATTCCTACAAATTGTCACATGAGTGTAATTTGAACCAGTCCGCAGTATGTGGATTAGTTGTGCCATGTAAGTCATCATGCAAATTGAATACAAATCTATGAATTGTCTTATCATGTTTAGGACTCTGTTTCATTATCTAAGACGACGACTTTCTGAAATTCTCTGTAAATGTTTTAATGATGTGAATTGTTTTTTTTTACAATATACTGTGAATGTCAACGAATTGTGCCATTCGAAAGATGTTTTGCAAACTTATGTTTTTTGCGTACAAAACAATATCTTTATTGTGTATTTCAGACAAGAGTCGCTGCCCCACAAGAATCAATACTGAAAATATGAATGGATTTAACCAAATCAATTACACGAGTTCGTCCATATGGCGAGGGAGAATCTTTTGATCACTGTGTAGGCCTGGACTTGTTTCTGAGAGGTGAGTGATTTCTTCCACATTTTTGTCACTGTCTCCGAATGTTATGGTTTTGCAGTGATGCTATAATAAGCTGCAAATCCTTGGAACATTTCGTGGCAGTATGACGTTGAACAACAATGTTTTTTTTATTTTTTATGTAAATGTTAAATGTTTGCAGGGCCAATTGGTGATCGCGAATAAAGCTATAATGGTAAACTGTAATTAGTAGTTTTATAATGCGGATTAGAAGTGACAAGGTTGATGAGAAGTGCGGAATTCATTTTTGATTGAGGATAAATGTTTAACAACTAACAAGTACGCTATATTCACTAATTTGATAACTTTGAGAGAAATGAGAGGCACTAGTACATTGAATAATTTCATAATTGACCTAGAACGGGGTAGAGATAAGAGATCAGTGGCGGCTCGTGACATTTGGTCCAGGTGGGCATAAGCCTGAAATTTTTACATAATCAAAAATCTAGTCTAAAAGGATCTTATTTTGTAAATGAAAAGCAAAGAATATGTTAGCAACAAGCTATACATGTGTAAGTCTATGTCACTGCATTTAGTTACACGGTTGAAGCAACATTTTGTCTATTCTTGGACTGATCGCTGGTGCTAACCTCACATCACCTCACTCAGTAAAAAGGGAATCACAACACTAGGTTCCCGGCACGCAAAAATTACGTGTGATTCACTTGTAAATGTAAAAACACGGGATTTACACGCGTATTTTTACGTGATACATTAAGAATCTTTTTTAACGCGTAAAACACATGTGACTTTTGTTGTCAAATTTTAATGTGTAGGGAAATGTGTGATTCACTTGTGAATTTCAGATACTTTTTGTTAACCTGTGTTTCACGTGTGATTCAGGATTGATTCAGAAATTCGAACTATTTAAGTAATTTCATCATATAGATCTGATTAAATTTATTCAATTCTTCAAATATCATTTAATTCTGTTTTAACATTCAACAGTTTCAAACTCACACTTAAACCAAAAACTTCCCGCCGAGCAAGCTTTGTCCGCGGACAAAACGGGTAAGAAATGGACATCCGTCGGTCTTCCATTAACTCACACTTTCGTCCGCGAGACTACGGATAAAGAACGGCAGTATACGGAAATCCATCGGGCTTCCGTTTCTCGGACTTTAAATTCATGATTTACGGACGCTTCACGGAATAGAAACGGTTGCGCATGTCCAGAAATTTCCGTGTAAATTCTGATGTAATATACATACTTGTTCTGCTTAAACTTATCGAATGCTACTTGATTCGTTTTTCTTTTAGTCCTCTTTTTGGTTTTATCAAACAACATCTAAGTCGAACGTTTGCTGAAAGCCTGGATGCAGATCACATTCCAGAATATTTTGTGGTCTAGCGATGAACTGAAGATCGATGATGTAATTCGGCATCTTGTTTTAAGTATATTGTTAAATTGAAGCGTTTAGTTTTATGCCTGATTGCATTCTATGTTTCTACTTTTGCCAAAGTGTGCGAGAGTACACCGTAGGCCGCCAGACTCGAACGCGTGCATAATTTCGACAGGAATATAATTTTTTGCGTAACATGTAATAACCAGGGCAATTTCTTGCTATTTTTATAACTATGATTTCAGTGAGCATAATAAGTAAAGAACATCGCCGTGCATGCATTGCGTTCATTTCAATTTCTTTTCTATCGAATCCTTGTGTTGTGCATGTCGGGCGATCTTGGAAGTGTGAGTTGTGTCCATGACGGGCGGTAATGTCACTCATGAACCATATGCTTGCGTCTGCAAGGGCAATCTAGTCACTCTGTTACTAATACAATTGCCTGTGGTTGTGATTCAGCTGAAGCAAATGGCGCGCGCGAATTTTCTGTTTGACGCGGCATAAGCACTTTTTCACACACGACACGCATTTTCAAGCAGCGCAATGTTTTGCTATCTTGTGATCGATCGCCCCTTTCGCTTACGTGATTGGCCAGGCCGTGAAGCGCAGTCAACGCCGGTGTTACGAGATTCAGTTTCCCTAGGTTTTAGTTTCCGATCGGAAAATAAAACCATGGTTTTAGCTTCCTAGTAGGAAAATGATACCAGGTTTTATTTTCCTATTAGGAAACTAGAAGCCGCAACACCAGGAAACTAAAACACACTTAAAAATGTTGGGTTTAATTTTCCTATCGGAATATTAAACCATGGTTTTAGTTTCCGGTAGGAAACTGAGACAGAGGGAGAGAGAGAACTATAACACCGGCAACTTGCAGAGGGAACAGGGAATAGCCGATCATCAGCTTTCACAATTGCAGGCGAATGTCGACTGAGAAAATTGACTTGGTTATCTCAATGTCTCACCGTTGAAGGTGGATGTGATTTGTTCAATGCTTAATATATATCTGATTCAGTGTGGTGCAGTTTGGAGAACAATTCAACGTCGTCTAATGGCATTTCACACCGATTTATTCCTCACAATCTAAATTAAGTGACTGTACATCTTATGCCGTGAATAATTTTCTAGTCAGCCTGAATACAGGTCTGAATTTGCACTACATTCAATGGAAAATTGGTTTCCTGTGATGATCTTAGTGAGTCCTAGTCGTGGCCATTAGTATTCCAGACCCCAACAGGCAGACAACGAAAAACAGCTCAATGTTGTCGACTTACTTCCATCTGCCATTGTCACTAGATACATGTCTTCTGCCTCAACGATATTGACAAGATGCTAAGTCGGAAATTCCCTATCAATTTCTATTTGCAGTCATGTTTCTTAACAATAGACTGTATTGCAGTCACATTAAAAACAGCAGGGCTCTTAAGGCCTAGACTATATTGTATGATAATATTTGATCATACGTAACAATCGCGCCTTATGGATCCATGCGATTTGAATAGTTTTCCCAGTTCTTGGGGCGGATTTCACATCATAATTGACATGGTGACTGGTACATACAGTGTAATCATAATTTAACTATTTCATGAACTACACAACAGGATTTTCCACTAAACGTTTGAATTTTCATTGCGTATGGAATTGAAAAATTACAAGGATTGATTATTGCTAATAGATTTCAATTTTTCATTTCATCACAGTATGGGACAATCGTGGAAATCTTATACATGATCGAAGTCTTACAACATAGTTGAAATTACGAATATGGCATACAAGGACAGCATAGACAAACTATAGGACACAGGGCTGTGGAGGCGCAGGCGTAAAAAATTGGCCACCTACGGCTTTCGAAATTTTAATGAATGACGTGATTTGATATAATCCTATTATTTGATGCATATATTTGATGTTATTTGATATACATTTGTTATAGATGCAATTTATGCCACCCAATATAAAAAATTACTGAATGAAGTTTGGATACCATACATGTCCTCCATTGAATAGATTCCATTGGTTTACTACCGTACAAGTAATTCATCAGTCGTCTGTAGTGTATTTAGTAGTTGTAGTGTCCGCTATTCAATAACAGAAGTAAATCTATGAAAACATATGGTGCGAATTCGGCTATTGTGATTTTAGTTACTTCGGCGTTTGGACACCATCACCGCCGTTTCCTTTAATTAATAAATGAATTTTCATTAATTAGTGGGTATTGTATAGGCAACAGCTAGCCGACCATGTCTGTGAAGTAGATCCATTAAATTATCTTTCTGATTAATGAAATGTAGATCTAGGCTGGTTGAGAAAACATGAACTCATAGAAATCGACCATAATCCGATCTTTATATGAACGTCATATTTGTTATGTTGCTTTACCAGACTACGTGAGGGTCTAGCTATACGCATGATGTTCATGAAAAATGGATTGCCATTGCACTCCAAATTATTTAACAGTACTATAGAAGGCTAGAAAACATGAACTCATAGAAATCGACCATAATCCGATCTTTATATGAACGTCATATTTGTTATGTTGCTTTACCAGACTACGTGAGGGTCTAGCTATACGCATGATGTTCATGAAAAATGGATTGCCATTGCACTCCAAATTATTTAACAGTACTATAGAAGGCTACTACTACAGTAGTAGCCTTCTATAGTACTGTTCAATAATTCGGAGTGCATGAATCTGGTTGGGTACTGGGGTCAAAGATGAACATCTATGACAGCAGTACCCAACCAAATTTGTAAACTACTGTAGGCCTACCGTGTTAAGAATAGCAAGATTAATCATCAGTGTGTAGAACTAGACCGACAACGAAAAATTAATTATATCGTATAGCATCATATCACGTTTATACCATGTTATTATTATAACTACAGCTGGTATATATTATACTATATTATTGCTGAGGTCTGAGGCGGAGGCACTTTTCAAATAGGCCGCCTCGACCACAGCCCTGATAGGACATGCGTAAAGACAGTGAATACATTTGAATCGATGTGTCAGTTCATGCATCGAATTCATTTTATAATTCTAAATATTTCTGTCGATGTTACATCTACTAGACTGACTGGTGAAAGGATTTTTTATACTACGGTGTTTTAGGTAATTTTAAATAAATTCGTTTCTACCTATGTTGTCCTTTGGTTTTAGTGTTTTTTAATGGTAAACAGCGTAGTGAGAATCTCGGGTGTCAAGATGGGACCCGTAAATTTCTTTTTCAACGGTTAAACTGATGTGAATTAGTCAATCCGTTAACATGGGTAATCGACAAACAACATTATCTTGCTGCGATAACATAACATTTCAAATAATGTAATTAAGTGGCATGCGTATAAAAATACGCCTACTACCAAATTGAAGATAATTGATTGTAATAAAAATTAGCAATATTATTGCTAATATTATTATGGAATATTTTATCATAATGTTTTACTGCACATTATGTATCTCTTGTTTTCGACTTAACTTACCTTAAAATGCATGGAATAAGTTAATTTGAACAGGGTCATAATAAATGAATCGATTAGCGATTGGTTGATCGCTCACATCACTACTATAAAATCAAATGAAAGCTAATTTAACTTAAGAGTCCCCAAGTCTCCCTACTCGTATGCCAAATCACACCTTGCTATGATTACAAAAATATAGATTCTATTAACCATGTATGAATGAAACTTTCCAGAATTTTTAGGTATTGATGACACAGTGGTTGTAATATCAGCACTTTTCTTTTATTCATTAAGCAGTGGCAGCGTTTTCACAAAATTTGTGTCAAATCACCTACCATGTATCACTCGAATTCTCGTAATAATTTCCCCTCTAACACATGCAATAATGATTATCAAAAATATCCACTCTTCGGTGATTAAGGTGACCCATCAAGAATTGCTGCAATGTATTGAAACGAAAAGTTCACTGCAAATTATCCATTTCTCTATAGTTAAATTGAAGAAAAACATTCTGAGTGTCTGAACTCAAGAAATTTCTCCTAATTTTTGTAAATCACTTATTGACTCAATGCTTCGACTTATCGCTAGGGTCTTTGCCAACCGTGGACGCTCTATACTAATATCTATTATAACTATACTAATATCTTTTATAACTGTTTTTGTGTCGAATAATGTCTGTTACATGTTCTATGATCATTTGCTGTGTTAATAAAAAATACGCACGTAGTATGCTTAGATGTTGTGTTTTATCTTTTAAGATAGTCTCAGACTTTTGCAAATGACTGTAAATGAGAGTTTAGTTCGCATAAGAACCCTATATGGTTTCCTAATTTATATATTTCACCCCTTCTACTGATGGGGTTAGTAATGCCTCATTAAGCAATTATTTTAAGTTAAACATGTTTATATCGCTACGTTTAGACCTATTTCCCCATAGCCTAAGTCTGAGTCAAATGACCATGTGCCTCGGCAACCTATTGTCCCAAATAAATTCAATTTATCTTCTTGAATCTGGTGAAATAGATTCCTCTATACCTTACCCCTCTTATAGGGTAGGAAACCATCAACAATTAGCCTGTTATTTGTTGAAATTCACCAGGGAATTCAATTCGTTTTTCTTTTACAAAACCACTCTCCAACTCAAAGTTGTGTTCAGATTTAAATTCTAAACATGAGTGCATGTTACAACATTCGTCTTACGTGATCAATTGTCAAATAATCGTTAATATTTACATCCTTTTGTTTCAGTGAGATTGCGGCGGTGTTTCGAGTTGGACGGAAAGAGTTCATGGAAGTATGGAGAGGGGCAAGGGATAGTCTAAATTCCATGGGGAGAGAAATTAAATTCAGAGACAAATAACTGGACGACGTTTTTTTGACCTTAATAAAAATACTTTTTACATGACGGACATTGATTACTTCTTCTCGTATTGCATGACTGGTCATCTTTTGTTGTATGATAGATTTATTGTTAATTGTAATTTTCATAACAGTTTTGTTTTTCGCTATTTGTTAATTATGCATGATTACGACATAATTGTACAAAGATTGTATACTTTTATAATTTTGTTATGCTTGTTTTTTGTACGAAAAATATTTGTGATGATATTACATGACGTTTTATTACTGAAAATTGTAGTTTACCCAGGTTGTAAGGTGTAGGATGAACGTAGATGAGAATACATTATAACGTGTATCATAAAGCGTGTAAACCAGATAATAACGGAGTGCCAATGCGTTTCAGCGGCATGAGACTGCATGACAACGTAAAGTGAATACAATATAATGCCATGTAAATTCTTGAGCATTCGTGAAATCGTAAGAATTATGAGCGTGAATGCATTGTAATGTGCGTGCATCACGTATGATTTATCCGATCTGGGCGCCTAGTGAATGCATTGTCTTTGCATTGACGGTTAACCAGAAGCGTTAGGGCTCCCTCTCGAGTGCCCATTCTGTGACGCATTCATCGCGTGTTAATTCTGTCTATTCGCTCAGATCGTGAAATGAACCACTCTCACGTCATCTCAATCTCGATGCTTGGGCGCGCCCATCAGTCTTGAAAACGATTGATGGATTCTGCTAGCGTCACTGTCGCGCAAATGGAATAGATGTACATGAAGTATAGTTGAAATTTATGATCAAGAAATGGAGTCTACTACTGATGTTGCTGGTTATTCAAGTTAGACAACATTTCAATAGGTGGGGCAGTGCCCCACCTGCCCAAATGGACGAGCCGCCACTGTAAGAGATAATAATAAAATGTAAGCCAGTAGGGGGCTAGTGCTAAATTTGACTATAACGTGGCTTTTTGACGTGCTCCGCACGTGGGGAAAACTTTTTGAACGTGATAACTGAACGTGGTATACACTTTCCCACCACGTGTTTAGAACGTGCTCTGACGCGACACTTTCGACGTGTCGGACACGTTCATGAGACACGTGCACTGCACGTGTAGAACACTTTCATGGTTGCTTGGGACTCTACCTATCCCTACTCTATGTTTCATGCTGAACCTCAAGAGAATCTTCTTAAGCGTTCTTAAGTTGGAAGGAATGAATATTTGATAGCAATTGCATCCTAGCATCTATGCATCCTATAGGATGCTATAGGATTATAATACAATTCATGAAATTCCCCTGATTGATCCACTTGATCAAGTGGATCAATCAGGGGAATGAATGTATTATAATGGAAGTCTTCATGAAAAGGTCGAGAATTCGTGCTTTCTTGGCTGAAATTTCATATTTATAATTCATGAAAGCAATATATCGTCAATTGGTCATCAACTTGCCAATTTAACAAATGTTGCCTCTCCAAGGCTGCCATGACACGAACAAATGTAAAATAATATCATTTCTTTCTGCTTTGCTATCATCAGTTAATTCCAAATGTGTATACCTCACATTTTGAAACAATTCCGACTGTACTCCCTTGAGTTCATTTAATAAAATCGAAAGTGTGGGATTAGATAAATGGGGATAGTTCTGGTTCTACCCATGGTTCTACCTAACATACTTACTCTATGAAAGTCGCGATATTTTTAATATGTTTTATATATTATGTAAATGCTCGACTATATTAAGGTGTCAATTTTGACACAGTTGGTGTTTGAAGGAATAGCAAATAATGATACTCCTAGTTTCAGAAAATCTCATAGAGTAATAGCCGATGTAGGCCTGCGCCAATCTGTTGATTTTAGCATGCATATAGAATATGACAGATTGACAGGTAATATCAAAGACATAAATCGTTAAGGTTCTAGTTGTTGTTGTTGTTCGATGTCTATGGCAAAAATGTTGACTTTTTAAATCTGGTCAAATAAATATATTGGACTACGGGAGCGCAACCTTCGCAAAAATCTGAATCTTTTCATATGAATAACTTCGCTGTTTTTGAATCGACTATGGAGTATGCATGGGAGTAAGTCATGGACATAGGATATTAGATACCTAAAAATGTAATCCGATGTCTATGGAGGAAGAAATGAGACTAAAATGGACAATCCAGGCTCTTTCAAGGTCATTTCAGCCGATTATGTTTCCAAATCGCGAAGTATCCAAATCCATAGATATTTTATATTTTTGACTTTGCTGGGAAGAATCAAACTGCTTCCACTCAAAAAATGATGCAACAGTTACGTTGCGTGAAGGCAATCAATTTATTTGCGACAAATATGCAGATAATTTGTTGTTCCGGGCCTATGTGAGCAGACAGAAGCCTTCAATTGCTCAGATGATGTCATGACAGCGCATTTCCACGAAGTTCTATTGTTCTCAATGTCAATGACCGTTCTAGTCCTTTTATATTATATAGTGTTGGATTTCTATGGCCACAACGTAGGCCCGCCATTTCTTTTTGTTCAGTCATGCTATTGTTAGGTTTAGGCTTCTTTTTTGAATTTAAATAAACATTTTGCACTTGATGCTCTATTTATCGGTAGTGTTCATCGTTGCGACATTTGATGTTTAGAACTCTTCTGCTTTTGACATGACTACATCATGATGGCAGTAGCCGCCGCTCATTATTATTAAACTTCAGCGGTATTAAACTCATCTGTAGAAAGTTAAAATCTAGTCACATTTTGGTATGATTAAGATCGCCAAGTTGAAACAACCGGATGGTCACTGTAGAATTACAATATGTACACTTCCAAACTAGCCCTATTGTCGGGTTGTTTACTCTTTGTGCTTAATTCTTAGAGTACGTAGCATGTCCAAAAAACTTGCAGCATACAATGCACTTTTGTCGGAACTTCTTTTCCGAAATGATCAAATCGACTAAATTGTCGAACCATCTCATTTGAACAAATCTTGTTGCTGATGCTTTAATTGTCGCACTTGCATTCAACAAAGATTTACCTCTGAGAATCATAGCTTACCTCCTAGTTGCTTATTATGAGTCCATTAATTCGTAGTGTTTGAAATCTTGCCGAAGTAATCATTGTTAACTCTAATCTTCAAGTCGAATTCTGTTGTTTTCGTTATTTAATTTTTCTCCATAATGCAAAATCATATATTGATAAGCTGCTTACTGCATCGAATTTGCCTTTTTCATTTTCGCGACACATGTGGTCAAAGATAGCGAGCTCCAGCTCACCCAGGTAGTTAGCAAAATCTCCGACATATGTAGGCTACGTTGCATCGGGTTCGGTGCAGGGATGTGAATCCCGTAGTTCGGGATTTTACAGAAAAATCCAGGATTGAATCCCGGGATTTTTCTAGCTAAATCCATGGAATCCCGAAACATATGTAGGGCTAAATTTCATTATTTAATCGTTTTATATCTTAAACTAAACTCGCCGGCAGTCAAACGAGTCGATAGCAAGATGCTCGTTATTGATTTTCTGCCGTCGACAGTTGTTGACAAACGCATTAATTATCGCACTCTGTTTGGAACTTGTCTTATGAAACGAGTAGGCAAAATTACCAATGTACAGGATCAGCTGTGCTTAGAAAACGGTATTTACATGTGGCAGTGTACGACATCATATATGACAGTAACCAAACATCAGCAAGCATCAATCCTTAGAGCGACGACACAAGTAAGAACGACTCAGAGAAAAAAGGGATAGGGTGAAAATGTCATCGATTTCTCACCATTATTCAAATGTATCATCGATAAAGTCTGATACATTGTGCGTTTATTTCGTAAGTCGCCTCTTTCGAACGAAAAGTTGGAATTTTTTTGTGCGGGAATAACTTGGAAAAGAGTTTTGATTCGAGACATCCGTATTGGCTGGAACAGCGACGTTACAACGCTTTCTAAAGCGTCAGACCAGCATTCAACAGGCTGTGCTCGAATTTAATGAGGAGCATCTGTTTCCTTCCATTGAACTGTAAACGATTCAAAAGTGTGTGATGCACTTCTTCCAGTAACCACCGGATTGGTCCGTCTCAATCGGCGCGAAGTTGACTAATTAGCGGCGGAACATGTTGTTGACTTCGTCAGTATAAAACTAGAAATCGAATTTCACCACAACTTTTTCCGATCGATTGAATGTCAATATCCGAACGTTCCACTCTTATGACAAAGAGGCTTTCTTGCGGAGTGGTAACTGAGGAGGCTTGTCGCAACAGCAAGCGAAAAGTTATTCTGGATATCTTTCAGCGAGTGAATTTCTGTTTTATACCAGTGCTTGAGTCGTCAGCAAATGAATCAAGCGCCGAGCTGAATAAAAGCTGCCTATTGTCTCTCTCTCTGATCAATTGGTTTCCTTTCTAAAATAACAGTCTGATGTAAATTCTGTTATGACATCGCATTATTACCAAGGTATTCGATTATCTAAAAATGACTGGAAACGTAATTTTGGAGCTCGTTGTGAGGTGGTTATTAAGTGTCCCACCAACCACTGTTGAAAGTGAAAGAGTTGTCAGTGTTGCAGGTGCGTTATGTACTACAGTAAGAAATAAACTTAGTGACATAAGTCTGAATATACCGTACTGTGTGTACTGAAGCGGTTCTTCAGTCAAGATTTTCTCAAATGTGACTGATAAGGCGTCACTTGGATTCTCCAATTTTTAATAAAAGCTGAATCGAATCATGTGGAATATCGGTACTTTCATTATCAGTATACTTAATAATCTCTGAACTTTTTAATTAATTCGACTTTTCTGTCTTAAAGCAAGATCTACTAGACAGATTTCATTCCGTCTATTCTACCGTTTGCATTACTGCACATTCTAACTTTTCTAACATTCTAACATCTCTCTCAAGACTGTAGAGAATCCTGCATGCAGTTACTCGTTCCAGATTTGTGGCTCGTGTAATGATTAGTTAAACCCGTATCTTTTTTTTCTGCGTCAACTACAGCGGTTACCCAACCAGTGAGGAATCGATTGTCGACACAGGATTGTTTCCATGCCCTCTTCTACAGCATGAAATTCCACGTTCTTGAAAATGAAATGCCATGATAAATGCCGCTTCTGTCAAAGAAGGAATTGATAGAAATATGCAAATAAATTGAAAATGAATAGCAGTGAAAAAGTTAGGTGACGCATAGTGGGCTTATGACACCGCAAATAACCTTCACACAGCATGCTTGCATGAGTCAATGGCTGCAGCTTAAGTATTATAAAATCTGCAGGAATTTGTGTGCATAATGCCAATTCTTAGCACGGAAAATGGTATAAAAAAATCCGATAGTATAAAAGAGCAAGTATAAAAAACCGATACACAGCATAAGAATATCCCTATCTTTTCATTCTTGGCACGCTTTGTAGTATAAAAAATTAATAGTGTAAAAAAGCCCAGCGTATGAAAAACCAATTTCGACTGTACCAAGTCATATTTATCCACAAATTTTATCTCTCGTTTTTGTGATTGGCAATCAAGGCAACTTCATACATCAGTCGGCATGAACAGGACCGAGACAATGGTCGCAACTAATTCCCTCTGACGACAATAATTAATGATGAGAAGAACCCCGTACTCAATGTTCAAGAAAATTTTTCTGTGTTCCTTTTTCTATGATGGAACAATCAACATGCATATTTCAGTATAAATCCAACAAAGATATAGTAGATTAACATAACAGCGCCGCTTAAGATCATACCAAATTATTGGTTAAATCAGGGTGTCCACTGCACGTGAAATTCACGTATGTACGTGAATTTCAGCTCAGTTGTGCAGATAGTGATATTTACTGCTATTTACTCCTACTTGATATCCACTGATTCTTGTTACATGTGCTAAATTTTTTTTCCGTTGTTGCACCAACTCTGGCTTTGTTCTACAAAAAAGTATGTTACAAGAAAGAAAGTCATAAACATGTAGATATGTTCATGTAATATAGCCGCTACTAACAACGGGTCTGGGTTCAGACAATGAAAATTTGTGAAATTCTGCTAAGCAGCTCGTGACATCTTTGTGTCCTGAATTATTTTATGCTTTTTGTAATAGATGTATACATGTGTATTGTGCAGTCATATACTAGGGCTTTTTGTCTCTATAAGGCACATATATAGCTGTACATGCATATGTGGCTACGCAAAATTGTCAATGCTTGGCCAAAGCCAGCAAGCAATTGGGTCGGTTGACTCAAACGTTCATTCTATGACGTGTTGTATTACTTACAGATAGAAATGCATGCGTGGTGAAAAATGGTGAGACTGCGTCGTTCCAGCTTGTTGTCAGTTGCAGATTTTGACAGTGCTAGATAATGTATGGATGGCTTCGGTCATTTAATTGACTTGGATCATGTTTTGGCTCAGTCTGATGGAGTTATCGTACGGCAACATACGGTGCGAATGCTCGCTACAAAGTTGCATTAGAAGCGAAACAGAAGGATGTCGCAGAAAAGCAGCAAGAGAAGGCAGCTCGAAAAAGGAAAGCTATTGAATTGAATAAGGCAAAGGAGAAGGAGAAGGAAGCGGAAATCTCATACTTAAGTGCATAACGGAAGCGCCGACTATTGGAAGACTTTTATATTGATTAGTTTTTTTGCTATGGTGGACTCAGTCTATTGTTTCTATCCTGATGTTTTTAAAAGAAATAAAAAGTTATCTCCTTGAATATGCACACTAATATTCTTAGGTTTAATCTGCTTCTAGAAATCCAAAAACACAAAACCTATTGTTATTACCCTTGATTTTTATAGCCGTGAATTATGTTGTATTTAGAGATTATTGAGTGACCAAAAATACCATTTATTTGTGAAATGATGGCTTCAAAACAGCATCGAATGCACTTCTATTATTATGTGCGCAGTGTGTATACAAGATAGTTCTGAAGAATTATCTTTCTATTGTAAAGATCTCATTACTGCATTCCTTTGAGAAGTTGCTGCGGGTATTGTTTTTAATAATAATAATAATAATAATAAATCGTTTTATTGAAAGAAAAATCACAACCCCAATATTGAGAAGTGTGGGGCACGAAGTTAACACAACATAGTCACTTGATAAAAATCTTAACAAAAGAAAAAAAAACATAATGCAAATAAACATTTTACAAAGAGAAGTTGCTGTTGTATAGTTTTGACATTTCAATTAAGTAACTATTAGCACGTACAGCGGTGGTTATCATTGGCAATCGAAACTTTTGTGAGTTTTTCAAAACGGGAAAAGTCAAGTGATTGAGTGGATGACCATGGTCTGAAATTATGTCGTGAAACAGTCGGAAACCAATCACAGTTCTTCGATAACTAAGAGGGACGAATTGAACACAGTCACAGTTGTAGCCTTTACAAATTTTGCCATGAGCTCGGCGCTGGATCCTTCCAATGTTATTCGAGATGTCATATGTCAGATGAACAAGTAGTGGCGATGCATACTCCAACACGCTTCGGATACAGTTCTGGTAAATTAAAATCAGCTGGTCCTTGTTGAGATAATCTCGAAGTTGCCTCAGAACGAAAAGTCGAGAACTAGCTTTTTTGCACAGTACGTGAAAGTGACGCTTCCATTTGAAATGTTCATCAAAGATCACACCTAAGATGCGTACGGTAGCTCCGATTTCACAGGAATATCCGGAATGATAAAAGGCACTCTTGAAAAAGTTTTCCTGCGGCTTATAAAAATTTGATGGCTTTTCTCCTTTATCAACATTCGATTAGTGGCTGCCCAGTCTACAACGGCCTCGTATTGTTTATGAAGTGGTAATATATCATCTGTCTACTTAACACTCCCAATAAGAAATATGTCGTCTGCGTATTTGACCATACGCGTCTGTTCATTAGAGTCAATAAGTAAGTCAGATACAAAAAACGCAAAGATCAAAGGTCCAAATGATGATCCCTGAGGGACCCCACTGAGCATGGTTCCGTTTTTAAATGATTTTGACTCAACCAACTATCGCTTGCCGGGCAAGTAGGCCTGAAATAGTGGTACATGAATTTTTTGTCATGTACGTCAATTGTACGTGAATTGTACGTGAATTTTTTTTCTCAGGGTGGACACCCTGTTAAACTTAGTGAAACTATTCTTCTACACCCATCTCACCCAAACTGTTCAATGCCTGCCTCGAGCATGTGTTTCGACAACTCGAGTGGGACGAGGCGGATATCAAAATCAACGGACGCTGGCTAAACCATCTGCGCTTTGCTGATGACATCGTTCTGTTGGGCCACTCGGTGACGGACGTGCAGAGGCGTTTAGAAGAGCTCAACACTGCAGGCGCTACCGTCGGACTCAGAATTAACTTGAGTAAATTTAAGTGGTTGCGAAACGACAAAGCCATCGACGCCAACATTACTATTGACCAAAACCAGATTGAGCAGGTTCGCAGCTATGTGCACCTCGACCAAGAGTTAACAATGGACCACAAAAAACGGCCGCCAGTTGGCACGCAGAAAGAGGGACGCCAAGGTCAGTTGCACCTCGATTTCAAAGGTAGCCAGTAACAATTCGATAGATCCTAACCTTTTCAACAGCAGTGTACTGCCGGCTGTGCTCTATGGGTCAGAAACGTGGACGATGACTACGACCGACAGCAACTTGCAATCACTCAGCGCGCGATCGAGCGCCGCATGGCTGGTGTCAAATGGACCGACCGGGTCCGGAGCGAGGACCTTCGGCGAATATCAGAGTGACGGATGCGGTCGACTTGGCCGACAAGTCAAAGAAAAGATGGGGCAGAAACCTCATCCGAAGGACAGATAATGGATGGACGCGAGTAGTAAAAGAGTGGATTCGGTTGGAAATGAAGCGCTCTGAAAGACCAGCAACAAGATGGCGCGACTCTCTTGGACAATGCTGGACAATATTTGCTCAAGATAGAGAATCTTGGGCCATTCGATGTGGTCTGTGGCGATCCTGATTGGCGATGACAGACTGATATGTGATTGATTGTGATTCTTCTACATGGCAATAGTTTTCATTTTTGAAGCATGTTTATATTCACTTGAAGCATGAGATGCAACTTTGCTCATGAATGATGACTTACATGGGAGAGTGAAATTTCTATCAGCGAAAAATAGTTATTACCTGCACATGGGACGTGTTTGGGTTGGGAGTAGTTGATACATGGTCAACTCTGCTGGTCGTATAACATCCACCTTATGATTATCTTGCTATTTATTTTGGCAGTCTTCATGCACCTGATCAACTTGATCATCGTGTGAACAAGTCTTCACTTGGTAATTTTAAATTCAAATGCAGTTGCCATTCCTTTGACCAGATGTCCCGCGTTGAGATGATATTGTAGTAGCTGGGCAGATTTTTCCGGATGAGAGCGCTTAATTTCAATGTTCATTTTGATGTCATCTGCGCATTTAAGGACGGTAGAATTCGCTACTGTGCATAATAAACATGAAACTTTAGTAAGCAGTTCCATAAAGACATTTATACAAGACGGAAGATAGTCATATTCCTTGAAGATTTAAGGACATAAAAGACGTTTGTACACACCACAATTATTTTTTGTCGACATTTATCCACACTTTGATCCAAGTGGGTATTACTCACAATATCATTGGAACGATTATATCGTCGGAAAGAAGTGCCGTTTTCACGATTTTTATGTTCAGTATGAAATTGGGTTAGAACAAGACGACGGTATTCCTTAGTCCACAGCATTTTGTACTCTGTCCACTAAAATATTCTTTGCCACCTTGGCGCCGTTGAGATGTGCAACGGCTATGAATTGAAACCCGAACCCGACCACCTGCCACACGAACCAATTTTGAACCCAACCCGACCCGAAAATTTTAACGAGCATAACTATTATGTTAAGAACATAACGAAAAATCATTTCAATCGCTGAGAAAGTATTTCTCAGTATTTAGGCTTGAGTCTTTGTGAAAAAACTACTAAATGAGAAGGAAATTGCTCTTTTTCACGATGACAATCTTTAGGCCTACACATTGTTTTCCATTTGTGGAATGATAGGTCCTATTACGTGATAGTATCCTTAAGTTTGTGAAGTGTGAATATCACACATTGCTGGAATATATTGAATTCAGAGTGGCGACCGAGCCCGGAAATCCAAAGCACATATTTTATGGATGACGGTTACCACGCGCCCATTGTTTGTACGCAAACTGATAAAAAAGTGATGACAATTAGGAATTCTTCTGGCGTTAACGGTCTTCGTCCATTGTGACAGTCTTCCTGGTTTCTCTTGTCGATGCTTCTGGATAAGTTGGTGTTATCTTCATTTTGTATTAACATGTGGATTTTGATATCCTGGCTTTCTCTCATGGCATAAATACGCTGCAGTTCAAAATGTAGCACCCCAAAGTGTGATTTGTTGCTTCAACTTAACATGTTAGAAAATTGAAGTCTGAAAAATTGGCGAAATGCAACTTCATAGAATTTTATGAATCAGATGATGAAAATGAAGCATTTTTGATAGTTGAAAAGTTCAGGAAGCGAACTTTTCCATCGATATGAAATCATTTAGATTCCATAAGTAGCTCACGGCTGCAGGCCATTGAGGAAAAGTAGATGTTTATAATATTAAGAATCAATGCTAACAAAATTCAAAAATTTTGAAAACTGAATACGACAGTCAAATATCGTTCACGTCATAATTTGGTGTTGAAATTCTAACCGGAAGGTATGATAAAAGTAGTTTAAAGCAGAGTAATGATTTTTTGACGTCATTTTACTCCCCATACAGGGGGCTAGGACGGTGCTGACACAGTCAGACTTTAATCTGGAGCGTTGTGATCGTTTAGTCCGGATGCCCTTCCTGCCGACTTCCAATGACACTTTCGGAGCTCGACTTCTGGACCAGAAGATCGCTAGGCCAAGCACTTAACTACTGTGCCACGGAGACCACGCACATTAGTGATGATTATGATGGAGGACATATCGAATGATAGTCAACATGAACATAAAACAAGTCATAATAAATAAACATAATGAATAAATGGGACATCTTTGACTTTAAAATAACATCATATAATGCAATAGGTAAACCATAACTCGAGGTAGATGGATTTGAAAATTGTAAGCTATATCTTGGCCACCCTGTATTTTGATTTGTCTAATTAATTGATATATCTCTGATCGTCGCACTGGCTGGTTGTGCGTTCTTTGCTCTCGTGAAGTTTAGTACAAGCTCTGTCTCTGGTCCTTAGCATTGGGTTTTGAGTGTCGATCCTTATACCATCATACGTGTCCTGAACTCCTGAGCATTTTTATGGTGGAATTAAATTGATCCGTACAGTGATTCATCCGCAATTTGGATTTTTTGGTCTTCTGTGCATTCTCTTTCCATCGGAAGTGAGCTGTAGTTAACGCTTAGTCATTCCAAGGTCGTTAACTTCATTATCGCATAGAAGGCTAGACGATTTCAGTATTCTTTGATTAAGTTGAACTTAGTCACCACTGATAACCCGGTGATCGTGTGGTCCAGAGGATAGTTGGTCTGACCGTGAAGCCTTGGTGCCTTGGTTCGATTCTCATTGATAATAACATTTTTTCGTGTATATTTTGCTGGATGTCAATGAGTACCCCAAAGCAAATTCGCTCCGGTTCTCTTCAGTCAAGTCAACTGGCAGAAATGAAATTGCTTACCAAAGAATCGAGAGAGGAGGTGATTAGGATTTTCAAATACGAAGTGCAGTATCAAGCAAATATCAAGCAGCAAATTTCATCCTTGTCTTCTCGATTTTGGAAATCAAAAATTCTATCAAGAGTGTTCGGAATGACCAGGATAGCGGATAAGATGTTTGATGTTAAGGTGGAACTTTATCGCACTATTGAAGATTCGAATGAATTTTCGCTTTCGGAAATGGATGATCGCATGGAACGCGTGACAATGTTGTCATATTTGGAGTACCAGAAAGTATGAGCGGATCTGTTAATGGCAGATTATCTGCTGATAAGCGGGAAGCTGTGAAGATTTTCAGTGAGTTGAACATTTAAAATTCCAACGTTGTTGATACCAGGAGATTGAGAAAGCCTGGCAAAAATGGATCTCGCCTACTTCGTGTAGTAATATCCAGTGCAGATGCAAAGCGGGAGGTTCTTCGTAAGGCTAGACATCTACGTGGCTCTGATTTCAAGGGTGTGTTTTTTCATCCTGACTTGACACCTATGCAACGGGAAATTGGTCGAAATCTACGCAAAGAATTGAAAGGAAGGCTTGATAACGTAGAACAGGTCATAATGCATCGAGGCTCTGTTCGGCCATTAAGAGGGGCTCAAAATTTTCAAAACGGATTTTAAATCATCATTTGACCTGTCCCTCGATTCTTTAAACAAACGCTCGATCCATTATGTCAAAAATGGATGAACTCAGAGAGTCTTGTTGTCCACTATTTATGCTCAAATCACAATAGTAACTGAAACGTGGGTGGTGGATGAAATTGATGATAGCCTTTCACATATAAATGGGTTCAATCTAATCAGAGCTGACAGGAAATCTCGCAGAGGTGGAGGTGTTTGCATGTGGTTGTTGGCGAATTCAATTCATGTCAATTACATCATTTGTCTGATGCACCTTGCATCTTGCATTGAGGTTCTGTTTGCTCGTGTAACTTAGGATAAATCATCTATCATTTGTTGCGCTATCTGCATGCCTCCTGGTCTCAGTAGAGTTGATCATCTTCAGATTATTGACTTCATGACTTTTGAAATTGACAATATGTATCCTGACAGCAACATCGTAATTTCTGGTGACGTGAATAATTTTCGAAGTGTTATGAAAACTTCTGTCTCATAAATAAAGTGGACAACTCTACAACGGGTGCTTCTACACTCGACCAAATTTGGAGGGATAAAGAATTGAGCAAGCTATATGATCAGTCTGCCTCCATTGGTCACCTGTCAAGAACTCAGACCACAATTGTGTATTTCTTACACCAATAAATTTACCGCAAGTCTCTGATACATATCGCTGTGCTATAGTGTGGGATTGCCGTGATTCCTATATCGCAGATTACCTACAAAGACTTCTCCTCTTTATACTCATCTCCTGATGTTGATTCGATGTGTTCCATTCTTAATGATCTGCTGTCAAAATGCCTGTCGAAATTTCCATGCGAAATTGTTTTTTCTCTCCTTCTGATAAGCCTTGGATTGCGCCTATTTTGAAGTCACTCATCAACAAAAGATGGAGAGCTTATCGTGAAATGAATTATAAGCAGAAAGTCACTGAGGATATTCAAAAAGCAAAGCGCATATGGGGTGAGAAAAATTCCAAGACTGCGAAGGACTTATGGAAGGTTGTTAAAGTAACAAGTGGTACTGCAATACGGTAGCTTGCAGTGTTTAATTGATGGACTCACTCAAGAATTTGTCAAGAACTTTAATTCGAGCGACGATGTTGACTTGATTCCTCTGGTTGACCCCACAATGGCTGACTGTCATATTTCTCCCGAGTCTGTTTTCTTTTGTTTGTCTCGTCTTAATAACAGGAAAGCAACTGCTCCTGACCAAATTCCTCCGAAATTATTTAGCATAGCCGCCAATTAGTTATGTGAGCCACTTAGTCTGATCTTCAACAATTCACTTGTGACATGCAAATTTCCCTGCTCTTTCAAATGTACACACGTGTGTCCGATTCCCAAGTCATCTCGTCCTGATCTATGTGATTTTCGACCCATATCCATTCTTTCATCATTTTCGAAAGATTTTGAAAGGATTATTTTGGACAAAGTCAGACCGCAATTGATTGCATGCTATGGATCAAGTCAACATGTTTACCATCCATACGGTTCGACGACTTCTGCCTTGGTGAAACTGTGTGACACATCACGAGATAGATGGACTCAGAACATGCATTATGCGTTAATGTGTACTGTCTTGATCTTTCACGAGCATTCGACAAACTTCAGATCAATCGACTGATCGATTATTTGAATTTATGTGGTCCAAATCATGGGTTTTGAGATGGCTCTTGTCTTACCTGTCTTCCCGATGGATGTATGTGAAAGTTATGAACAATTTTGGTCCTCCAATACTCACTCCATCCGGTGTTTCGCAAGGTTCGATCTTGGGCCCTTTCTTATTTGCTGCTTTCATGGGATCAATTGCGTTTAACATTGACACCACCAATGGCACTAAATGCGTCAAATACTCAGACGACGTTACAATAGTAGAGCCAGTGTCAAAGAACGGAAGATCGCGCATCCATTTGAATGGGTTTGTACAAGCATTTAATGACAATGGTCTGACTCTTAATGAATCGAAATGTGTCCAACTTTGCTTAGACAAACGTGGGAATGTCTCCTCAGTCTCAAGTAGCGGCTTCAAAATCGTGAATTCAACCAAAATCCTCGGTGTAGCATTCTCGGAAAAATTCAAATTGAACAAATAAATGTCTAATGTGTTGATGACTTCATCCCGTAGATTTCACGTAATCATGTGTCTTCAGTATGTTGTCAAATCTTAGGATCTTATTCGCATTTATCACGCTCTAATAACTTCTTACTTCATGTGCGCCTCTCCTGTCTATGGGCGATTACCTGTCACCTGGTTGAAAAAAATGAATCGATTTCAAAATCTTGCTCATCGATTCATTTGTGATCAGGACTCCAGGTGTGAGTGTGAAAGATTCCCCTCGCTTTCGCTGATGTTTGAGAAAGCAACTTTGAAATTGCTGATCAAATCTTTTGAATTTGACATGTACCCATAATACGGACTCCTGTTTGGCCATTTAAAACCGCCGATTCTAATTCATTGTAACTTTTTTGATATTCAATCAATTTCAAAAAAATTTTCATACAAGTTGCGTACAAACATGCAAATTATGTCTATTATGTTTAAACTCTAAGAAGACAAGATTTTTCACGAAATATGAACCTCGACATGATGGCCATCAGTTTGTATCACTTTCTCCAACCGATACTGATATTCTTCCATCGTCCTGTGTCGCATCTCGCCCGTCACTTCGCCGAAAGCAGTCATAATGCACTGCTTCATTCCGTGATGTCCCTCGGACGAGTGCCGTAAACTTTGGTCATCATAAGGACCCACAGGAAAATGTCACAGGGCATCAGATCCGGCGACCGCACCGGCCAGTGCATCGGACCTCCACGACCCATCCACATGGCAGGAAACTTTTCATCCAACCATTTACGAACTGCTCGAATTGCACCTTGCATGTATGCCACTTTAAGCATGTGAGGATCCGACGGACAGTTGTGCGACTCATTCCTAGAGCCAATGATGCTCTACCAGTCGAAGTATGGGGATCCTTGCTAAAATGCTCCTGAACTGCTTCGATATCCTCATCATTCCTCCGCGTTTCGACTGCATTCAAGACGCTTCCAGTGCTCATCAGCGCCGCATGTCACCTTCTAATGGAATCGCCTGACGGAATCGAGTCATGTCGTGCCTTGAAGAATTCGGTACGAAACTTGCGCTGCACGAAAACAATGCTCTGCATTTAATCAGACCAGACCGCACACTTTGCGCGCTCTCTTGTCGTAAACGACATGGTCTTTTCATGGAAATGAAGGATTAGACAAGACAAGACAAGACAATTCTTTAGAGGTTCACATTGTGCGGTGAACGCCTGACATGCATGTGGTTGGACAAATAATAAAAAGAGTAAGTATAAAGGTTGGTGCAATAAAACAGAGATGTACATGCAAGTGCATCATCGTCCAAAACGAATAACAGAATTGCTAAAACGTACAGTTTTGGCTCGAGGCGCTCTTATACATTGTGGATTTCGCAAGGTAGTTGCTCTATTCACAAACATTTCATGCAAAGTGTGATTGTTATCCCTAGCTATCGCTAGAAACAGTCGCTTGCACAACATTTCTGTCGACACATGCAGATCTATGTGTTCATAGTTGCGGAAGAATCTTGTCGCCAGCTTCTCAACACGAACAAGTTTTTTAAACAGATAACTAGGGATATTGCAAATTGTGGGGAATCCATAAGTAAGAGCAGATCTAATGAAAGAAACGTAGCATTCAAAAATTATCTTCTTGGGGCAATCACATCGCTTTAAGTTACGAAGTATGTACATTCGTCCATAACACTTCTTCAGCAAAAGGGAAATATGTTCCTTACATGACAAATCATTATAAAACGTAATGCCCAATAACTTCATAGACGCTACAGTAGAAATAGCAGAAGCATTATCATTGGAAAAAATGGATGAAACAGAAATATACTCTTTTGTGATACAATTCATTACAGCGCATTTATCATAATTAATAGACAAACCTATGGCATTTGACCAACCTTCCACATGCCGAAACTCACACTGCAAGCTATCATCACAGTTTTGACGAAAAAAATGTAAGATGGGGACATCATCAGCAAATTTGATATATTTAGAATTATCACAACTGGGATTTAATGAGTCGATTACGGCTGCAAACAGAATAGGAGCGATCACACTGCCTTGCGGCACACCACTTGATACATTGCTCCATTTAGAGACAGTCGTGTTGTGAACTTTCACACGTTGTTGACGACCACTGAGAAAATTTTGAATGATGGAAATTCCTTGTTTAGGTACACGAAGTCTCACCAAGGACGAAATGATTGAATCGTGAGGCAGCCGGTCGAACTCCTTTGAGTAGTCAATGACGTACAAGACACGTACAGCACCAGGTTTATCGTCCAAAAATTTGAGGATGTTGTGATAGATTAAGGTAGTAGCTGCAACGGTCCCTTTTCCATATCCAGGTACATATGCAAACTGGTTACGATTCAACTTAGAGATGATGTAGGGAAGAATCCATTCATTAGATATAATTCTCTTCAGAACTTTAGATAAGAGCGGTAACATAGAAATTGGGCGATAGTCGGATGGGACTGAAGGTTTGGAGCATTTAGGAATAGGAATCACTTCAGCGTATTTTAGCAGAGATGGAAAAACACCAGTCCGGAAAGCCTCATTGAATAGATCTGCTATGATTCCCGAAAGTATAACAGAATTATCCTTGAAGATCCAACAGATTTCTCGTGATTAGAAGTTTGAAATCTGTTGATTTCTACAGTAAACACCAATTTCAAAATTTTTAATCAATTTAACATAGCGATGATGTTGTTCCATTCAAATCAGAAAGCTAGGCTCTGTATGCAGTCTGCTTTCCACTCTCGCTAATAATGTTTTCTCATGAACGGAAAGTTAAAACTGTAGATATCTATGGGAAGACCTATTGTCAAACATTTACCAAATTTGACACATGAATGATAACTTTTATCACAGATATTTGACCCCTGAAAACTTTTCACTGTTTCAAAATAAAGATTTTGGTCATCAAAATCCAATCAAAGATGTTTTTGAATACTACAGTTAAAATGCATGCAAAACTGGAACATGCCAAAAAAACGTAAATTGCATGCTTGTACGAAACTTGTGTAAAAATTTCATAGAAAGTGGCAGAGTGACATAAAAGTTATAATCAATTATAATCGGCGGTTTTATATGGCCAAACACAAGATGTTTTAGGATTCCCGCTTCATCCATTGTTCGACGGCCAAACTCATTTTCCCATGGTCTGCTCATCTGTACAATCATTCACTTAATTCCCATACATACAACTCATGATACGTTGTTAATCTGAAATTTGAACTTGTATGGTTTTGTACCATTTATTATACCACATCAATTCGTTGTACCATTTCAGTGTGACGTTTTGAATCAGTGACGATACTTTTCTCGAATTATTTTGTCTTCATCTATGTGACTTTCTGTGATTCTCATTTTTTCTATAATATGCGCTTACTACTGCTACTACTACTAATTGCGGTAGTTGGTATGCGACAATAAAATTACAAACTTTTTTTAAGTGGCGTCACTCATATTGACTTGATATTGGCTGTTTGTAGTTCTCTTGGGAAGGCTATAAAATTTGATATCTTTTAGGCTGCCAAATGGATACATTGCGGATTGACTGTCCTCAGACTGTTGATGGAAGAGATTCAAGCAATATCGAATTGAAAGTTATAGATGATTCAAAAACTCCACTAGAAGATGGTGCTAATGTTGAGAACAGAATTTTCAAAGGAGTCCTCAAATTTCAGGGTTACAGCAAACTGAGAAAAGGCAGCAAGGCAAAAGTGAGTGGCAATTTAAGAATTCTATTGGATCAGATAACTCATAACAGATATTTATTTCTACTAATGTGCATTTCTTCAAAGTTAATCAAAAGTTCAAAGTTCAATGTCAATTTTGCATATTTGCCAGTTTGTTTTGAAAACACCTGTCTCAGTGAATGAAAAGGAAGAAAAATGTTGAGAAAATTTCGCAATCGTGCGAATCATATCATGCACATTTTACAGGGAGTGCGATAATTATAATTGGTCGTGCTTTTGTTGACGAACAGAACAGTCCTTCATGACTAGACCCCTGTGAATAGACGACTTCTCTTGTCCGTTCCCACCCGTAACTGTGGAATTTCTTGTTCTGTACCTACCCAGCAGCATCCGTAGCCACCCGCACTCGTTGAAATTTTAATTAAGCCTTTTCCGGTAATCAATAATCGTGATTCTGGTCGTTACTTGACATTGCCTGATGTGCTTCCTAATCTAATGTCTCCATAAAACAAAACTTCGCGTTTTGAAAATCTACACGAGTACTTGTATTACCTTCCTACCTGGAAAAGTTAGTTGACGAAAACAGCGTCAACACTGCTCCGCCTCGGAGTTAATAGTCAACCTGGCTGAGTTAAAATCTCTATCAGAGCTGGTTGAGGTTGCTAGGAAGGCTGGGATTAATACAAGGCTAGCAAACGTTTGCTCATGCTTGGCTAGCAAGCACAGTTACACAATTGATAGATTATTGAAAACTCAACTTCCCAAAACATATTGCCGATTAAATAATTGGAAACCACACTGTCTCATAATACCGGTTCATTATCACGACGCGCTTCGATCGTCAAATTATACAAAAAATTTGAACTGATCATTTAATAGAATGCTTGTCTATTGTGACTAACAGGTGGTACACGAGAAAAATTATCGGATAAAACTTATCCATTGATACTTCCGTCCACATTTTAGTAGCGATGTTTACTCGTAGGTCATTAATTGAGTCTTGCAGGTAAGCCTGTAACCGGTTTTGCCCGCATCCGCTCTTACCCACGGTACGGGTGGGCAAGGTGCGGATACAGTTTTATCACTGCGGGCAAATGGTGGGACAGTGGCATAAAATATCTAATATGGCGCCCTGCAAATGCGAAGATGTAGGCCTAAAATGATGTGAAGAAAATATTTGACAGTGAAATTATCAACTCATTAGCTCATTTCAGCTATGCTTTTTCAGGTACGGAATGGCCTTCCTATTTCAACATTTAAGTCAAAAAATTAAATTGTCTGATATTGATTATATAAACACTTTTTCATATCAAAATTTCCCCAAAAGTCCGAATCTGATGTTGAATTTTACGTTTGAAATCGATTTATAGCTGAATTTTTATAATTTTCTTCAAAATTCATTTTTTTGGAATTTACATTATTTTTCACGTGAATTTCATCATGATTTTTTTTGCACAAGAGAGTTAATTATTTTTCTTTTCAACAATGATACTTTAAAATCAGGTCAAGAATGATAGAAAAATATGTATAGATTCATTCAATCTTTAATTTTTGCTGAGCAATTTTACATTGTATGACGCATGTAGAAATGCAACGTTATTACGCTTCAGAGCGATTTTTTAATCTTTAGGATTATCTATGAAGCCGAATGTGGCATAATCTCATATCCTAAGCTAGCATCAGTCACTTATGATGGAACAACTGTGAAATTGATTTTCACTCACTTCATAAATGCTGCATAGAATGTAGCGATTTTACGTTTTCAAGCGTAATAGCGTTACACAAACTATATTTATATCATTGTAAACAGCCATTCAAGGTCTCAAGAGGAACCTTGCGAGTACCGCGACTCAAACTTCAATACATTTTAAATCATATCGTGTGTATCTGACATCAATTTATCTAAAAGTGTAACTGGTCGTTTTTCTGAGAACAACGCTTTATTGCACACAAACACTAAATTCCAATTACGTATTTTGTAGTACAGTATATTGAATAGGTTGGTATCAATTCAGCGGATAAAATAAATGAAATATACCTACATGCTTTATGTAGATGCTCTGAAGCTACAGCTTGCATGTTTCATTTGCTTTGCTATTCTTAAAGTCCGCTGCAGCATAGTTGCACGATTTGCTATGAAAATCGAGTAGTGGCTACTTATGAGAAAAAGCCTATGAATTGAAAGATTTGATCGAGACCATTATACCATATAAGCAAAGTTGAAATCATATTAGTATTCTAATTGTTGGAAATAAGTTCTTGGATTGCCCTGACAGTGGCATGTGCTGCATAGTTGAAGTCACGGAGTCAAGTCAAAATAGTCCTCTGCGAAATGGTCTTTAATGGCTTTGATAAAACTGCTCCAGAAAAGTCTCGAGATAAAATGCAAATGACAGAAACGTCCTCAGCAATATCTGAAACGTACGCTTCTGTTAAATTTTATGCAGAAAATTAATAGTGTGAGTTTGAAACCATTTATAAGTAGGCCTACTTCCACTGGCAGTCAGAGGCTATTGGTTTCCCGAATAAGAATTTTAGCGGAAACATAGCTTTTGATGCTGCTGAGACCGTCTCTGTCATTTATATTTTTTTGAGCCTTACCCTGGGACAGGTTCATTGAAGCCGAATTTTAGGACCATTTCGTGAAAATAGCATTTTGACAAGGAGCCAAAGTCACACTTTGCCTTCAGATTGCTATCTCATTTGTCAGGTGATCATGATACTCAAACTGAGTGGGTAATTCTGCAAGAGTCGATTGAAAATGCAAGCTGTCCAAATCATGATTAAAAATGTATGTTCTTGTATGCATTTGTGACTTCATGAACTGTAATCCACGCTACTGTACTATCAACCGCATGTCAAGTCATTTCTCCTAAGGAAGCGAGTTGAAAGCTTGAGTTATAAACAGACCATCCTGCAGACAAGAGCCTTCGGGAAATCATACCTGTCTAAAAGAATGTTTCACCATAAAAATGTAGTTTGAATGTAGGACGGCATCGGTATTAAATCGTTGGATGGTCGACACATGTTGCTTCGCAAACGTTTGGTGAGATAATTTACTATCTGTGATCATGTAAGCATCATCCGAGGGCGAATCTGCCGACGTAACCGTTCTATAGTGTTCGCAGAGCACATTATTTGAAATTTATCAATCAAAGTTTGAATTTATCCAGCTAGTTTTATCACTAATATCGTGTAATACGCAGTAAATTACTGGCATCAATTGAAATATTTTGAAAACAGATAATATGAACATTATGATGTCTCCGAAATGCCGAGTTGTTAATTACGGTTTTAGTTCTTAACTATTTTGAATTATATGCGTCTACAAGAACTCATGAAATCAATATGAATGGTGATGGAAAACTTGCATTCATCTGCTTTTTCCCAAGATAAAGCATTTTCAAAATAACTGAAAGAAAATTACCTTCATCACTACTGTCTACTTTTATCAATAGGAAGACAGGAACATCTCACCATTCATCTTAAAAACCCCTAGCAAGCATGGGAGGACTTCAAAGTGTTGTATTGAGGCTAACTGGGGTATGTGAAACCGAAGTAACTTCCATTTCGACCAAATGTAAATCCGGTTTCGTACATGTAACGTTATTACGCTTCAGCTGTAACGTTATTACGTTTCCTTTCTTAAGATTGCTACTAGAGTAATGCACGAATTCAATTCCAACAACTTCTGTGATGTTGATATGATCTTCAACTTTGATTTCATGAAATAATGTCATCGATCAAATCTTTCAATTCGCAGACCTTATCACATAAGTAACCACTACTCGATTTTCATGTCAATTCGTGCAACGTTATTACATTTGACCTTAATTAACTATTGCGTCACAAAGAACGAATGGTAAAGCAAATCGAGCATGCAAACATTAATTTGAGGGAATCTGCTAGCCATTCTGTCCCGTAAATCGATACAAACCCGGTAACATCTACTACAAAAATGTTATTGAAATGTTGTAAAAGCGTGCGATGTAAAGTTATTACTAGGGCGGTTTTTTATTGACCTAAAAAATTACGAATTTTGACTTTATTTTCAAGTAAATTTTTACCTAAAATTTTGACTTAAATGTAAAATTTTTACAATCTTTTTACCTAATTCAGTTTTGTTTAACCAAAGAAAACATCATTTCAGACTCACAAGAAAACGTTACTTGTTTTAATTAAAGAAACACATTTTATTATTGAGCCCACAAATACAAAGTTCTTCACGAAAAGAAGGAATGCCTCTTAAACAACGAGTTAATCGTTACTGGCGTTGTAATTCAGTATTGCATAGTATTTAATGTTTTGGGGAGAAAGGTTTCTGTTAAAACGCAGGAGATTTTTCAACTGGGAAAAGCTTCGTTCGATCGGAGCTGTGGTTGATTGTGCACACAACAGAAGATTGTATTCAGTTGGTGAAATATCGTCACGTGCCAAGTTAACAATCTCCATGATATCATTCTTAGATAAACGCAAGTTTATACATAATTTGATTTCACAGGGATCAATTCCGAAATCCAGACTGTTTACGTCCTGCATTACCTGACGAATATTGTAGTTGGTTCCTTCGCATCGCTCCATTAGATGTTGCAGAGGTCTATACGTTGCCACATCCACGAGTTGGTCAACAATTACTGTGCTGGAAACTGCAGATTTTGCACGACTTACAAGTAATCCATCATCCTCGAAACCCAACACAATTTGTTTGACGTCGGAAAAGTGGTCTGCATACCAAAAAGCCGCGTTTAACCATGTTCCCCACCTGGTTACGACCGGCTTTGGTGGACTTCCAATCGATGCAAAAAGAAGACGTCGATCACCATTTTTAACAGTGGAAGCCTTGATTAAGGAAATCAAACTGTCGACAGCCTCATACTTCGACTTCACAAGCAATGCACAGTTGTGCAACAGGTGCGCCATACACGTTACATGAAATAATGATGGATACATAGACTTCAAAGTTTTGCCCGCAAGAGTCATATAACGAGTTGCATCAGATAGCAGTAAAAGGAAATTATTGCGATGAACATTTAAATCTTTAACTACATCATCAATAGCATGGCACACTGTTTGATGATTGATGTTTCCTTCTAGCTGTCTACAGTCATATATAGATAAGTAACTTCAGGCTTTTCTAGAATTCCGACAAGAATGTTCACAAACTTCCGACCAGAAATTTCCGTTTCGTCCACCATTATAAATATTTTTTCTCCATTCACATATCGAAACAATTTCTGTTGTTCTAACTGAAAGAGTTTTGGCACATGTTGCCGACATGATGACTCGGATGGGCAATGATGACCCATAAAATCAAATAAATCTTGTATCGCTTGATGCTCCAATTTATGTAAAGGAATGTCAGCGGCTAAAAACGCTGTTGTTACATGCTTAGCCAGATCAGGTTTGAAGTTCAAGAAGGTCTGACTTTCATGCTTTGATGAGGTGGGTACTGATGATGAAGAGGTAATTCTTTGTAACTTCGTTGCATGTTTGGCACTTTTACGATGACTGTCAATCATAAACTGTTTCGCGTATTTCACCGGGCATTCACAAAGCACACAGAAAAGTTCATTCCTTGGTGTTACTTTAAATTCTTGAGGATATTGGCAGGTAATTCTTTTGCACTTGGATGCATCACTTTCAGCTGTCTTTGGCATTTCGAACAATCGAAGATAGTCAGTGTCAGTTAACAAAAAGATGTAGTTATGTGCGTTGAAATCCTTGCGAGAATATTTGGTGTCCCAATAGCTTAGCTTTTTGTTTTGATTGAAAAGAGTTCGGGAAACCCAGATCTAAAAATAGCGCTTAGGAAGGTCAAGTGTCTAAAAATAGCGCCTGGGAAGACCAGATTCCTGAAAAATTTACTGTCTTATTTAAACTTTTTGACCTTATTTGACTACATTTGACCTTATTTTTACTCTATTGACTATATTGACTTCATTTGTTTATTTTGACCGTATTTTTACTTTATTGACTTTATTGACCGCCCTAGTTATTACGCATGGAATTGCTTATTTCCTCATTCGATTTGGTCGACCTGACCTCGACATGTGGTGTAGGATTGGAGGTTGGGAGTAGGGTTTCATATATTCCCGAATTTCGAAGAACCGGTGCAGGTACCGATTCTTTGACGGGTGTAAATGTATCAGATTTCTTGGCAAATTATTATCTGCACTCAGACTGCCATGCCCGAATTAATTAGGTAAATATTGGAAGAGCAAATGTCATGCAAACTGCAGAAATTGCAAACAGTAAAACTGAAATTTTTTTCTTCATGAATCTTACTTCATTATTGAGGAGCATAAAGTTACTGTTCAACAGTAACTTTAGATAATTATCTGAAATTGATAAACAAATCATCGTTTCATGGACCAAGTATGCAGTCCTTCAGCTCTTAGACGATGTTTATTTTTTTGGAACACAAGCGTATCCAGCGATCGATCACCTAGTCTAGATCTTATCTTCCGACAGAATGCCAGATTTTGAAAAACACCGTTCACATTCTGCCGAGGTTTGTCTGATAACAATGATTTCTGTAAGTTTGCTTCTCATTGATTATCCAACAACGTGACTCTTTCATCACACCGGCCACCGATCTGTATTAGCGAAAGCGGAGGTCGAGAAGGCTCACACGTTTTTCACACGAGGCGACAGAGGCTTGTCCGAGTCTAAACACTTTCGTCTAAAGAGACATCTATGATGGTCATGGAAAAATGGCATCTTCTGAGTAGTCTCTCACACTAAGGAGCGCCGTTTTCATTCTGAAGTCATGAACGTGCCCTTGAAGCGTAATGTTGGTATGAATCAATTCGATACCAGAAGCGGTACTGATTCACAGGGAACCTGTTTCGGTACTCCCCAATTTTTCGTAGAGCCGGCTCCAAAACGGTACCAGTATTAAACCAGTTAGTGACCGAAACCTTGCTTTATGCAGCCACATCGTTCCTCCCTGATGACCATTTACATGGATATATAATTTTAGGGTTTTTCAGTTTTGTGATTATCTTCATTTGTGATTTTGGTTAGCTTCTCGTCACACTTCATGCTGAGCTCTCATCTTCAGTTGATTTAGTTTTTTGCCTTCTCTTTAGAAGTTGGGCCGACTAGCTTTTTACTAGGTATTGTGCATCTTACCTTGTTCAACGGCGAACGACGCGTAAGGGTACAGTGCGACAAGTTATTTATTGCACAGGGTCACTTGTAAGATTATCACTTGTCGGCGTTCCAACGAATGAGGTGCGGGACTAACTTCATATTCAGTTGTGCAAGCAAGATGGAAGGCATCAAATTTCAGCTAGAAGTGTCACGGTAAGTTTTTCAGAGACAATTGCGCAATCGCGGGGCAAGCATCAAATTTAAGGTGTCAAGATGAATTTTCCAGAAGTCAGTTGTGGAACGACAAGGAAATTGCCAACTTATTGGAAGGAAACTTCAATTACATTATCTCAATTAGTCGATAGTTGTAAAAACTAGAAAATTGCCTAATTTCAAGCGCTTCTAAATCATAAAAACAACCACTTTTCATACCTAATTAATTTATGGTGAAATTATGCAATACCAAGGCCTTTCTGTATGAACATTATACCGTCATTAGGGAAATAATCTGGTAACTGAGAAATAAATGCACACGAATTTCTACTTAAGATATTCAAAATTATCAAACTATTCTATGGAAAATCTAAATCTATGACAAGCAGAAACTATGATCGGAGCTCAAAACACATTGATATACGCAGTGAAGGTAAAAAAGTGGAATAGAAAACAGAAAGAAAAAATAGAGAATGCCACTGGGAAAGTTTCCTGTTCAAAATTGTGGACCTCTTCCTTATGAAGAAGGCCTCCCCAATGCCCACAAATGAAGTCCTATAAAGTATAGTGACATTGTTCATAATGCTGCGTCTGCTGCAGGTATTGGTTTCATTATTTTTTCCTTAAATTTCATTATTAATTTAGCACTGTGCTTATTAATTAAATCAGAGAATTTCAGAGAACATACGTGGTGTGATCCAAAATGTCCCGGACTAACCTACTTGCAGATAACCTGTGATAACGAATACTACTTCAGATGTAAATTTAGGTCTTTAAGGCATGAGAAATATGGTCGCCGAAATTTTTCCGGTCAGTTTTCTATTTTTAAAAAATATTTTTACATTTTAACATGAATTTCTGTATTTTCTGAATTGATCGAGATCCGATTTGTCTTATTGTTATAGTTAGATTGATTTTGATTTGTACCTTATTTGACGGATATCTTTGCCATGAATATTACACGTCTTTTGTTAATTGCTTCATGTGTTACAATATCAATCAGTGAAGTTCATTCAGCACGCATTCATTAAGAAATCCGTGTCAACGATGGTTCTTTGTTCTATCAGTTTTCATGATGGATGTGACAAGCGTGTCTTCAGTCGAATATCGCAGTGTGATACGATACCTCCTGATCCGCGGCTTCGCTAATGGTGACATTCTAAAGGAATTAAGCCTGGCATATGGAAGCAAAGCTCCATCGAGAACTACTGCTTATTTCTGGATAAGCGAATTTAAACGCGGAAGACAATCTGTGGAGCAAGATTTTTCAACTGTTGGTCGGCCGCAGGAGATTCCGGAAGAGAAATCGAGTCAGTGCGATGAAGTGATTACAGCACACAGAAGGATAACCATCCGTGAGTTGTCAAGAGAGTTGCGAATCAGTTATCACTCCTGTCATGACATCATCGAAAGACTTGGATATCGCAAACTGGCATCACGTTTCGTACCGAAGTTTCTGTCACCTGAAATGAAGGAGAACAGACTTCTGGCGGCACAGTCAAATTTGGATCTCCTCGAAATGCACGGAGATCAGTTTCTGAACTGCATCCTTACAGAGGATGAAACACCTTTAAGTTTGTATCTGCCTCAAAGTAAGCGAGAATCTGCAGAGTGGCGAAAATCAGGCGAGTCTGCCCCTTTGAAAATGCGATCCGGAACATCACATCGCCGGTCGTTGATGCTGACGGTCTTTTGGAACGCTTCGGGAATCCAACTGGTTGACTTTGCGGATAAAGGAGTAAGAATCAATAGCGAATATTATTCCAATCTGTTATCTGAAGCGAGGAAGAAAATAAGAAAGCCACGAAACATTCCCCTCTACTTGCTTCATGACAATGCTCCGATTCACACCTCGCAGGAGACAACCAATGCCTTAACGAGAAACGGATTTCAACTATTGAGCCATCCTCCTTATTCACCTGACTTGGCCCCAAGTGACTTCTATCTGTTTAGATTCCTCAAAAAGCATCTTCGTGGACACCATTTTGAATCGCCAGTTGAACTGCGGGATGCAGTTACTGAGTTTTTTGATTCTTTGACACCGGAATTTTTTCATAAAGCTTTTTGTGAATTGAGACTTCGTTGGCAAAAAGTGACGAATGCTAACGGCTCATACATTGAAAAGTAAACTGTTTTCTGGAACAAAACATTTGTTTTTCCGTTAATTATTAGTCAGGTTATTAGTGATAGCTTAACTGTCAAGTTAATCTAAATATATTAATTCTAAATCGCTAGAATTTATAGGAAAATCTTGAAATTCAGACAAAAATGTTTGAAAATTTTGAAAAAATGGAAAACTGACCGGAAAAATTTCGGCAACCATATTTCTCATGCCTTAAAGACCTAAATTTACATCTGAAGTAGTATTCGTTATCACAGGTTATCTGCAAGTAGGTTAGTCCGGGACATTTTGGATCACACCACGTATATTTGATAACATATCGGTCTAGAGTAGTATACTAGCTCATTGTTAGATAATAGAGTAGGCATATAACCATATAATAGTTTCAGATAGCATCGGATAGTTCTGTATTAGCATAAGTAGATATGGATTAACGTATTACTTGAGCATTCGAATCAAATGATCAAGTAATACTTGCGTTCTAATTACTCGAGTATACCGAACACCACTTTCCATCATGTAACATTTCGTGTGCCATTTTGAATCTCTGTCATTTTTGCAAGAATAAACATTATAGATGATTGCTGATATCAATATTAACAAAAATTCATGTACATCACCCAAAGCGGAAACTAGTCAAGATATTTCCTACAAATGTGATTAAAAATTATGTATGTTCTATTTCTCATCTCTTTGATCAGACATCCAAGGAAATAGTTAGAGCAAGTTGTCCTGCATTCACTCAAAGACCCGCATCAGTTCGGTTTTCGGCCACACTCTTACAATTGCTGAACTTTGATATCTATCCATCATTATGACATCTTGTCTTAATCTGACTAGCTTTTCTTGCAAAAAGTGCCGTGGTGTTGCTGCACAAGCTCCTAAACCGACCGCTAGTAAGCTTCGTATTGGTGATGCTGATTATGAAGTTGTGCCTGCATTTTGTTACATGGGTGATATGGTTGTGATAAGTTGTGCCTGCATTTTGTTACCTGGGTGATATGGTAGCACAATCAGGTGGCTGCAGTGAGGCTGCTGGACTGAGAATTCAGCTGGCATGGAAGAACTTCCGTGAGCTCATTCCCATAATTACGAACAGAGACATCCCCTTCAGCAGCCGAGGTCATGTCTACTCCATGTGTGTGAGAAGTGTTCTGTTGTATGCAACCGAGACATGGCCAATCAACATCGAGGAGCAAAACCGATTGTGCCGTAATGACAACGCAATGGTGCGGTGGATCTGCTCCAAGCGCCTATCTGATCGAGTTCCTATGGATGAGCTAAGGTCTAGGCTTGGTATTCATCGACTTGAAGATAGTGTGCGCTGGAGAAGGCTACGTTGGTATGGACATGCACAACGCATGGATGAAGCCGACTGGCCTAAGAAAGTTCAGACCATCGAACTCTCAGGAAAGAATCCACGAGGCCGACCAAAGAAACGTTGGCTTGACAACATCAAGGAAGATCTTCGAAAATGGAATCTGTCCTCCGTCGACCCTTCGGATCGGACGGTGTGGAGAAATGCCATCAAGCCAAATCGACATTTGCGGACGTCCAACCCTTGCAACACGAGGAAAAGAAGACGGAAAACCGTGGAGTGAGTGAGTGAGTGTGTCTTGATGACCCTCAAACTGATGGTGTCACTGTCGTTGCTTATGATTATTCCAAGTCATTCAACACGATAAAATTCAACCTTATTAGCACGAAATAAAATGAGTTGGGATATCCGTCTGCTTTTATTCGCTGGATTAGACTATTTTCATGGAAGATAGCAGTGATGCACGATGTGAAATCGTCGATGTATCCTCTGGTATTATGGTGGATAGCGTAATTGCCTGCCGATAACCCTAATAATGAGAGTTTCAATAAGCGATATTTGTAAGATAAATGATTCGGGGACAGTGCGAGTAAATCGTTTTTGAATCTTTTCAATTTGGTCCACTAAATGCTTTTGGTATGGAGGCCAAATAACAAAATTAAATTCCAGGGTAGATCTAACATTAGATTTGTAAATCGGTAACATGACATTACAATTACGAGAAGCAAACGAGCTTAAAATGGCTCCAAGAATTTTTTTGGCCCTTAAAACTACATTGTTTATATGAAAGGCAAAGCTCAATTTAATGGTGATGAGGAAACATAAACACCGAGATCTTCGATACAATCCTTATTGTCAAAATGTGACACCATTAATAAATAGTATTGTAATCACGCTTTTGATTTGAATATCCTAAACTTACAATTTTACATTTGGTTTCATTTAACCGCCAACCATCAATCTTCACAATCTTTGACAACGCAGTCAAGAAAGACTACATCGCTTATATTTCATGCAATAGAAAGATGTCCTCGACTTGAACAAATTATGCACGAAAGTTTCTTGGTAGCCGTAGATGTTGCGCTTCGCCCTTCAAGGGCTCGTCAGTACAGCTCGAAATGGCACAAACTAGCTTAAAATATCTAGAATGGCTGTACAAGCTGAAGGACTGTACAACAGGCTGCTCTGCGTTTGCTTACCATGACTCAGCCGTTCGGCTGATAATCACAATGATTGCAGAGTGCCAGTTTGAGCGCAGAGTCCCAGTTTCTGCCATAACGAGCGCAGTCATTAAAACTATTGAACTTTATTTCATCATATTTTGAATGACTTACTCTCGAATATATTATCTTCAGCGGGCAGATTTCTGCTGCCTGCTAGACGCACTATAGAACACAGCCGATCATTTATTTTGTATGGATGCTCTATTTTTAATTTCATTTGCAAAAGGTTATCTGTTCATCGATATTGTGAAGAACGATTTTCATTCTGATGAAATAGAGCCTATCATTATTATTATCATGATTGTTACTAGTATTATTATTAATCATTATTTGGCCGCCATTTTGAATTTTTGGCTCTGCAGAAAAATCTACACATTGGAAGATTTAGTTTTTTCATTTGTTTCATCAGCAGACCAATTGGATCAACCTAAAACAAATTTGGCGATGACATATAGTCTCTGAGTCTTGAACCTCAATCTAGCACACTGTGTAGCTCTCTCTTATCCTCTAATGTATCAAGGTGAGTAGTTCATGAATTTGAAGAGCACAAATGCTCGAAAGATGTCATCTTTCTGGCTAGGAATGTCTTATACCTAATTATGGAATGAAATGAAAAGGATACATGCAGCATGCTTGTTTGATAAAGGATCGAATGCCAAATGGACTAAAGCTTTGTGTGAACCTTTCTGTTCCACAGCCATTCACTGAGTGTTGATTATGACAAGAAATTATAGTCTCTGTATTGAGAAGAAAACAAAGATAGGCGGATCAGTGTGACTTTGAAGTGTCCTGTTCCAAAAAGTCATCAGAGTTGAAATTTAGCTCGGTATCGAAGGTTGTCGTTACGAGAGCATCGTGCAATAAATGAGGCGTAATTTTAATACCTTTTTCCTACCAATTGCCCGCAGTGATCAAACTCTGGCCGCAACCGTCCGTACCCGTACCCTTACCCACCCGTCCCTTGGGTAAGAGCGGGTACCACCGTGTACCACCTGCTAGTCACAATAGACAAGCATTCTATTGACTGATTGGTTCAAATTTTTGTATATTGTGTAACTACATTCACCACTTCATAATGGTCGCAGCCGACAACCGAAGCACGTCGTGATAATATACCGGTATTATCAGACAGTGTGGTTTCCAATTATTTAATCGGCAATATGTTTTGGAAAGTTGAGTTTTCAATAATCTATCAATTGTGTAGCCAAACATGAGCAGACGTTCGCTAGCCTTGTATTCATCCCAGCCTTCCTAGCAACCTCAACTAGCTCTGACAGAGATTTCAACTCAGCCGGTTGAAATTCCGAGACGTGGCATTCAAAAATATGCATCATTTCAGTTATAGAATGATCATTAGGTCTATCATGCAATTATAATTGCTATGACAACTGATGTGTGGTGTTGAGGATTTGATCCTGTCAATTGACACAGTCGCACAAGTGGCTCGCAGTTCAGTTGGTAGAGCACAGGTCTAGTTAACCTTGGTCGTAGGTTCGAATCCTACCAGCCGCACATCTTTTGCATGGCAATTTGATCTATCGTTTATTTAATTTCATTGTTGTTAATTGCATTCACGACATGGCTTAAGGTGCTTTGGTGGACAATCGATCCCCGCTACTTGCCTTAATGTCGGCGGTGACAATTGTGACGAGTTATTATTCATTGAATATAATTGCTATGACAACTGATGTGTGGTGGTGAGCATTTGATCCTGTCAATTGACACAGTCGCACAAGTGGCTCGTAGTTCAGTTGGTAGAGCACAGGTCCAGTTAACCTTGGTCGTAGGTTCGAATCCTACCAGCCGCACATCTTTTGCATGGCAATTTGATCTATCGTTTATTTAATTTCATTGTTGTTAACTGCCTCTTCAATTTTAGCATTAAATTGTATCTCAAGAAGCCTTATAAAGATGATTTGGTCACGCAGCATCATTTGATCCTTTTTTTGGAGAGGCCGAGCTTTTGATGTTGAAACTCTTCTTTTTTTCATTCAGCTACAAAATACATTGCTGTTTACATTGGTTTTCAGGTAGCATGATAGCAAAAATGTTGCTTAAAATTAATTGTTGAAGGTTGTGACTCTGATTTAGCTTTTATAGTCCAGTACCGGGTAATTTTTGTTTGATTTGATTTAGCTCTTCAGTTTTCATATTTGCTTGCAGTTCGTCGTTTTTGACTCCAAGAACCAAGAGTTTGAGAAATTATGGAATATTTTAATTGAAGATTGGCAAATACCTACTCCCAGAATCATTTTGTCAATAAATGGAGGAGCGAAAAAAATGTCTCAAGTACCAAAGCTGCAGGCCGCTCTGAAAAAAGGACTGACCAAAGTATCAAGTGCTGCGTGTAAGCTGCATATTTCTGCTGAAAATGTTTAAATATCAAGTATAATGCTGATTACATTTTTTGGGAAAGTCGAACTTTAAATCATTGATAAAGTAATTTTGATTCGATACATTAACATAGTGATATCTATAATTGAGATTTTTGTCAATTTTCGTGATTTTATGTTATTGAAGCAAATCAAATAATTTCCCACAGACGGACTTTGATGATGCAATTGATATTTCAGTGTAAATAAATCAACTCACGAAATCCTTTACTGAGCCGACTATCTATTACTAGGGTGATCACGTGGTGCGAAATTGTTCGAATTGGTGCGAAATTCGGGCCCTGATTCGTAAAAGTACGAAATTTTACATGTGCAGTTAAATATTCTTCCATTACTTATTAAATCAAGGAAGAGAATCTGCCGGATTTCTTGACGACCATCTGGGTCAATTCTGAGATCCGCCAGAAAATGCAATAAAAATAGGAGAAGCAAGGGGGTAAGCAGGCATGTGATTCTTCCGGTTTTCGTCGATGAATTTGGTACCTCTCGTGAATCGGCGAATTTCGATGAAAAAAAACATGTGGGTAAGGGTATGGGTATGGCCATCATGAGCTTTTCAGGAGGAAATTAAAAAATCTAAGAAGTCTTGTTTGTCTCATCCTTCAATTACATAAAGAAATAAAGCAAGTTTCATTTAATACTTCTTTTAACATTTCATTGAATGAGCCTTCTTTCGAGTGGAAAATAAAAAACTTGCTACGCTATATATAAAGAACACATCTCTGTGACCCCTCAGACAGAAAGATGATGAGAACGGTGATTTCTCAGATGGAAAGCCGCAGACAAAGGGCCCCTCCAATAAGAGGTTGTTGAGGAGGGCCCTCATAGATGTAAAAAGGATAAGAACGGGCCCCTCAGATGGAAGGAAGATGAGAACGGGACCGCCTCATATGGAGAGATGAGAGCGGGACCTCCTCAGATGGAATGAGGACGTGAAAGGGGCCCACTCAAATGGAAAGAGGATGAGAACGGATCCCCCTCAGATAGAAAGTCATAGAGAAGGGGCTTTAAAAATATAAAATTCTCCTAGCTACTCTCCTAAAAGCCTGGAAGCTTGTCTGCGGCACTTTGCCTCTGCTAATTAGTTATTATCAGTGACCTTAGTACATTAATAATCAATATATTTTTAGTCGCAGCATAGGGCCTTTAGTGTGTAGATGTGCAAAGATTTATAACTATTTAAATTGACTCTTTTGTATTACTTGTGATTACATCAAAACTGAAAATGGGCCCCAGAAAAGGTAACGATCCCCCCTAAAAGAGATCTTCCGGAATTTTTGTGACACTACGTTCTCATTCCTATCAAATGCATACCTACCACCAATAATTTCTACATTGTTCGAAGTTTGCGCTCGGTGGAGTGGCCACCCTGGTATAGCCTACCTCAATTACGTACCTCAATTGTATAATAGCAATCTTTTGAACAATAGTCGGCTCATTGAAGGATTTACTAACTTTATTTCAAACTGAAATTCCAATAACTTCAATTCATGGGAAAGACACACGTTTGTTCAAGACAACATTGATCCTAACTAAATCGGTTCGACGCTGTCAAGCACAAAAGGCATTCAGGATGCCATATAACCCTTTCACTCAGCTTGCTGGGGTTTTTTCGTCAACAGGTGTGTTTCAGAAACGTTTTGTGACACTTTAAAGTGTTGCTGATCTCTGACTATCAAAAGTCAACTATATGGACGTTAATTCTCAGTTCTAAATAGCTTGCTTAGATCAGAACAACGAAAAGTTGAAACCGTTTTCCACAAAAACGGGTCTGTCAGTAATGGGCAAAAGACCGTTCCAGGACAAGACAAAATTCAAAAAAAATCATAGCATTTTAAATGGACTAAATTTAAGAATTTTGGTCATTTTTTCAGGTTTTAAGACCTAAATTCATAAATTTAGTCCATTTAAAATGTTATAATTTTTTTCAAAAAATGGTACTTTTTAAAAACGACTAAATTTAAGAATTTTGGTCATTTTTTCAGGTTTTAAGACCTAAATTCTTAAATTTAGACGTTTTTAAAAAGTACCATTTTTTCAAAATCTCAAACTTGTGTTTATGATTATTTTCTCCTGAAAATCAAAATCTCAAATTTGAGAATTCTAATTTTTACCCCCAAAATCATGCATGACCGTTCCAGGACAAACGAAAAAATCATAAAAGTCAAGAATCTCAAATTTGTGATTATGACATTTTACACCCCCAAAATCATGACCGTTCCAGGACACCGTAAAATCATAAAAGTTAAGAATCTCAAATTCATGAATTTTAACCATTTTTCAGGTTTTTAAAATATCAGATAACTAAAATTATGTGTCTAAAAATATTTCTTTAAAAATGGAAGAAACAAAAGTGGATGAAACAAAATTGGAAGAAACTTCGAGAATATATCCTTCGTTATCACAATTAAAAATAACTGAATTGAATAAAGAAAAACACAAGGATATAGTACGTTATATGAAAAATAAGGAATCTCAATTATTATTAAGATTAGAGCATTATGATAAATTAAGAAAGAGATGGTCTAAAGTTAAGAATGTAACACAAGGAATTGGCATATTCTTAACAATAAGTTTAGGTGCTTTAACAATTGTTATATCTTGTGGTGCTCTTACAATTCCAGTAATTGTTACTGCTTTAACAGGTACGGGTGTTTTTACAACTTCACTTGTTACAATGTTAGATAAATCTTTAATAACTAAGAAACGAAAATCATTAAAAAATAAACATTTACATGTTAAAGAAGTTTATGAAAAATTACATTACTACTTTCAAAGAGTATGTGATGATAATATTATTACGTTAGATGAGATTGAAAAATTTGATCAAATAGCTAATGAAGTAAATCAAATATCATTTCAATCACAGACCGAAAAAGTTCATGACAAGAATAAACAGGATGACAAAATTTCTAATGAAGAAAATGATGAAGTTTTTTTAGAAGAACTAAAAACTTTATTAAACAAAACTTAAAACGTGAAAACATTAAACGAAAAGATGTCAGACGCCAAAGCAATAAAAAAATAATTTGTTCAGTAAAATGTTTTTGTTGTATTCCAATGTTACCACAAAATTCAAATATTATATTTTAAAAATGGATAAAATTAAAGCTGATAATCTAAAAAGAATAAAACAATTAGAAGAGTTAATAAAACAAAGAAATATTATGAAAGACAATCATCTTCAACATAGAATGATAAAAGCTGGTATTCAATCTGATATGTTTGAAAAAATGCAGCAAACCGAGCAAGTAAAAACTGATTTTGAAAAAACTATGGAACCATTTAAAAAGCTTGAAAAAGAAAGTACAAATAATGATAAACAAATTGATATAACAGATCCAGAACACAAAACTATATTAGATGACTATGGATTACTAGAATCAAACATTAATAAGAAATTACCAAAATCTATGCAATTTGAACATTCTATTTCATTTATAGATGGAAAAACAATACCTAGATTTTATCTCGGACAAAAAGAAATATTTCCGCAACCTTTTCGAGGTTTAATTTTTTCACCAGATAAATATCCTTTTAGTTTAGATAGAAATTTTGTTGATCTTTTAAGAGGAGCAGATTTAAATAATTATGCTGTAGAAGATCTCAAAATATAAAGCTATGTTAGATAAAGTTGGTGCAGTAAAATCTCTTAAACGTTATAGAGAATTAGAAAATTTATTATCAACGGGAGTTAATGTAGGAAAAGGTTTTAGAACTGAAACAACTGTATTCTTACCAGATGACCCACAAGAATTACTAAATAGATTAGAGATTTTAATATCTGCAATAAAAGAAGGACACAATACCAGTTTTAATGAAATTCATGCAATTTTAAAAAGATCGTTAGAAAATGAAGAGGATTATAAAAGTATAACGAACCGAAGGTTCTAGGGCTTCGCCCGTAGCTGAAATGTGTGGGTTTTAATTTTTATAAAAAATATTTATCTAAAATATTTATTTAAAATATTTATCTAAAAATATTTATTTAAAAATGTGTTCAGCAGATTTAGACAAAATTAATAATCATTTAGAAAATCTAGCAGACATTTTGGGTTCATCAAAATTTAGTAGGACGTTAAAAATTATAACAACTACTTCATCACACACTTGTAATTTAGAACCCATTCTACATTTAGAACAAAATAAAAATTATCGAATTGCATTGACTAGTTTCTCCACATTTAACACTATTCAAACCGTTATCAAAGATGTGAATGATCAATTTAGATATTCTACTGATAAAGGCAAAACGTGGAAAATACTAACTTTTCTTCCTGGTTCTTACGAAGTTGGATCAATATCAAATGAAATTAAGAGACATTTAGGTATACCATTTAAAGATAAGAAACAATTACATTTTGCAGTTGAACCGGCAGTTAATAAATTTTCTCTTACTTTAGACGAAAATCATCAAGTTGATTTTAATCATGATAGATCATTGTCAAAGCTATTAGGATTTAATAAACAAACCTATAGTCAAGGTTATCATTTAGGTGAGAAGATTCCAAAAATAACTGAAATAAATTCAATTGTTGTACATTGTGACATTATTGAAGGAGGATATATAAATGGTAAATTGTCAAATTTGATATTCAGTTTTCCAGCTTTTACTGTACCCATTGGTTATAGATTAAATGTAATTCCACAAAAATTAATATATTTCCCTATTACAAGAAAAACTATTAATAACATAAACATCAGAATTACGGATGAAAAAGGACAAGAAATAAATTTTGGAGGTGAAGAGATTATGATAGATCTTTTGGTTAGAGAGGTATAAACTCCCACGCGAGGCTAGAGAAGTTTAATTTTCTTCTTCTTCTTATTCTTTTTCTTCAAAAACAAAAAATAAAAATAATTTTTTTTAATTAAAAAATGAGTGAATTTCCACCATTAAATAAAAAAAAACTTAAATTTAATCATCATCCAAATTTATCTAACAAAGTTTTGTCAGTTATTTGTGGAAGATCAGGATGTGGAAAAACGTATCTATTATTTAAAATTTTAACGACTCCAATTATTTTGGATTATAACAATCTTATAATTTATACAACAACAGCAGAACAACCCGTCTATCAATTTTTGAAATATGGATTTGAAAATAATCTTAAAAAAACAGCAATTGCTTCATTATTCAAAGAATATGAAAATTCTGAATATGAAGAAGAAATAAGTTCGTGGTGTGAAGAAGCAGCAAAAAATAATCAGTTAGTAGAATCCAATAAAAATAAGCATATAAAGATACAATTAATAGGTGATAGTGGTAATATGCAAGATCCTAGTAAACTAGAAAAAACAATGAAACATTGCGTAATTTTTGATGATTGCGTTAATGATAGAAATCAGTCAGTTCAGAGAAATTATTTCACAAGAGGTAGACATAACAACTGTAGTGTTTTTTATTTAACACAAAGTATGTATTCATTAGACTGAAATGTTATTAGAAAGAATGCAAATATATTCATACTATTTGAAATAAATGCAAGAAACTTAAGTGATTTGTTAAGAGATTTATGCGTAAGAAATAAAGATGAATTTAAACAAACGTGTAACAATGCTTGGTCAAAAGATTATGGGTTCATTACAATTAATATTGATAAAAAATTCATGATAGAGTTATCGAACAATTGTTCTCTGACTAGGCTTCGCCTCGAGGGGCTTCGCCCCGACTGAAAGTCGATAGAAGATTTGTTTACTGAGTAATAAAAAATTTTTATACTGAGTAATAAATAATAAAATTTACATTCTAGACTGATTTGAATAATAATTTTTATTCTAGACTGATTTAAATAATAAAATTTTTATTCTAGACTGATTTAAATAATAATAAATAAACTTTAAAAAGGTAAAGTAGTTATTCCATCAGGTAAAATTTTTCTTTTATCATCAAATGGATCTAATTCTAATTTATGTTCCTCTTTTAAATACATTTTATGTTTCTTTGAATTAAGTCTATAATTACATGCTGTTTTTATTTTATTATTAAATAATGTACTCTTATCTCGAAATGTTATTTGGTTAGCCACTGATGCCTTTGAAATTCCTTTTAATGTTTTATGTGTTTTAATATTATTAGTTGTATAATAACAGTAACATTTAGATTTTAAAAATATAGCTTCTGTTATAAAATCATCATTTCCTAACTCATCTTTTACTTTGCATAATTCTGAAGGATGAATAAAATCTTTTATTTTATCTATTTCTTCATCAAGTGAAGAATTATACGGTACTGTTAATTCTAAGAAAACGGAATCCGTATCTGTAAAGTGTAATTTATAGTTTTTGCCATAAGCAGGTGCTAAATGATCATATATAAATCTATACATAAATAGCTTAGCTAGTTCTAATATAGTGAATCCAATAAAATTAAACTTATCATGCTTTACGCTGATTCGACGTAAATGTACAGCACATAGTTCATCACTGAATCTAGTAGTTCTTTTATATGTAGGTTTCCTTGTTAAATTTTGAAACCTATCTTTATCATAAACTATTTCAATATTTTGTCTATTACGCACATTTTCTAAAGTCTTACCATAAAATGCATTATTCATTAATTTAAAGAACACGTTTCCAAAATCATCTTTATTTCTTTTAGCTATTTTACGTTTTTCAATATTGAACTCTATATAATTTTTTAACCACCTAGATTTTTTATACATTAGTTTTCGAAGTATTTTGGTGAGAATCATTCCATGTTCTAAATACCAATCTAGCATTCTTCCTTCAACAACATACTTTTCTTTATTACTTTGTGTTAACATAAGTTTTTTTGTTGGTCTGTATTTCTTAGGAATTAAAGATTTTTGATAATCTGAAAAATCTTCTATATTGGGAATTTTGTTTTCGGGACAGAAAGGAAAATATTTTGTTTCATCTTTTATTTCATCAGGATATACTAAATCAACTTCATATATATAACCATGATTATAATTTCCATCATATGTTTTTTGATAATCAAGAACGGGCGAAGCCCTAGTAGACATCTCTGATGTCGTACGAATATTACACCATTCCATCTCACCTGTTGGTAATTCTTGTATCATGCAAGAAGAATATAAGCTATTAAAATCATAATATAACAAATAGTTTTCTCTCATGAATTCATCAACTGTTGCTTGACTCTCTTCATTTGATATAAGTCCTTCTATATTTTGATTAAACAATTTTATAAACTGATCGCTTTCTTCTGGAGATAAAGGTTTCATTATTCCATAATCATCAGGATTTACTTTCTTATTATAACATTTAACATATCTATTACCTAAGACTGATGAAACACCACCTCTAATTCCAGATTCAAAAAATAATAATTTATCATATGTATTTTCTTTATAATGTTTAAGTTTAACACCAGTATGTTTTAATCCTGCTAACCATGTTAAACCTGGTGTAGAATAACAGTAACATGGATCTATTCCATAATATTCTAAACACATGTCACGAAAGTTTTCAAAAAGATCAGTAAGGATTAATACATCTATCTGAAGATATTTCATTGTATAATCATGCATTGTTCTACAATTTAACTCTCTCCAATTCTTTTCAGCTTCTGCATAGTCTTCTTCAGATAATTGTGATTGTTATAATGTTGATTTAAATTTATTTATTGGAGGAAGTTTTTGTTTTTTCATTATTTCATTTATTCTATTTATATCAGTCTTCGACTGTGAACCGCAGGTTATATCTCCACTTATATATTCATACGGAAATATGCCTTTTAAAGGTTTTAAATTATATTTATTTAATATTTTACATTGTTCAGATTTCAAAGTTTTTCCCATAACATCTAATGAATAAGGAGTAAAAAATCTAAATGCATCTAAAATTCTAATACAACCTAATTGCATTGAAAAATATTCTTCTTCTGTTTTACATAGTACATTTATTTGTTGTTGTTGTAATTTTTCAGATGAAAATAAATCTTTCATTACTAAATGGAAATCATATTTAGAACCATTGTGGAAATATAAAGGAACAAAGTTATATTTAAATTTATTAGCATTAAGATTACAAGAATTATGTGCTGCACCTCTATATAATCCATTTAGATGATCATGATCTTTTACTTTGTCGGCAGAGCCGTCGCTTCGCTTATCATTACCCAATTTTTTCCCACAGTAATAACATTTTGTTTCATTAACAAAATTAAATTTTTCTTCATCCGTTAATGGAAGCATTGGTATATTTGTTTCAAGCAATTGTGAAAAACGTCCTTGTAATTCTTCTACTTTCTTTGTAAACATTTCTGAACTATCTTCACCATAGTATTGATAATATTCTGATTTAAATATTTCAGGATAATTTGAATGAATGTACATTCCCCAACATAATGGTTTTTGTTCAAATAAATATTTTTCTTTACTTTGTTCAGGTGCACTTTTTTCATATTTACAAACCGAAGGTTCTAGGGCTTGGCCCGTACCATTAACAGAATTTTGTGTCATGTTAACATTATATGCTTCGAAATCACAATAAATAGTAAAGGGTACTTTATTTTTCAAATAATGTCTATTATACATTAAATAATCATCTTTAGGAAATGTGTTTCTGACTGCTTCATTTTGTTGGCAATTCTCCAAATGTCTATTCATTTCTTCTTTAGTTCTAAAGCTCATCATACATTGGAGACAGGGAAAATTATCATTATCTGAAGTTTTTGTAAATATAGAAACATCTTTACACAATACAAAATGACCCTGATAATGTAATATATTCGCTTGTGCTGGTTGTTGATATTCTAAAGATAAAGATGAATAATTGGAATCATAATCATAATTAAAATTACGTCCTTTATAATTATTATGATTAATCATTATTGGTGGTAATGTTTTAACAATTTGAAATTTTTCAGTACATATTATATTTCCTTGGTAAAAAATATTATGATGCATGTAATTTCCTCTATCATTATAAACTATTTCTGATTGACATAAATTTTTATTATTCAAATAAATTTTTTTAGCATTTAAGTAAAATGGAGTAATATCACCAATAGAAACATAATTCACATTTAATTCAAAAACATCTACTTCTATTAAATTTTTGTTCTTTTTATGAAACTTTATTAACCTATTATAATCATATGGAAATTCATCTAATCCATCAGAGAGATCAAATTCATTTATGTATTCTTCTTTATTATAATGACTTAGTCTTACTTTGTGATATTCTGCTGGATGTAAATGTGCTATAATACTCCACAGAAAACAATAATCATCTTCATTTTTCATGTTGATTATTTGTGGTGAACTGAAAGGTAAAGGAACATAACTACCACCAGTATTATTTTTATATTTATCAATTACTATTTTCTTAGATAGTATTTTAACAAATCTCCAACCAGATTCACGTAACTGGGCTTCAATTATACAATTTTCTAATTTAAGTATCATTTGTTCAAATATGGGTTGTATATCATTTACATTATGAATTTCTTGCGAATTTGTAAAATGTCCTTGTATTATTTCTTCAGGAATTCCATCAGGTCCATTTTTCGTATAAAGTACTTCTACATTCATATAACATTTGAAAGATTTCTTAAATATATTATAAAAGGTGGATAGAATATCATAAAAAGTTTCATCGGTTTCATTATGTTCAACAGATTCAGATTCATTAAATAAATATTTTATATCTGTTACGGGCGAGGAACTCTCTGGCGAAGCCCTAGAACCTTCGGTTCGTACATGTTCATCTTCACTATTAAAAACTTTTTTATATTCCGAATGTGAATAATCATCAAACATTTTTTTAACTTTTATATCAGTAGGTAATGTTTCTAGATAGTTTTTATAATTATTTAATTTTAATATATTTCCTTCATCAACTCGATCTACATTTTGTAAATGCAATTTACTATTTAAATGAGATTGATAACTTCTTTTTGTTTGCAACTTTTTTTTACATAAGACACAATAAAACTTTTCCATCTTTCGTTTTTTAAAGAAAAAATTTGTGTTTTAATTTTAGATATAAACATTCTATTATCAAGGTCTTGAGAGTCATTATATATTATTATATATTTCACGTTCTTTAGTTATTTTATTTTCTTTATCATATAATGTTTTATCATATAATGTTTTATCAAAAGATAATTTAAATTTATTTTCACTAACTATTGATTCTTCATCATCATAAATTGATTCTTCAACATCATAAATTACACTTTCTGGGATGGGATGCCATTCTGTAATTGGTATATCTAACTCTAAATGATATTTATTATCTGATAATAATATAATAGAGAAAAATATTGGTCTTTGTTCTCTTTTGGAAAATTTAAAAACACCACCATAATCTGAATCATTTTTAGTTTTTATTAAAGATGATAAAATTTTAAATTGATTAGATGTAAATCCTAATTTAAATTTTGTAGACCCGACACATAGTTGTCTAATAGTATCTTCAACTATACCATCATTATTATTTTCAATTGTTAAGAAATGAAATTTAGATGAATTTTGATTATATGTAGTATTAATATCATGTTGAGATATAAATTTTTCTTCACTTACATTTTTATTACTATTTGATTTTTTTGATATATTTGGTTTTTTTAATATATTTGAATCTTTTTTATCTTCTTCATTTTTTTCATGTTCATTTAAAATTTCTGGATATTCCGTTTGATTTTCATCAATATTTTTATTCAAATAAGGTGTGGACCACATATAAATTTTTTCTTGTTGTGATAAACTACTTATATAATTTTTTAATAAATTGACATTTAAATTTGAATATAAACCTATATAAGTATCATTATCATATCTTTGGGGCATTTCAGATGTTTCTTTTTTATGAACTGTATCTCTATAATAAACTTGACATAATAATTCTTCATTATGTTTTTTACTTTCTACATGAATATTGAATTGATTTAATTCATCTCCAAATAATCTGATCTTTTCTTTGGAAAAAATTTTAGTTTTTTTACTAATTCAGTAACATTAATAAAATTAATTATTTTATTTTCTATCCAATTTGTATTACTAATAGGTAAAACCGCTCTAATAAATCCATAAGCACTATTATGACCTATTATAACCATGTTTTCTTTATTTAATTCTACATAAGCCACATCATTATATTTACTTACAATATCCATAAATTTAGTAATAGGTTCTCCAGGAAAAATACAGTAATTCGTTTCGATCGCAGGTAAACCTTTAATTTCTTCTTTAAATATTTCAGCTTGCAATTTAAATAAAAGATAAACATCTGTACATGGATTATTATTATTATCAAAACATTTATTTTCAAATCCCGATGATCTCGTCGAATAAGAAGAACAGGATGATCTCGTCGAATAAGAAGAACAGGATGATACGGGCGAATATAATTTTTTTAAATTTGCTTTTTCCATTTTTTTAATTTTTATGTAAGAAAAAATTACTTTTTAGAAAAAAAATTACTTTTTTATTGATTAAAAAATGATGTTACCAAATGTTGGTGGAGGTGCATATATCCCGAATAGTCGTGAATCAGAAATAGAAATAGAAAATTATATCATGAAAACTGGAGACGTTTTATCTGGTCCATTACATCTTTCTATTCTTCCGCAACAAAATACAGAGTTAACAAATAAACAATATGTTGATACACAAATCAATGACTTAAAAGAAAAATATATAAATGATGTTTTAGTTCCACTGATGAATGAATTAAAGTTGCTTAAACTTAATGACAAATCATTAAACGAAAAATTATTGAAACTTGATAAAAAGGATAGAGAGCTAGAAGCAGATGTAGCAAAACTTTTTAAAAAGATTTCTGAACAATCAAAAATTTTAATATTACTTTCTATAAATTTAAAATCTGCAGCCATTAAAAATAAACATCAGATAAAAATGTTAAAAGAACAATTAGAAGATGAAATAGAAAAACTTCCTGAAAGAATTTAAAAAAATTTAAATAAGTTAAAAGCTACATTCCAAAAAAGTGTTGATGAATTAAGTTCTAAAATTATTCAACAAATGAAAAAGATGAATAGAATAATAAATGAAGTAAACTCACTTAATCAAAAAGTTGATAAAATGAAAACTCTTAAAATCAATTTAGAAAATGAATTAAAGAAAAATTTACAAGAAAACTCTAAAGAAAATAAAGAACAGTTAGATGCTGTTAAAAGACAATTAGATGTTCTTAAAATTAAGTTAAATGCTCTTAAAGCGGCGTTGAAGATGAATCAGGAGAAAATGCAAGTTAATAGAAAAGAAATTAAAGTACATCACACTCTACTTGACGCAATAGATAAAGTGCAAAAGAAAATTGATAAAGTTATCACGAAGTTGTTGGACATTCACAAACGTAAATCTTAATCGGACCAAAGGTCCTCAGGTTACTAACCAATCGTAAATATTTTTCCCAAAAGTCAAATTTATTCCTAAAAAATGCCTATAATTTATAAACACAATCTTAAACATTTTACTTCAAATCAAAAAATTTTTTCTCATGAACCACGTATGAATCCTGTGTACCATTATAAAAGTATAGAAACAGTTCAAAAAGAAGGAGATTGTGTAAACAGCGTAGCTAGTGTAAACAGCGGAGCCGGTATATTTTCTGGTATAGGTAGTATCGTTAATTTAATTGAAAATATTAAAGATTTAATTTCATCTGCTGCTAAAGGCGCAGCTGCTATTGGAAGTACCGCAAGCGCGATTTCAAATGCGGTGAAGTCTCAAAATGAACCAAAACAAATAGAAGCTATTCGTAAACTTAAAACTGATTCTGAAGAACTAAAAAAATTTAAAAACTCTCAAATGAATCAAAAAACAAAATAGCAGCAAGAGCGTCTGACGGCAAGAAATCAGTTGAAGAAATAAGAGGTAATGGTTTAGCAAAATTCTAAGATATATATTCTAAAAGACAAATTCTAAGATATATATTCTAAAAGACAAATTCTAGAAAATCAAATTTTTTTCTATAAAAATGTCGAATCCAGTTGAAAGTAAATTTAAATTAGACGATCCCCCGTTCGTCAATTATAATCAAAAAAAGAATGACTATAATAAGAATTGCTATGAATCCCGGATCTTCAGGAAGAGTGAATACTGGAGGTGATTTAATTCTTGAAGTTGATAATCAACAAAGTTATTTGTATCTACCTGATTCATTTTTGCACTGTGAATATTCTTTATATTCTGATGATGGGTTTACAACTCCATTACCAGATACGGATAATATTACTTTAGAGAATAATTTCTTTCCTAGATTATTTACACAAATGCGTTTGGATGTCGCTACCCAAAATATAGAAACAATAAGTGATTCTCCTGGTGTAATTGATTCAATGCTTCGATTTGTTACAATAGGAGAAAATGATAAAAATAATAAAATTGAAGGTTGGTTTCCGGATAATAATGATGGAATATTTGTAGATGATTTAACTCATGCTGGAACAGACGCCACAGGAATAGCAAAAGATGTAGAAAATATTGCATATCATTTACATAAAACAAATAATACTGCATATAAAGAAAGACGTGAGTTTAACAAAAAAAGTAAACAGACAGTAAATTGGTCATTGTCTTCATTATTCGGATATTTAGATTACAATAAAATTTCATGTCAATTTAAATTTAAATTTAAATTAATAATTCATCGCACAGCAAATAATGAATTAATCTTTTATGGTAAGACTGGAAAAAAAGCATATTTAAAAATTGATAGACTTGGATGGTGGATAAAACATAATACTCCTAGTTTAGAAGTTGAATCAACTATTGAAAAAAGAGTAAACACTAACAAACCAATTCCAGTAAATTTTCTAAAGCGTACTGCTAGTTCTGTAACTTTTACTGAAGAAAGATTTAACTGGCATTTTACTAGAACTGCGAATACTCCAAGATATTTATTACTAACTTTTCAAAGTAATAATTCTCCAAGTTTTGATAAGAACAACAATCTTTTCCATATTAATACAATTCGAAGTTTACAAGTTTCATTAAATCAAACCCGATATCCAATTGATCCATTAAGATTCGATGATACCAATAATCAATTTATGGAAGGATATGATTCTTATCGAAATCTTTGTATAGAATTTGGAGTTGAACCACAATTAACTCCTGGAGGTTGGAGACATTTATATCCTGTTTTCTGTTTTGATTTAAGTGCACAATCTGAAGATATTATTAAAAATGGATGTGATATAACAATATTGAAAAGAAAGATTCCACAACTTCATTAATGGCTTATGGTTTATTGCTAGAAGATGTAAAATATTCTATTGAAATTCTTAATGGAAAGATGGTTAGGATAGGTTAGTAACCTGAGGACCTTTGGTCGGATTGGTTAATTAAAATTTTTGATAACTTAAAATTTTTTCATAACTAGAATAGTTTAGAAAAATTCTTAGATTAAAAAAAATCTAAAATTAAAATTTTTTTATTAAAAATGTCGGAAGCGAAAAGTAATAATAAAACTGTTGAATTAAAATTACGTAACATTGTTGATAAAAATACTCCTAAATCTATTACTATTAGTAAAAAGAAATATTACATAAGTAAACCAATGATTGAGAATATTAAATTACAAGAAGAAAAGAATGGTGGAATTCTCCCATTAATTCCTCTAATAATAGGAGGTATAGCAGCAGCAGGAAGTGTTGCAGGTGGGACAGCTGGTATTGTCCAAGCAGTAAATAAAAATAAATCAGAGAAGGCAGCATTAGAAGAACAAAAACGTCATAATAGAGAGTTAGAGAAAGTTGCTAGAGGGCAAGGAATAGTAGATAATTTTATTAGTAAACTAAATTTAGTTGATGAAGGAAAACGAGTTCTTAAAAATATTCTCCACAATGTTGATGGTTTAATTGAAATTAAAGAAACAAAAGATGGTTCTGAAATATATCTAAGTCCTAGTATGATTCGGTAATAACCTCAGGACCTTTGGATCTGATAGGCTAAAGCCCAAGACGTCGTCGATCGGCTAAAGCCTCTGAACAAGGTTCGATAGGTTAGTCACCTGAGGACCTTTGGTCCGATTAGGTAAAACATTTATTTTATCTTTTAAAATGAATTTTACAAATTCCGAAAATTTAATTAAATTAAAAATTTCTAATTTAGATTTTTTGAATTATCTCTTAAAAGTACATAAAACCTCAAATTGTCAGCATAGCGGTCAGCTGCACACTGGAGGTGACATACAAAAAACATTAGAAAACTTTCCTGGATTTATTTGGAGTAAATATTCAAAAGAAAAACATCTTCCTGGGCATTCATATACCGGCCCAGGAACTCGATTAGATATAAGACTAGATGAGAATAATAATCCAAAACCAGGTGAAGAACCGATAAATAGAGTAGATGCCGCAGCTTTCAGACATGATTTAACTTATCGAAATCATGACCTTAGTTCTCGACATGTAGCTGATAAGAAAATGATTCAAGAATTAGATAATATTGAAAATCCTACCTTTAGAGAAAGAATTGAAAGAATGTTTGTGAAGAAAGCTTTACAAGCTAAAATATTGTTCGGTCAGGGTTTAGACAAAACTCATAACTCTGAAACGACAGCAAAGCTGTCTGAGAGCAACGCTCGAACTTATGCCTCCGAAATTCATAAAGAATACAGAAGGCCTAAATATTTATTGAAAGTAAAAGTATTTAATAAAGATGATATTTGGAGTGCTGATCTTATTCATATGCCGAATGAAAAAGATTATAAATACGCATTGACTGTTATAGATTTATATACACGATACGCTTGGGTAAAGCCTTTAAAAAATAAAAATAGTCTTTCAGTTAAATATGCGTTTGAAGAAATCTTTAAAGAAAGTAATAGAAAGCCAAAAAATTGTTTGTTGATAAGGGGTCGGAGTTTTATAACCGAAACGTTAAGCCACTATTCGATTTAGTTTATTCACAGAAAATGCTGGAAAGGCCGTAGTGATAGAAAGATTCAATAGAACGTTAAAAAATAAATTATTCATGAAATTTACAGAACAAGGAAATCAGAAATGGCTGAAGATATTACCAGGAATTGTAGATGAGTACAATAATAAAGTTCATTCAGGTATTGAAGAAACTCCAAAGAAAGCTTCTGATGAGCCTGATTTCATACGTAAGAAAATATTCGAAAATAATTATTCGAATGAGAGTAATCCGAATTTGCAGAAACTTAAAGCCGAAATTTAAAATTGGAGATAGAGTTAGAATATTTAAGTATAAGAATAAATTTGAAAAAGGCTTTGTTGGCTATTGGACTAAAGAGATATTTGAAGTTTGTAAAATAAATCAAACTTATCCGATTACTTACGAAATCAAAGATTTAGATGATGAAGATATCAGAGGCCGATTTTATCAGAATGAATTACAACGAAGTGAGCTTTAGCTAGCTTCGCTTGATTTTTAATTATCATTATCATTGGAACTAACGTTTCGAGAATTAAATTCCCGTATTCAATTCCCTTATTCAATTCTAACATAATATCTAGAAATGGTACTCCTTCCTGTAATTTCAATAGAACATAAAGACATAATTGTCCACAGTAAGTTGTTCCTGGTTTTTGAATTTGAAAAGTATTGTATGTTCCATTGCCAAGTAATTCTTTAACTTCATTTGTAGGGGGAAGTCCATAAGAGTCGAACCAATAGTTCTCAGCCTCTGGGCGGTCAAAATAACAATTAGAACAGTTTTTATTTCTTTGTCCCGCAGACCAATGTACTCCTTTTTGATCTGATGTGTGAAGATTTGTTATGAAATTTATAGTTGGCTTATTTTTAGGAATTGTAATTCGTCTCTCATTAGGACATGAAAATTCTCTATTCCCAATTGATTAGCAATTTTCTTTAGGTCGAAATTTGTAGTTCTTTGTGTTCCATATAATTTTAAGAACTCGGTAATGCTAGTCATTTTATAATAAAAAAAATTTCTTATAGGGACCCCTAGAAGTCAGAAGGGGGGTATTGATCTAAAACTGTCTCATAATGATGACTTTCCTTACTACTTATTCGATTTTGAAATGATTTAATTTAATCTAAATTAAAAAGTTACATTGTAAGGAATCGGTTCATTAGCAAAGCTAGTGCTTCGCACATCTTTTATCAATAGTAATTCATCCCTCATCAATAGGGGAAAATTCTTTATTCCCAATTGATTAGCAATCTCATTTAAATCGAAATTCGTAGTTGTTTGCTTCCCATATAATTTTAATTACTCAGTCATGTTATTAACCTGAGGACATATATCGCCTATATTACTCAGTATAACTGTCGGATTTTCATCATTCATTTTAAATGAATTAAATTCCAATAACTTGAATAATGTCTACTTCTTGCACAGAAAAATAAAAACAACGGCGGTGTATTTTGCATCAAATATAATAATACAACAATCAATCTTATCACACAATTGTGCAATGTCAGTCTCATGGCAGTTGACTGGAGAACAAAAGAAAATTTAATTACATTTCAAAATAATCCAAAATGCGTTACTACTAAGTTCCATGAATCATGCTTAAATACCAAAGATTATGTTACATACTGAAATATAGATCTATTTAATGTCAGTCTCATGGCAGTAGACTGGAGAACAAAAGAAAATTTTACTACATTTCAAAATAATCCAAAATGCGTTACTACTTATAAAGAAGTCTTCATAAATATGTATGTACATTGCACATATCTTAAAAAGTGAAACAACACAGTTAATGTTCATTCATCTTGGGAACCAAAACTCATTTCTTCTATAGTTGTCGGTTGATTCAATTTTTCTATATAAATTTTGATTTCTTTAAAATGTTTTCTAACAAAGCTAATGGGCATTGATGAATTTAGAAATAATACGTGTGGTAGAATTAGATCTGATAAGTTCATCAAGAAATAACAGTAACTTACGTTACAGGAAATTCTAAATAGTTCCAAGTTTGCCACAAATCTGTTTTTTTTATTGTCACTCAATTCCAGAATTCTTTTAAACCCATAACCTTGATAAGCAGCACTTCTCAGCAACGACCCATGGTGTTCTTTATCACTTGCAATCAGTTTTGAAATCATAGTAGCACTATCCTCGATGGTAATGAAATGTTCTTTTGTAACATTGAACTGAGGAATTGTAGTAGTGGTCAGATACTGTTCTATTTTTACTGTAATATCCTCCACTTGTTTTTGAGAGTCCACCTTTTTGTTCTTCTTTCTCGATTGAATTTCCAACTTCCACTCTTCAAAGTATTTATTCGCAGTTTCCTTGTGCTCTTCTTTAATTAAGTTTAGTAAAATCGGCATGTAAAACGAAAAAGCTTCCGCGGCAGTACGTTTTGGCATTTTGCAATGAAGAAAGAAAACAGTCACTAGTTATGATTAATGAAATTGTAAAATGAAGTCTTACTTCCTATATGCTGCAATATATTCCACGTCGTTTTAATCTTTAAGTGCGGGTAACAGCTGCTTGTTCTGAAATGCAATTCACAAATTCAACTGCATTGTTTCATGTATGCGGGAGCAGCTGTTCCCTACAATTGGGAGGTTCATCAGAGTGCAAAGCAGCAGCAATAACAGGAATTGAAAGAGCTTGTGTTACATTCTTAACTTTAGACCATCTCTTTCTTAATTTATCATAATGCTCTCATCTTAATAATAATTGAGATTCCTTATTTTTCATATAACGTACTCTATCCTTGTGTTTTTCTTTATTCAATTCAGTTATTTTTAATTGTGATAACGAAGGATATATTCTCGAAGTTTCTTCCACTTTTGTTTCTTCCATTTCTAAAGAAATATTTTTAGACACATAATTTTAGTTATCTGATATTTTAAAAACCTGAAAAATGGTTAAAATTCATGAATTTGAGATTCTTAACTTTTATGATTTTACGGTGTCTTGGAACGGTCATGATTTTGTGGGTGTAAAATGTCATAATCACAAATTTGAGATTCTTGACTTTTATGATTTTTTCGTTTGTCCTGGAACGGTCATGATTTTGGGGGTAAAAATTAGAATTCTCAAATTTGAGATTTTGATTTTCAGGAGAAAATAATCATAAACACAAGTTTGAGATTTTGAAAAAAATGGTACTTTTTAAAAACGTCTAAATTTAAGAATTTAGGTCTTAAAACCTGAAAAAATGACCAAAATTCTTAAATTTAGTCGTTTTTAAAAAGTACCATTTTTTTGAAAAAAATTATAACATTTTAAATGGACTAAATTTATGAATTTAGGTCTTAAAACCTGAAAAAATGACCAAAATTCTTAAATTTAGTCCATTTAAAATGTTATGATTTTTTTTGAATTTTGTCTTGTCCTGGAACGGTCTTTTACCCATTACTTCTGTCATCTTAACACCGTATGCAACAAATGCCTTGACCGTGTATTAGAAAAGTATTAGAAAATCTGGGGATAGGCCAAGTGTGTATTTTGATAGAAAATATAAAAAAATGTACAAAATGGACAAATTATGTTAATCTCCAATACGTATTTCACCGACCACCAGTCAATATCATCAGGGCTTTCCCTTTCTCACTCAACCTGCGGCCTCAAAGCGGTGAAAGGGTGAGAACGGAGTCGCAATAAGGCTTTGTCGTCTGAAGCTCATGCTTCTTTGGGTTCTACCTTGTCGGAAAGGTTTATTGTCGGCGGTTTGTGACCGTGCTCCGGCTAACTAGCAGACTCTGGAATATTATTTTTATTTTACTGGTCATTGACTTTATTTATGTTTGATTAATTTTTCATTCTTTTTCTCCACGTTTGTTTATTTTAAATGTGTGGTAGGCTTCGGCCGTCCCAATTAACACCACCCCCTGGTTTGCGAGATATGAACAGTCATCAGATGTTTCATGTTGTTGAATCAGGTTTTTGGTCATGGCACTTATTTGGCTCATTTGTGATCGAACTTCCTTCCACTGCTCTCTTTTGCACTTCCCCATTTGTTGCAGGTTAAGGTGTGACAGATCTAACGTATTCACGGCATACGGCCGTCAGGTAGTTCGAGGGTCCCGAACCCACTGGTAATGCTGTGGGAGGCAGGCCCGGTCAACTGCTCGAAAGAAGGCGGTACAGTTCCACTGCCACGGACATGCGTGGGTAGCTTTACTGAGGGGTTTAGCCCGTGTAGCTGTATCCGGTTCCTCTGTGGCCTACCTGACTTGTACCCATTGTTATGCCAAAGGTGTTCTCATTTGGGTTTCTCCAAGCATTTGCGACATGAGCTGTGCCTATAAGTGTCTTTTTTGCGTATTATTTATTATTATTTTTCTGATGCCTTCCAAAGTTTCTTGTATAACTTTGTTGTACAGTATAATTTTCGTTTATTTGATTGATATTCTATGAGAAATTATGAAAATGAGACACACAAGAAACGTAGTCAAGCCGTCAAGCTCAAAACCCCTCTCAGGATCAGCTTCAGCAACGTAAGAGGACTGAGGTCCAATTATGACGGCATCAACATCTTCCTGCAAGGTAAGTCACCAGATCTTTTAGCCCTGTCGGAAACCAGGTTAGATCCCAGTGTGTCATCAAGCGACGTTACTCCGGATGGATACATATTTCACCGGATGGATAAAGCACCTTGTCATGGTCTTGGAGTCTATGCCAAGACAAGCCTTCCCTTGAGAAGGTTTCGTAGCTCAGAGGATCCAAGGCATGAGTATCTTGCCTTCATTGCGCCGCTGCAGAAGACCACTCTTCTTCTATTTTCCTATATCGCTCTCCATAAACTAATGCGGATATTTTCAATGTTCTTTCTGACAAGATCGATTCTCTTCTACAAGAGTATCCCAGCGCTGAAGTTGCCGTTTTTGGTGATTTCAACGTGCACAATGTTGACTGGCTTGTGCACTCACGCACCACCGATCTCTCCGGTCAGGCAGCCCAGGATTTCGCTGTCTCTCACAGCCTTAGTCAAATTGTCACTTGTCCTACCAGAGTGCCTGACCGAGCTGGGGATACTGGATATCTCCTTGACCTGTTTCTCACCTCAAATCCAACTTGTTTTTCACACAAGGTTACTTCTCCCCTCGGCACGTCTGATCACTGTGTTATCACAGTTTCTGGCAAACAAATTTGCTCCACACCGTCTGCACCCTTCCATAGAACAGTTTATCAATTCTCCAAAGCAGACTGGTGTGACTTCCGCACTTTTCTTTGTCAAGTTCAAGCTGAGAATTTGATTCTGAGCGAGAACGTCCACAAGTCGGCGCAAGAACTGAGAGTGGCTTCAGATAGGGATGTTGGCCTACATTCCTCACCGTACTTTCCAAATGAAGCCCCACTCACAACCTTGGTTTACACCAGAATGTGCAGCTGCAACTTGCCAGCGTGACCACTTTTTCCATAAGTATAAGCGTGACAGTAGCGCTGGCAATCTTGAATTGTACAAAACCGCACGTAGATATTGCAAGGAAACCATACATCAGGCCAAAAGCCGTTACGCTTTGTATGTACGGAAATCCATTGCTACCCAAAAGCTTGGCTCTAAGGACTTTTGGATGATTTACAACAGTGTCACCAATAGGAACAAAATCCTCCATCCCAGCACTCCGTCATGCCGAAGTCAGTACTTCTATGGCGACAACCTCAGCAGACAAAGCCGAGCTTCTTTGCAAGGAGTTTGCGAAGAATTCGTCATTAGACGATGGAGGTAGAATTCCACCTCCAATTCCCACGCGCACTGATGAGACAGTTAGTCCTCCTTCAGTCACAGTCCGAAAAGTCAAAAAGATCATCGCCGGTCTCGATAGCTCTAAGTCTAGTGGACCAGATGGCATCCCGGTTTCGGTCTTCAAGCATCTCTCACCTGAGCTTTCTCCACTTTTATCTAAACTGTTCAGTAGATGTGTATCCACCGGTGAGTTTCCCTCTTGTTGGAAAGTAGCTTCCGTGGTTCCAGTTCCAAAGAAAGGTTCTGACTCATCTCTTCCATCTAGTTACCGTCCAATCAGCCTGCTTCCAATTGCTGGCAAGATTTTTGAAGCAGTGATTAACCAACACATTGTTAACTTCCTTGAAACTGAGAACCTTCTATCAGAGGAACAGTATGGCATCAGGCACTCTCGATCAACTGCAGATCTTCTTTCATATGTCACTGAACATGTGAGTCGTGTCCTTGACAGACAAGGTGAGACGAGATCAGTTGCCTTGGATATTTCCAAGGCATTCGATAAAGTCTGGCATCAGGGACTCCTTATGAAGCTCAAGTCCTATGGAGTTGCTGATCAACTCCACAAACTTCTTGCTTCTTTCCTTAGTGACCGGCAGATATCTGTCGTCTTAGATGGCCAAAAGTCTTCCACCAAGTTTGTCAATGCAGGAGTTCCTCAAGGGTCAATTTTGGGACCCACTCTTTTTCTGCTGTACATCAACAGTAGTAAGCGAACCTCCACAATAAACACAGCACCCCCCTCGGCAGCGTTGCTTCCAACTTTGGTTCTAGAGATCGTAGAAAGTCGTGCAATAGCTCGTTTGAAAGCTAAGAGTGAGACAAATTCAGTGGAAGAAACGGCTTGTTCATATCTGCCTTCGTTTAGATGTGAGACGCCATTGAAAATTTTGGAAATTGGCGAAAAAACGACGGAGTTAGAATTTTCCAAAAACAGCTCCAGCGGGCGAACGAAGGCTCGGATGGGTAAACGGAGACCAGATTTGGAATCAGCATGATGGTATTGTCCAATGAGGATCATCATCCAATGAGAATCATGCATTTCTCTATAAATAATGAGGCTTTAGAGTGACAATCATTCTATCTTTGAATCGTATAAGTGACGGACGCACGTTCTCTCAGCTCATCTATCCTACTTTTCAACTAGAATGGTAAGTCGGGAAACTTCCCTCCACCTCCTTTCTTCAGTGTTAACCTAATCGCATCTTTCCGCTTTCAGGCTTCTACATCACCTACCAGACTAGATGCTGATGTCCAGACGGTGCAAGGTTCGCTGCAATCAAGCCATCTATTGTTGAGACCGGTGAAGGAAACAACACAGGTACATAATCCTACACCGCTACAGCGTAAATTTAGACAACGCATACGCTATTACGATCATGCTATGGCACTGGAAACGGGAATGATCCCTTCCACAAACGTGAGTGTGAAGAGGAATCAGTACGGAGACGTCATCATTCCTGTAGCTCCATACATACGTCGCCAGCTTGACATTATTGAAGAATTTGTGACACTAAATATGGATATCCCTACTCCCCTTGACGAAGTGTGGAGAGCGAGAGATGACAAGGATACACCATATAAAAAGATATTGGAAGGTGAACGACTTTCTCCACCACTATCGCATTGGTGTTCTTACGATCGAAAGGATGGAGAACAAATAACACCCATCAGGTGTGAAGAGCTCGCAGAAGGCACTTGGAATATACGTTTCACAATAAGCGGACTATATTATGGTTATCATAAGGATAATAAATTGGCCTGTATAGCGATGCATACTCAATTAATCCTATATATACCAAAGCAGCCAGATGTTGATAACATTATTGATCAAATCCTCAACGAGAGCGGTGGGAAGCACAAGTCAGAGAAGAATATTAGTGGAAAACGCAAATCAAAGAAGGAGAATCGCTAATCCTTTCCTATCTCTACCTTAAGACAATTCGCTTATGTGCTTTGAGTGTCGTAGACGTGGACTTATCAGATACATTTTACTTCTTCGGTGTCATCATGTTATTTGTGTATTTGTCGTGAACAGCATCGTTGCACTTCTTCATATTGTAATATGTTACAGGATTTTTCATCCGATGAGTAAAACTATGTAATTTTCTTTTTAGTCATCCACCATCATTTTTATGGATTGTGAGGGTGAACCTGTACAGGAGCTCAGTGCTATTGCCATAGACAATTGCTCATATCAGATTGTTAGTGTTTATCATCATCATGCCAAGTGTTATCCCAAAGCTGACGGATGGGCGAGAAAACATATTCATGGACTTAATCAACAATATTTACAAGACTTTGGTCTTCCTAGTGAAAGTGCTCTTCTTATTGATTTTAAAAGATGGCTAGCAGCCTTCAATGTTGTACGTATCTTTTGTAATGATGCCTCCAAGGAGAGAAAGCTTTTTCCTAATCTAGTCATTAATGATATTCTACTTCCACCTTGGCATAGTAGAGTTAATCAACACTATCATGAAGTTATGAAACGTTTCAAGGAACTGAGCGCTCCCATTTCAAATGTTCGTTGTAGTAGTTACATTGATAATGTTCCTTTCCTCCTTACCTCAACACTGCCAAAGTCCTGTATGGTTATCATTGCTCGCTGTATGATAGTTACCAGCTGTATCTATTTTATCTCTTTCAAACCATTGATTTATAATGCATGCTTGTTACTATTATTCAATAAATGTTACTATGAGAAGAGTTGTTTTCATGCAATTGGAGGGATAGATGCAGGATGACAATGTCTTTCTCAAATGATTGTGGAACATTGCGTTTTTATAGGCAAAGTTTAAAAGGGACTATTCAAGATTATGTGATAACATTTCATAAAGATGAGATTAACATCAAATCAGTTATTGGTGATACTGGCACACTATTTTTGAAGTTAATGGATACGTTTTCTGATAGAATTGTAATGGCGCGATTAGTTGCGAAAATTCATTTCAGTCATTTTGGGAAAGAAGAGGTAGAAGATCGTTTCTTCCACTTTGCTTCCTATTCAATGGAAGTTGTAGATAATCCTGAAGAATTTTTTGAAAGACATATGGGAAAAATTGATCAACGTCTTGATGCATTTAACCACCATGGTAGCAGTCTAGTGATTGAAGCAATTTCACATATTCACATTCAACTTTCTATAAAAGAAACTTAAAGATGCAGTGGTACTTGATCATAGCACAATTGGTTTTCGAGTTATGTCTACTTACTCTCGAAGTATATTCCTTCTGTACATGCGTCTATTATTTAGAAAAGGCTAGCAATTTCATGTCGTCAAAAAGACTTGCTTTAGAAGTTGTTAGTAAGAGTGAAAATATGTGTGATGTATGTAAGCGAAAGGATGGAAGTGAAAAACGCATCTTTAAGAGATGTAAGCATACTTTCTGCCAGCGCTGTTTCATACGCTGCTGTATTCAACTTTGTCAATGTAGCCAATGTGATATAACTCATTTTGAGTGTCACTTCTGCCATAAAAGTTGGCACCTATGCAAATATGGAAAACTCAAGTTGTGACAATGGTAAAGAGAAAAATGGCGAGAAGTGTAAGTCGAAAGTCTTCAAAATTTTCTGCAGCCATTCGAGCTCTTCAACGAATGAAAGGAAATCATCGATATAATGCTATACGACATGCTAATGAAAAATTTATTCGAGAAATTGTTTCTCATGTGAGGAAGTTTGAGGACAAAGAAATTATCACCACAACAACGAACGTTACTTAAGCGATGTACTACAAAATTACGATTCATCTCCAATCCTAAAATCACCCTTCAAAGAAAGAGGAAAACTCCGGCATAAAAGGGTGGTTTCCTTTCAGCAATATTTCCGTTGTTAGCTCCTGTAGTGGGCAACGTATTGGGTAATATCTTTGGCTTTAGGCGTTAATTATGCAAATGTTGAGTCTGAAAGTATTAAAATGGATTTCAGACTTCAATGTGATAAAGTTCTGATTGTATCAGGTCCATCTCATGCAGGTAAAACTGTTCTCACTCTGAATTTGCTAGATAGAATAAAAGAGTTGTTTAGGGAACCTATCAATCGAGTTATTCGGTGCTATGGTATTTATCAGCCGTCACTCTTTCAGGAATTGCAACGTCGTAACTTTATTCGAAATGAAGGAATTATTCGAGCTGATTAGAGTCCAACGATGTTGTATTGGATGATCTATTGAAGGAAAGCAAGAATTCTAAAGACGTTACAGATATGTTCACTCCCGTAGCACATCACAAAAGGTGCTTTATAATCTATATCACGCAAAATTTGTATCCTGATGGGAAAGAAGCCCGCAAACGAAACCTGAGTACGCACTATTACGCTATCTTTAAGAATCCACGAGACAGAAGTCAATATCAGAAATTTTATTACAATCAGAAACTGTTGAAGAATTGAAAAGTTTGAAGAATAAGATGCGTGACTCTGTTTTGACTGCTACACCTTTAGCATTTGTTGTTGTTGTTGATGATTTACCCGGCTCCGTCCAGCGAATAGGAGGCTTCGTATCGAGACAATACGAAGCGACACACCCATTAAGCAAATTAATGCCTACTGCTGGCGAGGAGTGCCCCGGGGAGAAGATGGCCATTCCGATACCACCGGGGTGCTAGCATACCCAAGCCAAAGCACCTTTAGCATCTCGTGCACATGCAATAGCTCTTTTCAACAGCATTGAACCATATCTCAATGTGAATGATAGAGGTGAAATCATTACAGATGATAAAATTATTAGCGCTTCGCGTTATGAAGGCTTGATTCAGTATGCAACGCGTAGAAAACGTCGACAAGGTTATGTCCCACATGGTTGGCCATATTTTCTTCAACTATTGAAAAAGCATAATGTTCCAAAATTTGCATTGAATAATGAAACATTGAAAGAACTTGATTCTACTTCAGAAGTTGGTACCACTTCAAATGTTAATTCTGTTCCTAAAATTAGGAGTGTTACAATGCCAAGAAATTGGTTTAAGAGTTCACCTTCTACATCTCCTTCCACAATTACTAGGAAAACAAGAGGAAGAGAACGACGTAGATCTACACCCTCTAGGCAAACAAGAGAAAGAGATAGACGTAGAAGATCTCCACCAAAGAAATATATGTTCTCAGACTATTAATATGAAGCAGATGTGTTGTATGCCATGTAATGAACCGCCTGAGGTGCATGTTGATGTAACATGTACTTGCTGTGCCAGCTCTTACAGTGAGACTCCCAAGCAATGTGAACATGAACGTAAATCTGTTAAATCTTGTGGCTGTTGTAAGTGTAAAAAGGCAAGAAAGCAAAAACATAAGAAGGAGGAAGAGTCAGTCGTCATCACATGAACTTTTAAAGTCAATATACTATGATGTAAAACATCCAGCAGGATTTGCATCTATAAAGAAATTGTCAAAAGCGAGTGGTCTTCCGCAATCACAAGTTAAACAATGGTTAAAGGGTCAGGCTACCTATGCACTCCACAAACAAGCGAAAAAGAAATACCGTACCCATCATTATATTACTCATGACATTGATGAACAGCGGCAGGCAGATTTGTGTGACGTTGCCTCTATTTCAAAACATAACTCGGGAAATAATTTTATTTTGACAGTAATTGATATTTTCTCGCGATATGCGTGGGCTCAACCTTTAAAACTAAAGAAGGGAAAGGAGTAGCAAAAGCAGTCCAAACAATTTTTCGAGAAGGCCGCATTCCAAAAAGAATTCAGAGTGATCAAGGAAAGGATTTTGAAAATCAGCATGTGGGAAGATTGTTTGAGAGATATGACACTGAGTTGTTTAGTGTAAAGAGTGCCTATAAGGCTGCATTAGTTGAACGTTTTAACCGCACATTGAAAAATCGCTTGTGGCGACATTTTACTGCCAACTTGACACAAAATTGGACAAAGATTCTACAAGATACGGTACATGCCTACAATCACTATTCATCGTTCTATTGGACTCAGACCAGCAGATGTGAACGCTGACAATGTAGATGAAGTGCGTAAAACATTTCAGCGTAAGCGTAATAATGCAAAAAGTGATGTAAAAATAGGCGATAAAGTTCGCATATCAAAAGTTCAAAGTGTTTTTGCCAAAGGTTATCTCCCGAATTGGACAGAAGAAATTTTCACAGTTTCATGCATCAATAAAAAAGACTCCCCAACAACTTACAAGTTAAAAGATTACGATAATGAAGAAATAGATGGCAGCTTTTACCGTGATGAGATTGAGGTAGTCACTGAAAGTGAAACATATTTATTAGAGAAAATCATCCGTTGCAAAAAACGTCAAGGCGAAGAATGGTGTTTTGTTAAATGGGTCGGTTATCCTTTAAGTATGAACTCTTGGATGCGTCGTGCAGACATTTTTCATCAAAGTGATCGCAAGTGATTTATGCAAAACTATAACGTGCGAGTTCAAGATTTAAGTAATGAATCCGACTGCATCGTTTTATTCACGGCCCTCCTATATAAGTGTCGCGGGTACAATTTATAGTGGTGCTCGCCGTCAACGTGGAGGTAGTATATTTGGCGCGCTGAAATCTGTTGTGACTCCTCTCTTATCTACTGTGGGAAAAACTTTAAAACGATCTGTTTTAAGTAATGCTGTTGGCTTTGCTGGCGATGTTGTCAATGATGTTGCCAGTGGAAAAAATATAAAGAGTACTATACTAAATCGTGGGAAGGAATTCGGTTTAAGAACATTACGGGAATCCTTAACTCGTAATCGACAAAAGAAAGCACCTAAACGAATGAATGTTAGAAGAAAAAGAAAACAGCGCGGAGCTGGGAAGAGGCGAACTTCAGGCAAATCTAAGAAAATGCATTCGCACAAACGCCGTGCGCGCTCTAATCCTTCATCAATTGCTAAACGACGACACTGTCATAACTTCTAATCATGGAGAGCGAAACTTCAGGTTTTTGTTTGTTTGATCAACAAGCAATACAGACAGATATTCTTAGTTCAAGTATTGTAGATTATCATCCTCGAACTGCTGAGAATACTGGCCCAATTGAATTTGTCATCACTGGCGCTAGTGATGACTACATTGATTTAAGTTACGCGATGGTTAATGTGCGGTTCAGAATTCAGCAAGCAGATGGTACTAACATCGATGCTACACATAAAGTTGGTCTGAACAATTTACCGCTAGCAACACTATTTCGTGATGTTTCTCTAACTATTGGAGAGCAACAGGTAGAAGGTGGACAAAGCGATTATCCCTATAAAGCATATTTCAATGCCCTATCACAGTTTCATCCGTCAGCACAAAAAACTCATGTGGAAGCAATGGGATGGTATAGAGATCAAGCAACACAATTTGATAGTGAGACAAACGCTGGTTTTGTAAAGCGATCTCCTTTGATTAAAGATAGTAAAGCATGTCAGCTATATGGTCCACTAAATCTTGACTTCTTCAGACAGTCAAAGGTTTTACTGTGTAATACCAGCATGCGAGTCAAACGTACATTGAACAAGCCTGAATTTTTGTTGAATGCATATGCTAAAGTTGTCAATTTTAAAATCCATGTGGAAGATCTTACGCTATACATTCGTCGAGTGGTAGTTAATCCAATTGTAATTAGAGGACATGCTGAGGGTCTTAACCGTAGCAATGCTATTTATCCCATTCAACATACAAAGCTTCTCACATTTACTTTTTTTACTGAATTTTCACCCCTAGCACAGCTATGAGCCATGAACGAAGCTAGGGGTTACTCAATGAAAAGTAAAAATTGTATTATTTTAAATAAATAAAATAAAAAAAACAGATCTTCTAATCTGATTAAGCTGTCCCCATCAGAAACCTGTTCGCACGCCTCTTGAAAGTATCAAGATTGTATTGGTCAGGGAAAGTGGTCTGGGGAAGCTGATTCCAAAGCTGTGCCGTGCGAACAAAAAAGCTGTTCGAGCGACTAACAGTACGTGCGCGTTCTAAGCTCACATGATAGCATGTGAGTGCATTAGCTCTGCGTGTGCTTCTGGAGAAGATCTTAGGTTTGGGTACGCACTCATTTACTGCAGAGCTGCTTCTACCGAATTAGTACCTGTAGAAGAGACTGAGTGAAGCAACATCCCGTCTGACGGAGAGCGGCTGCAACTTGCTAGCAAGGTCTTCACCCATGAGATTCTTGACACGTTTCTCACCCCGTTCAAGGAGGTTAAGATGCGTTTGTGGGGCGCCTGCCCACAGATGACGACAATACTGCATCAGAGGACGAATAGTGGACTTGTAAAGATAGCAGACAGTCTGTGGTGGAAGATAGCTGCTGGCACGATAGAGACTACCAATGCGTTGAGTTGCCTGCTTGCTAATGGATTGGATGTGCGGTTTCCATGACAAGTCTTTTGTAACCGCCAATCCAAGGAAGGAGATGGAATCTTGTTCTCTGATCCTATTATCTGACATCTTAATGCTATGATCATCATCTCCTTTAAGTCGTGAGAGCAGAATACTCCGAGTTTTTGAAGGATTGAAGGAAACAAGCCCCAAGGATTGGCGCCCCATTCTGAGACCCTGCGTAAGTCTTCATTAAGAACGTCGCATAACTGCTGACGTTGCTGAGTGTTTTTAGCGAGTCGCTCATTGGAATTGAAGAGTGTTGTGTCATCTGCATACATCACCAATTTACTCATTAGGCAGTATGGGAGGTCGTTGATGTACAGCAGAAAAAGAGTGGGTCCCAAAATTGACCCTTGAGGAACTCCTGCATTGACAAACTTGGTGGAAGACTTTTGGCCATCTAAGACGACAGATATCTGCCGGTCACTAAGGAAAGAAGCAAGAAGTTTGTGGAGTTGATCAGCAACTCCATAGGACTTGAGCTTCATAAGGAGTCCCTGATGCCAGACTTTATCAAATGCCTTGGAAATATCCAAGGCAACTGATCTCGTCTCACCTTGTCTGTCAAGGACACGACTCACATGTTCAGTGACATATGAAAGAAGATCTGCAGTTGATCGAGAGTGCCTGATGCCATACTGTTCTTCTGATAGAAGGTTCTCAGTTTCAAGGAAGTTAACAATGTGTTGGTTAATCACTGCTTCAAAAATCTTGCCAGCAATTGGAAGCAGGCTGATTGGACGGTAACTAGATGGAAGAGATGAGTCAGAACCTTTCTTTGGAACTGGAACCACGGAAGCTACTTTCCAACAAGAGGGAAACTCACCGGTGGATACACATCTACTGAACAGTTTAGATAAAAGTGGAGAAAGCTCAGGTGAGAGATGCTTGAAGACCGAAACCGGGATGCCATCTGGTCCACTAGACTTAGAGCTATCGAGACCGGCGATGATCTTTTTGACTTTTCGGACTGTGACTGAAGGAGGACTAACTGTCTCATCAGTGCGCGTGGGAATTGGAGGTGGAATTCTACCTCCATCGTCTAATGACGAATTCTTCGCAAACTCCTTGCAAAGAAGCTCGGCTTTGTCTGCTGAGGTTGTCGCCATAGAAGTACTGACTTCGGCATGACGGAATGCTGGGATGGAGGATTTTGTTCCTATTGGTGACACTGTTGTAAATCATCCAAAAGTCCTTAGAGCCAAGCTTTTGGGTAGCAATGGATTTCCGTACATACAAAGCGTAACGGCTTTTGGCCTGATGTATGGTTTCCTTGCAATATCTACGTGCGGTTTTGTACAATTCAAGATTGCCAGCGCTACTGTCACGCTTATACTTATGGAAAAAGTGGTCACGCTGGCAACTTGCAGCTGCACATTCTGGTGTAAACCAAGGTTGTGAGTGGGGCTTCATTTGGAAAGTACGGTGAGGAATGTAGGCCAACATCCCTATCTGAAGCCACTCTCAGTTCTTGCGCCGACTTGTGGACGTTCTCGCTCAGAATCAAATTCTCAGCTTGAACTTGACAAAGAAAAGTGCGGAAGCCACACCAGTCTGCTTTGGAGAATTGATAAACTGTTCTATGGAAGGGTGCAGACGGTGTGGAGCAAATTTGTTTGCCAGAAACTGTGATAACACAGTGATCAGACGTGCCGAGGGGAGAAGTAACCTTGTGTGTAAAACAAGTTGGATTTGAGGTGAGAAACAGGTCAAGGAGATATCCAGTATCCCCAGCTCGGTCAGGCACTCTGGTAGGACAAGTGACAATTTGACTAAGGTTGTGAGAGACAGCGAAATCCTGGGCTGCCTGACCGGAGAGATCGGTGGTGCTTGAGTGCACAAGCCAGTCAACATTGTGCACGTTGAAATCACCAAAAACGGCAACTTCAGCGCTGGGATACTCTTGTAGAAGAGAATCGATCTTGTCAGAAAGAACATTGAAAATATCCTCATTAGTTGATGGAGAGCGGTATAGGAAAATAAAAGAAGAGTGGTCTTCTGCAGCGGCGCAATGAAGGCAAGATACTCATGCCTTGGATCCTCTGAGCTACGAAACCTTCTCAAGGGAAGGCTTGTCTTGGCATAGACTCCAAGACCATGACAAGGTGCTTTATCCATCCGGTGAAATATGTATCCATCAGGAGTAACGTCGCTTGATGACTAACTGGGATCTAACCTGGTTTCCGACAGGGCTAAAAGATCTGGTGACTTACCTTGCAGGAAGATGTTGATGCCGTCGTAATTGGACCTCAGTCCTCTTACGTTGCTGAAGCTGATCCTGAGAGGGGTTTTGAGCTTGACGGCTTGACTACGTTTCTTGTGTGTCCTTACTATTCCTAGAGATCAAAAGAGTTTGATCAAAGATGGTTTATTTCCATCAGAAGCACCAAAACTCCTAATGGTAGCAATGGCTGAAAATGATGCATTCAATGGCAATGTTAAGAAGAATCCTTTCAACTTCAAACACAGCAATTTAAGCGAAATTGCTTTACGTGTAAATGGTGTCAATCATCCTGGACCGCCCTATAGACCAGACTTATCTTCTTATCAATTTTTGCGCAGCTATGTTGACGATATGAATGTCTTTGGCTTTTACAACACGGACGACACCAACGGGCTTGCAATGAAAGAGTTCAAGAATGGCTATACTATTTATGCATTTGATTTGACTGCCGACAGTGATATTAGTGCACCTTATCGTCAAGCTAACATTCCTCATAATATTCGCTTGGATCTGGAGTTTAAAACAACGCTAGCTGCGACGATCAATGTATTGATTTATGCAGTTTTTGATTCAAATATTGAAATAACTAAGTATTGTGACGTGATTCTTCACTATAATCGTTAATGAGTTGGTTGAATGCTGACGATATTAAAGCTAAGGTACAGCGTAATGCAGATAAAGCTACGTTGAAAGATTTTGATGTCTATTCGCTAGATACCCTACCAACTACAGTAAAACAGTATCCCATCTTTATTGTATTGATGGGATATAATGAAAAGATGATTTGTAAGTTCTATAATGATTTGAAATAAAACGTCATCATATTGGAATAAAAATAGTTTTTATTTCACAATCGATTACATATTCGATGTATGTACATATTCGATTAAATGGTCTAGGATTGTATCTGCTTGCACTTCTGATTTCAGTCCAGTAATGATAACTTAACTGTTGTGAAAGATTGCAATATGCACAGGATTCCAACAATTAATGAGAGCTGCGGGAGAAAGTTCTGGCTCATAACACAAATTGTAGCTGCTGCTATGAATCTTCGAAAACGATACATTTTCACTCAATTGAGTAGAGATCACCATATTGTTCACAGTCAGATTCGACATCACACACTTCTCCCTCTTCCATATCCGGTGTAGTAGCTTCTGCAGTTCTAAGCGCATTAACCGCGCCGATGAATGAGAAAGGGCGCCGAGAATTTGTACCGTCCCGTTTGGAAAGAGTTGAAGGTTCCGTAAATTGTTCATCTTCACCACTAACATTTGCGGTCGACCCGGATAATACTTGCTGTTTGGAATTTGTTGATGTAATGTTGTGAGATCGATTTTCGCATAGAGTCTGAAGCGGCGGAGACTGTTGACGATGGTGTAACGATGACGTCTCATGATGAAGAAATGAGTAAATAGAGCGATGTACCTTCCTTTTATACTTTCCCAACTACCTTGATGTAATGTGAAGCAGATAGAAAGTTGGGAATGATAGATTTGTATTCGTTGCTTTTTAAGTCGCAACCATATGCGATTTTCTATGCGTGAATGTCTTTTCATATAGAAGTATTTCAAGTCCTTCATGATATGATTTCGGCACTGATAATGTCGATATGATAGAGCAAATTCTCTTCTCATATTTCCAGTATAGTCTTAAAATAAACGTTTTGATCATAATCAATCTCAACATGTTGTAGGGAATCTAATTTCCAACTCTTGATGGAGCGTAACATTGTGTTGAAAGTGGTCTCTGATTAAGATTTGCATAGCTAAACTCTCGACGAATAAATGACATAATGGAGCGATGTATCCATCTTTTATATTTTTCTCAATTGTATTTGCGAAATGAAAAATAGATTGAGGAATCAGAATGACAGATTTGAATTTCAGTTCTGTAATGTTGAAGCCAAACTTGATTACTCAAAGAGATGAATTTTAGCGTTTCAAAATATTCCAAATCCCTCATGATGTCATTAAGATTAAAAAATTGCCGCCATGTTAATGTAATTCCTCTCGATGTATTTCCATGAAAATTTTTGAAATGAACGTTTCCATTGCGATCAACTTTGATGTATTGTTGAGAATCCGAAATCCAAGTCTTCATGATGTGCAAATTGGTAATATATAGAATCACCAGAATATGAAAATGTCGTTTTACCATATTTTGCTTAGCAATGCAGCAACAAATAGATTTGCTAGTAATCGAGCCGCTATCTTTTCTACTCCCATTGATAATATACAACAGCTAAATGGAGAGTGGGAAGTAGGGGTCACACAACTTGTTCACAGTAACTGTGTTTCTTCTTTTGATCATAAGGTGATGACTATTAATATGAGACGCACAGCTGCTTACCAATGTGAAAAGGGCTGCCGAGTATACATTCCACAATGGCCAAAGAAAGATCTCTTATCATGTAAAAAGTTTATATATGATTTCCTGAATAAAGCGTGTAAACATATTGTCCAATTTACTCCGCACAATGATGATCATAATTATGTACATCATGTAGTTGAGAAAGATTGGATTGTTGGTTTAAGTCCAAGTTTAAGAAATGATTTAGGTTACCTCGCTAGCGCCTTAACAAGCTATGATAATTATAACGTTAATTACCACATAAGTGGTCATAAACAGTTAATATATCGAGAGGAAGCTTATTATGTAGATCTTATTCCAAAAAATGAGAAGACGTTGGTGAAGAAGATTGTGATTAAGCCAAGAAAGACAAACCTGACTCCTGAAACATTATTGAAGAAATTTAATTATCTCCTTCGAGTTGATGGTAAACAAGTGGCAACATTGACTTATATCAAATCATCTAATCATATTGCAATAAGTAAATTAAATGATGATGATCTAGTATTAGTTTGTTCAAGAGATTTTCATCAGTTCTTACGACATCGTTCTGCAGCTGTTCATGGAAAAATTTGATATGCAACATTTACCATGTGAAAGGTCAAATCAATTTGATACAGAATGGACCGTATCTTTATACAGAAAGTGTGTCGAGCCTTTAGGTGGTATCTTACATGAAACAAGAGTGTTGATGCCTCGCATTATTACTTCGGTTAAATTGGTTGTAGATTATTTAAATGAAGTGATTAATGACCAACATATTTCATTTTCTGAAAAAGAAGGTGCTTTGTCTCTCACTATAAGTGGAAAAGGTATTGAACTAATTATGGATAAAACTCTAATGGACATCTTGGGTTTTGATCAAAATATCTTTAAAAGTGGTACTGTAACCAAAGCTAGCGCAGACATGTCGCTATCGCGTCGTATTAACTATTTTCAGATATATTCCAATATTGGTGAAGATGCACGTGTGGGAGATGTTGAAGCACCATTGCTAGCAATGATACCATACCAGCCAAAGAGCTGCAGTATTTTATCTGAGCATACTTTCAAGAAAATGTATTATACAAAGCTGAAATCAAACTACATCCCACAAATGGATATTGCAATTTATGAGGATGGTGGTGCGTTGATTCCTTTTCATAAAGATGCTGTAACAAGTATCACACTCCATTTCCGAATGAAGAGTTAATGCAAAAGTATGCTAATATATTTTTCCAATGTGATTAGTATGGAAAGTGAAAATAAGGACTCGTTTCTAATCTACTTGCCCAGTAATGCTTCTATGAATAAATTTCCCAAAAATAAACCATCAGACTATCGAGTAGAATTAAATCGTCCACTACATCTAGAAGGTGAATGGGAGGTTGGCGTTTCTAGTATTTGCTATGATAGCAATATTCAGAATGTGAATGATTTGGAAGAAATGATATTGACTCCTCGCACCCATGATGGAATAACGATGAATAATACATTCCAGTTCCCATAAAATTTAACGTCAGATGGAAAGTGGAACTATGAATGGATTCAGATGAAATCAGATCATTATGGTCCATTTGGGAAAGAGAAAATTATTAGTGGCAATTCAATAGTGGCAATACTTCCATCATGAAGAATGAGGATCAGAAAGCTTATGAGTTTACTATCTATCATTGGAGTGGGAGACAGTTCCTCCGCTTTTATTCTTTTACTAAAGGTCTTACACTGAGGTTGGATAATGAATTCTATCCACATCTCGGTTTTGGACATGGTCTACATCTAACGTCAATTGCTACTGCAAAAGTTTTAGATAGGCGATCATATAATCGCTAAACGTTTGACAGGCAAATTTTGTCCATGCAACTTGAGCATGATTGTAATCTGTTACCTTACATTCTATACCAGTCAAATCATTTTTAAATTTATCTATTGATGGAAGGGAAGTCTCACTAAGTTCAGAAATGTTGTCAAAGTATGCATATGGAAACACTCCTTTGCATGTGATGACTTCATCTGTCAAGTTAGGATATTGTGTCTTCAAATTTTGAGTTTATGGAAGAGACTTAAGATTTTGAACGAGAGATGCTAGTGATGAAGTCATGAATTGATAGGAATCTAAAAATTTTATATCGAAGTAGACTGTCTTATTTTCTTAAGTCTTATCAACTGGTACTTTTGCTGTCATGGACATAAACTTTTCTCTCGTTTGAGCTATAACATTAATCAACCACCCCTTCATTTTCCCTAACCCCCCTTTTATTATCATATGGCTGTCATAGCCTTTGAAGTTATGAAAAATTACGGGTAGAGTGCGCCGTTTCATTCTTAGAGAAAAATTGCATCTTGAACACAGTGCGTTTCTAAATTTACCAGTGATGTGATCATGGTCGCGCACTTTCTTAATTTTACCCTCATCAAACGTTTTATTACATTTTGAGCAGACTTTACAACTTTCAAATTTTAGCTGATCATCTGCTGTCATACTTAATGATCTGTGATAGAGTTCACTATCATATTTTTGTTGAAATGTACTAACACTTTCCAGGAATTGTAAGAATTTGTGTATACAATCCTCACCTTGCCAGACGTGCATTTTAGTATTTTTATTTTGGAAATGATTATGCCATACCTCATAACAGGATATGGCTGCTGGCTTGTGGATGTTATCATCAATATAGCATTCGATGTCAGCATAGATGACACGAAGAGGACTTTATTCACTACCATTCTCTCTATATGAAAAGATTCTATCTTTGGGCATGCGTTCCATTTGCAATTAACCTCGCTTACACCATTCATAATGTGTTTGAAATTTATCTTTTGACCAGAAGGATCTCATACAACGGTCACATATGAAATGCTCCCCCTTTTGGATGTTAAGTGGGAATATAGTCGATAAATATTTGGAATACCGCAGTAATGCCATTGTTGACTGCTATCCTCATATACCAACAGGAGGTTGACAACACGATCATAAGTTGATGAACGTTTGTTGTAGCGTACACCTTTAAGTCCTTTTTGCCAGACGTGAACAATTATTTTAATTTCATTTAATTTTTCAAATTTCTCTATATCTTTCAATTTTATATCTTCACTATTGCAGTTATCAAAGTTCAATTCATTTTCCCATTGATGATATTTGATTTTACGGAAACGGTTGTTCTGTACATCATGATAGTGGAGAAAGGATAAAACCGCATACTTAAAACAGTGCGATTCACAGTCTATAGAAATGACTGCTTTCTTATCTTCTAACGTTTTTGGAAGATTGAAGGAGCCTCGTCCACTGTAATTTTCTAAAAGAGTAATTTTAAACATGGTAGATTCTACACCATCAAAAATCAAACCACTATCGCGCGCGTTAAATTTATCAATATTTGATTTTAACCCTTGAATGTGAAAATTTAACCATACTTCTTTATCTACTACCTCTGTAGCAGGAGAGGAGGGTATGTGAAACTCCAACCTCTGCACTATTTCGCCAGTATGATGGTCAACTTTAACATATTTTATTTTAAGAGAGATCAGCGCTTTCATTCTAAAGTTGTCAAAATTTCTAAAGAGCGCATCTATCAATATTGAATTTTGATGAAACCACTCCGGAAAATCAGCAATGGTTTCTGAGGATTCCATATGGTAATTTCTCACTACATTATTGAGCGACACTTCAGTGAGACGGATAGAGGAGGTGCTGTTACTATAACTATCATTTGTATGCGTGTGGTGAAGTCTATGTGAAGATAATTCAAAACGTGTTTCAAAAGATTGAGTGCAAAAGTCGCAAGTAAAGGAGACATGTTGAATAGGATCATCCTCACCTCGGGAGATTGATGATGTCTTGGGTTGAGATTATCTTGAGATTGATGATGTCGGGCGAGATCACGCTTCCTTGTAAAGATGAGACCACAATCAGCACATTCCCGCTCATCAGATTTCCGCGACTGACCGCTTGAGCTGGTACTAACATCACTTGAAAGAGAAATCATTCTATCATCTCTATTAAAGTTATAGTTTATTGTTACAACCTACCTTCACTTAACAGCTCGAAAGTTTCCTCGAGAAGGGAGCGTTTTGATGAAGTAGATGCCTGAAATTGAGAAAGATGCTATTAGCCAAACGTTTGAGGGAGATGAGTGAGGAAATCTTCAACTTACCATTTCAACGAAATCAAGTTTAAGTATGATACTTCAATGTCAGAAAATGGTATAGTTTATCAAAATGGAGACTTCACTTATTCTCAATACGTCTCAAATATAGAATGAAAAATAAGTCTGTTTCCCCCCTTTTATATACTCATACTCGGCATTCATTGGCTATTCATTTGATTGGCTACTTACGTGTACTTAAGCACTAAGAAATCAAGTTTATAGCATACAATTTGAAGTCATGAATTCACCAACAGCAACTCTCTCCGTGGACACATCAACTTGCCCTCCCGCTCCAAAGAAGGTGAAGTTGGAGAAGAAGAAAACAGTGGAGGATATTCCAAGCTTGGAGTATCCGACTCTGACTGAGGAAGAGGAGATGGAAATGGTGTATGTGAGGTGGAAGTACCTACTATATAACAAGGAGGATGTGTCGAAGGAGGATGATATCAGCCTTCTCCATGACATACGGAGATGGTATAGTCCATCGTCTCAACCGAGGAACAAGATTGAATGGGACTTTGTATTTGGTGTGTTGTCTGCAGCCGAGGAAAGACTGCGACAGCTGAAATGCAGATGTGATAACTGTGAATCACTGTGGGACAATGTGACTCCAGAAGAGCTTCGAAATTATTGGTACTTTCTGAATATATGTTTCATTTGTTATATCTGTCTGTTTTCACTTATTTCTGGGTAATGTATTCATCAACATCATAGTGAAAAATCTAATCATTTGACAGCTCAGTATAAATCATAGCAGCTGATTATAGATACAATCATTCTTTCCTAGGTACTACATCTATTACTGAGGATAAATGATAAGGGATTGAATATCAAAAACAGACATGTAGTTCTTAAGATTTATTCACAATCGAAGTACATATACTTTATAGCGAGGAAAAGTCAAGTGGAAGAACCTCTAAGTCTATGCAAACTTTGTAGCACCTTAGTCGTTTAGGGGCATCTGGCGCTTTTCTCACACGTGTTGACTTCGGTGTCCATTCTTCGTCTATCCAGACAATTCTTACAGTCTTTGTCGTAAGTCTCCTTCTGTCCACACTTGCCTTCATCCCACTCATTAATGATCACAGAATTACTTGATTTTTTTGACTTTGCCATGTTAGACTCCTAGTTCGTGTAATGTGAATGAGAAGTGTTACAATCTTCTGAGATATATAGTCTTCATTTAAATTAGAATAATTCTGATTGGCTGTTGAGGGACTTATTGTTAAATACCTATATAAATGAAACGATTGCAGCACTTCTCATTCACGTTATACGAAGTAGCAGACTAACATGTCAAACTCTCAAGCATTGGAAATATTTAACCAAATATTTGAAGTCATTTACGAGTGGGATCAAGACAAGTGTGAACAGGAGGAGTCCCACGAGAAAGTCGTCGTCATTGAAAAAATTGTGTGGACTGATGGTGAATTCACACCAAAAACGACGCGTGTGAGAAAAGTGCCAGGTGCTCCCAAGCGCCCAAAACATTTTACAATCTATCCAAATTTAAAAGTGATCCCCCTCAACTTTGAGTGAAAAATAAGCCTACATACTACATGTCTTTGTTTTTGCAATGTATTGATCTAGAAATGTAAATAAAGGGAAGAATTTAGATATGGTGTTAATTGTATACATGGTTGCGAATATCATCACAATTATTATCGGTCTACTTTTCTATCAAAAGAGATCGCACCATTAGAGAAGATAGAAAGTGATTCTGTATACGTGTGGCGTAAGAGTGACCTCCCATTTCATCCCTTCATAATTTAGCCTCAATGATAGAGGCAGTTCTTAAGAGAACTCATGATTCATTCTCAGATAACGTATGCAATGGAGAATTTAAAAAGTAACCTGCGACAGATAGCTAAGACTCAACCGATTGGCGTTCAAAGTGCTACGTTGAGCGAAGAGACCACGACGACTGTTGGAAAGTCGAATTATGGTAAGTCTCAAGCCCTTGCCACACTCATCACTACGATATCATCCGCTGTCTCAAGAGAGATCGCCCACCAACAGGAAAAATTATACCGAAGTTCTCCGTGCCATGCAACGTTAAAGTTGACTGATAGGAGATATAACTTTGTGATTATATTCTTTATATTCGCGTGATAGATTCAGTCAGACCAAAGTCTGTCCAGGGCAAAACACGAGGAGGTACTATCACATTTTGCCCCATGGTGGTCTCTTAAAGACCGATGGTTCGTTCTCGGATGCATGCCTAGATTTGGCCGATTCCACTGAGAGACTTTTAATCTCTCTATGTCAGCGGCATCGACCTCTACTTCCATCCGACTGTCAGAGGGCGGTATATATCCCCACTCTGTTGAATCGACATCATCGGTAGCCGACGAGCTGATTCGAGCAAGATTGTTGTAAATTCTCTCTTGCTCCTCCATCTGCGAAATCTCATAAAATCAATTTCTCGGCTTTAACCGAGGCTTGTCAGGAGACCTGACTAGCGTGTTTGGCATCTGCATGATGGAGACTAAAATGAAAATGGAAGAGAGGCAATGGTTTATATACCTCTCTGAGACAAAGACATGATTATATTTCTCTTACTTGTGTGATAGATTCAGTCAGACCAAAGTCTGTCCAGGGCAAAACCACGTAGAGGTACTATCACTTTTTGCCCCATGTTGGCCCCCTTAAGACCGTTGGTTCGTTCACGTCGCATCTGAAAAATAGAAAGAAAATAGATGAAATTATATTCAAGTGATAGAGATGATATTAACTTACCTTAAATTAACTTAATCGGTTCGTTGAACCTTTGATGGCGGTGGATGGGGAAGATATTTGGCCGGCAGTCACCGCTTGCGGTTGCGCAATTCCTTAATTTCACCATCATGCTTGATAGAGATGTGTAGGCAGCGCATCTCCGCCATCGCCCCATCGTAGCACTCGAATGTGGTGTCCAGCTACTCACTTTCAATTATAATATTGTCGACAATTCTGCTGTTGACGACGGGAAGGTGGAGCGTTGTTCGTCTCTCCTCTTTCTTTTGGCTTTCGGTGAGGCTTATTTTGAGTTGTTCAAGTTTCAACTTTAACACCTCTTCCTGAGCTTTTAGTGTCTTTATGTAGGTAGCCTGCTCAGTGACACGTTTTTCGCTGCTAAGCGCCCTTTCGCGGAAAGGTTCTAAATTTAGGACTTGAGTCTTCAGGGCCCAAATCTCAGCTAGCTGACCCAGAGGTGAAAATTTTCGTCCCTAAGAGCCGCACATTCGTTCTTATAACGAGCCAGTTCGTCCTTCAAATTGGTAAGTGCGTAGTCCTGGCTCACTTTTGCGATCTGGGCATCCTTGTTCCAGCTCTCCTGTTTGCTGCTTGATCCCCTTCTTTACTGGGGAAGACTGCTGCGTGATTACTTTCTTTATAGGGGAAGACTGGTTTGATGGCTTTCCTATGTCTTCCACTTTCCTATCAATGACGATCTCAGAATCGGAGTCGTCTGAGCTTTCCGATCCACTTAGATGTTCTGTGGTCGGAGCAGTAGGAGACAAGATGGTCGCAATTGCATCTTGCAGTGCTGCGTCTAAATCGACAGATATTTGCTCGAAATAGGGCGCGATCAATTTGCCGATGTCGGATGACGTGTAGTTGGCAACCTTCTTAATTGGACATTCGGCGTAGGCAATGTAAAATGCCGTATGGTCCTTGCCTTTTAAAAATTTTAGGCAATGTGTGCAGCCGGAAATAACACCTCTTTCCTCGTGAAAGTGAGGAGTATTTTTATATTTATTGATGTGGCGATTAAATTCCCCGCCTCTCTTGATCTCTCCACAAGAGCACTTTTTTAATTGAAATTTTGAGTTGCCTCCCACATTCTGTAAAAGGAAAGATGAAATAGAATTACTTACAAGCAACATCGACAATCATTTTAAAAATCCAACTGATGTGTCATTCAATACTTGAGGATAGACAAGCTAGGCTGATGAATCCGTTACAGGCATTACTCAGAGGGGATCTTATCCCGACTGCAAGTCCTCGGCCCTCAAATCCAACCTCCCCCGGACAGAGCGTGCGTCATATCACTGTGTTGGTATTCGGACCCCGATTTTGATATGAAAACCGGTGGAGTTATTTACATCAGGAAGCAAGTCTCGAGCCGAAGCTCGCCTCTGACAACTTTATAAAGGTCTTTATGGAAATCAGAAGGTTTGAAAACCCCGAAAAAATAAAAATAGCGAATTTGAATTTTTCGACATTTAGTACTACTTATGAAATTTTATAAGTAGTCTGTAAATATAGGTCCGATCAATAACTATCGAATCTTTTTTGAATCAAGTCAAAAGGACTTATGGAAGCAAAGTTACAAGCCTTTAAAGTTTTGGAGTCTTTTATGGCCTGGAGACGAACGCCTGGTCTGACGCCTTAGCTGATATCAGCAATGAAATTTCCCAAGTCCTGAAATTTGGAATGTCCGATGCTATCATCGGAGCTTCAGAGAGACGACCTACCTTTGACAATCTCTCTCGTCTTAATGAGAAGTCTCATTCGGTTCCCAGCTTATATAGTTTGTGGCGATCAGCTGATGACGTAATCTCAATCATCCAAAACTTTAAACGCTTCTATCATCGATTCTAGAGGTCCGGTTGAGCTGGCAAATTCACCATACTGATGCAGAATTTGACGCTGAATCCGAATCTGCCCTCCGTTTTCCCATTCGATTCTTCGTTTTGACTCTACAGCCCAAAACATCCCAAATTCGCCGTTAACTCTCGTTTTTCGGAAAAATTTTGAAATTTTTTTCTCTCCGATTGAGCTGGAAATCACCCTACCGATGCAGAATTTCACGCTGATTCCAAATCTGGTCTCAGATCTGCCATTGGGTCTGCCGTTTAGCCGCTAGAGCCCAAAACATCCCAAATTCGCCGTTAACTCTGTCGTTTTTCGCCACTTTCCCAAATCTTAAATGGCGTCTCACATCTAAACGAAGACAGATATGAACAAGCCGTTTCTTCCACTGAATTTGTCTCACTCTTGGCTTTCAAAGGAGCTATTGCATGACTTTCTACGATCTCAAGAACCAAAGTTGGAAGCAACGCTGCCGAGGGGGAGGGGGCGGGACGTCCCAAAAATTTTTTCTCCGATTGATTTGGAAATCACCATACCGATGCAGAATTTGACGCTGAATCCGAATCTGCCCTCCGTTTTCCCATCCGATTCTTCGTTTTGACTCTACAGCCCAAGAACATCCCAAATTCGCCGTTAACTCTGTCGTTTTTCGCCAATTTCCCAAATCTGGCAACCTGGTCGGCCGCCCAAGTCAACCTGGACGGTCGACCAAGACTCTCTCCCGAGGGGGGGCGCTGTGGTTATTGTGGAGGTTTGTTTACTACTATCAACGACCTCCCAGACTGCCTAATGAGTAAATTGGTGATGTATGCAGATGACACAACACTCTTCAATTCCAATGAGCGACTCGCTAAAAACACTCAGCAACGTCAGCAGTTATGTGACGTTCTTAATGAAGACTTACGCAGGGTCTCAGAATGGGGCGCCAATTGGCTTGTTTCCTTCAATCCTTCAAAAACTCGGAGTATTCTGCTCTCACGACTTAAAGGAGATGATGATCATAGCATTAAGATGTCAGATAATAAGATCAGAGAACAAGATTCCATCTCCTTCCTTGGATTGGCGGTTACAAAAGACTTGTCATGGAAACCGTACATCCAATCCATTAGCAAGCAGGCAACTCAACGCATTGGTAGTCTCTATCGTGCCAGCAGCTATCTTCCACCACAGACTGTCTGCTATCTTTACAAGTCCACTATTCGTCCTCTGATGCAGTATTGTCGTCATCTGTGGGCAGGCGCCCCACAAACGCATCTTAACCTCCTTGAACGGGTTGAGAAACGTGTCAAGAATCTCATGGGTGAAGACCTTGCTAGCAAGTTGCAGCCGCTCTCCGTCAGACGGGATGTTGCTTCACTCAGTCTCTTCTACAGGTACTAATTCGGTAGAAGCAGCTCTGCAGTAAATGAGTGCGCACCCAAACCTAAGATCTTCTCCAGAAGCACACGCAGAGCTAATGCACTCACATGCTATCATGTGAGCTTAGAACGCGCACGTACTGTTAGTCGCTCGAACAGCTTTTTTGTTCGCGCGGCACAGCTTTGGAATCAGCTTCCCCAGACCACTTTCCCTGACCAATACAATCTTGATACTTTCAAGAGGCGTGCGAATAGGTTTCTGATGGGGACAGGTTAATCAGATTAGAAGATCTGTTTTTTTTATTTTATTTATTTAAAATAATACAATTTTTACTTTTCATTGAGTAACCCCTAGCTTCGTTCATGGCTCATAGCTGTGCTAGGGGTGAAAATTCAGTATAAAAAGGGAGTATGAAAAGGGAGTATAAAAAGGATGATGACTTCGCAACTTAAACTAACACAAATTTCAAAATGATATTGATAAAGGCCTACAGATTGCATCTAGCAAAATAAGAAATCTCTAGTCTTCCATCTCAGCCCGGCTGTTTAACTTAGGCTTCTTATCTATATAAACAGCTTCACGTAGTCTGAGATTTGCACTATCATTCTGCCGGTCAATTATATCAACTTTGATATTTGCGTGTGTTATTATCGCATTGTTGAAGGTGTCTATGTACAGATGAGCGATTTATGGTGAGGTGCTAAATGTCAAAAATTTTACATTGGAAGCTCAATAAGACCACTACATATATGGGTTAAGGAGCACCTCACCATAGTAGTAAGAAAACGGCGAACACCAGATAGCGCAAGATGGCCGCCATCGCTGACGTCCCCCCCCCTCTGGAACGGCAGAGTGTCGTGGTCGGCCGCCGTGGTGCTTCGGGTTTGACTCCCCCCCCTCTGGAACGACAGAGGATGTAGTCTGTCGTGGTGTGCCGGCCAGGTGGGTCCACGTTCACAAACTGTTCGCTGACTCCCCCCCCCCTCTGCAACGACAGAGTGTGAGACTCGGGTGAGTTGGTCCGACCGCCTGGTTGACGTGGGCGACCGTCCAGGTTGACGTGGGCGACCGTCTAGGTTGACGTGGGCGACCGCCAGGATTAGTCTTGAGGCTATAGTGTGTGATGTTTTTCGTGCAATCTGCTGAATGTTGGGTCGTAAAATGGGTTGTTTCGAGTGGAAGGAGTGGTCGGATGAGAAAACGGAGGTCGGATTCGTATTCAGCGTGAAATTCTGCATCGGTAGGGTGAGTTTCAAGGCAATCGGTGAGAAAAAATTTTCAACATTTTTCGAAAAACGACAGAGTTAGAATTTGGGACGTTTTGGTGTGTAGCGTCAAAACGAAGCATCGGATGAGAAAACGGAGGTCAGATTCGGATTCAGCGTGAAATTCTGCATCGCTATGGTGAGTTTCAAGTCAATCGGAGAGAAAAAAATTTCGGCTGACGTCCCCCCCCTGGACAGCTTGCTTCGATTTTGGCTTCCAGTGGACGGATTTTGTCGTGCAATAGCTCGTTTGAAAGCTAAGAGTGAGACAAATTCAGTGAAAGAATCGGCTTGTTCCTATCTGTCTTCATTCAAAAGTTAGAGCGGTTACAAAATTTTAGGTCGGAGCTCGCTCACCTGAAAAAATCCTAAGTGTCAGAGTGGCTTTGTATGGGTAAAATTTTGAAAATTTTCCAAAGTGTGGAATTTCGACCTGGGACCGTCACCAAAACATTTTTCATCAAATTTCACTGACCTCCCCCCCCCCTCTGGACAGCTTGCTTCGATCTTGGCTTCTAGTGGACGGATTTTGTCGTGCAATAGCTCGTTTGAAAGCTAAGAGTGAGACAAATTCAGTGAAAGAATCGGCTTGTTCCTATCTGTCTTCGTTTAGATGTGAGACGCCATTTAAGATTTTGGGACATTGGCGAAAAACGACAGAGTTAGAATTTGGGACGTTTTGGGCTGTAGCACCAAAACGAAGGCTCGGATGGGTAAACGGAGGCCAGATTTGGAATCAGCTTGATGTTATTGTCCAATGAGGATCATCATCCAATGAGAATCAAGCATTTCTTTATAAATAGCGAGCCTTCCACAGTGAGAATCATTCCATCGTTGAATCACACGAGTGACGGACGCACATTTTCTCTCTCTCTAGTTCCCTGTTCTATTATCCAACTAAAATGGTAAGTCGCTACTTCCCTCCCTCTCCTCCCTTGAACGTAAACTTAATACAATCTTTTTTCATTTTCAGGCATCTACTCCATCTGCTGCACTAGTAGGACAAAATGGCGGTCAAACGTTACAAGGTTCGCTACGGTCAGATCATCTACAACTGAGGCCAGTGGAAGAAACATCCAAGGTACATAATCCTACACCGCTACAGCGTAAATTTAAACAAGCCTTGCGTTATGATGATCATAGCGTAGTACTCCAAACGGGAATGCTCCCTTCCACGGATGTCAAGATAATGCACAATCAGTATGGGGACTACATACTGATCCCCGTGAGTCCATACATTCGCCACCAACTTGATATTATTGAGGAGTACGTGACATTAAATATGGACATTCCTACTCCTCTTGCTCAAGAGTGGAAGGCGAGAGATGACAAGGATACTCCCTATAGAAAGATTTGGGATGGTAATCACATTTGCCTACCGGTATCACATTGGTGTACTTACTATAAGAAGGATGGAGATCATTCAATACCCATCAGATGTGATGAGCTCGGAGAAGGTACTTGGGATATCCTTTTCAAAGTGAATGGGCTATATTATGGTCGACACAAGGATAATAAAATAGCCTCTCTCTCCATGCATATGGAATCCATCCTATATATTCCGAAACCACCCAACGTGGACGACATAATTGATCAAATCCTTAACAGCAGTGGTACGAAGCGCAAGTCGGAGAAGAATGCTACATCAAAACGCAAATCAAAGAAGGAGAATTGCTAGTCCTTTCCTAACTCTACCCTATGACAATTCGCTTATGTGCTTTGAGTGTCGTAGACGTGGTCTTATTAGATACATTTTACTTCTTCGTTGCCATCATATCATTTGTGTATTTTGTCGTGAAAAGCATCGATGTAATTCTTCATTTTGTAATATGTTATAGAACGTTTCCTTAGATGTGTAAATTTCCGTTTTAGGCTTCTATCATCATTTTTATGGATTGTGAGGGTGAACCTGTACAGGAGCTCAGTGCTATTGCTATGAACAATTGGACATATCAGATTGTTAGTGTCTATCATCAACATGCCAACTGCGATCCCAATGTTGATCAATGGGCGAGAAAACACATTCATGGACTTAATCTGAAATATTTGCAAGACTATGGCTTTTCTTGTGAAAGTGCTCTTCTTATTGACTTTAAACGATGGTTAGCTGCTTTCAATGTTATACGCATCTTTTGTAATAATCCTTGTAAGGAGAGGAAAGTATTTCCCAATCTAATCATTGATGATATTTTGCTCCCGCCTTGGGATAGTAGAGTGAATCAACATTATCATGAAGTCACGAAACGTTTTAAGGATTTGTGTGTTCCTATTTTGTCTGTTCGTTGTAGTAGCTACGTTCATAACCAATGCTTCTTTCCTCCTTACCTCAACACTGCCAAAGTCCTGTATGGTTATCATTGCTCGCTGTATGATAGTTATCAGCTGTATCTATTTTATCTCTTTCAAACCATTGATTTATAATGCATGCTTGTTACTATTATTCAATAAATGTTACTATGAGAAGAGTTGTTTTCATGCAATTGGAGGGATAGATGCAGGATGACAATGTCTTTCTCAAATGATTGTGGAACATTACGTTTTCATAGGCAAAGTTTAAAAGGAGCTGTTCAAGATTATGTGATAAAATTTCATAAAGATGAGACCGACATCGAAGCAGTGGTCGATGATGCTAGCACTCTATTTCTAGAATTAATGAATACATTCTCTGATAGCATTATCATGGCGCGATTAGTTGCGAAAATTAAGTTTAGTCATTTTGGAAAGCAAGAGGTGGAAAGTCGCTCTTTCCATTTTGCTTCTTACTCAATGGAAGTGGTAGATCACCCCCAAGAATTTTTTAAAAGACATATGATAAAAATTGCTGAACGTCTTAACGCATTTAACCATCATGGTAGCAGTCTAGTGATTGAAGCGATTTCAGATATTCACATTCAACTTTCCATAAAGAAAAATTGAAAATGCAGTGGTACTTGATTGTAGCACAACTGGTTTTCGAGCTATGTCTGCTCACTCTCGAAGTATATTCCTTCTGTACATGCGTCTATTATTTAGAAAAGGCTAGCAAATTCATATCTTCAAAAAGACTTGCTATAGACATCAGTAACGGTGAAACTATGTGTTGCGATGTATGTAAGCGAAAGGATGGAAATGAAAAGCGCATCTTCAAGAGATGTAAGCATGCTTTTTGTCAACGCTGTTTCATACGTAATTGCATTCAACTTTGCCAATGTAACCACTGTGATATTGCTCATTTCGAGTGTCACTTATGTCGCAATAGTTAGTACCTATGCAAATGTGGTAAAGATAGGTTTTAGCAAAGACTAATACGGTAAATGGCGAAACGTAAAATGACGAAACGTAAAAGTCAAAAGTTTTCTTCAGCCATTCAAGCTCTCCGACGAATGAAAGCAAATCAGCGATACAATGCTATACGACATGCTAACGATAAATTCATTTGTGAAATTATTTCTCATGTGAGGAAGTTGAGGACGAAGAAATTAGCGCCAAAACAACGAAAGTTACTTAAGCGATATGCTACGAAATTGCGTTTCATCTCCAATCCTAAAGTCACCCTTCAAAGAAAGAGGAAAACTCTAACACAAAAGGGCGGTTTCCTTTCAGCAATACTTCCAATGATAGCTCCTGCCGTGGGCAACCTATTGGGTAATATCTTTGGCTCTAAGCGTTAATTATGCAAATGTTGAATCTCAAAGTAATAAAATGGAATTCAGACTTCAATGTGATAAAGTTCTGACTGTATCAGGTCCATCTCATGCAGGTAAAACTGTTTTCACGCTGAATTTATTGGATAAAAGAAGGGAGTTGTTTAGGGAACCTATCAATCGAGTGATTTGGTGTTATGGTATTTATCAACCGTCGTTGTTTCAGGAATTGCAAAGTCGCAACTTTATTCGACATGAAGGAATTATTCCAGTGGATAAACTTCAGTCTAATGATGTTGTTGTATTGGATGATTTATTAAAAGAAAGTAAGAATTCAAAAGATGTTACAGATATGTTCACTCGCGCAGCACACCATAAAAGGTGCTTTATCATCTATATCACACAAAATTTGTTTCCTGATGGAAAAGAAGCTCGTACACGAAACCTGAATACACACTATTATGCTATTTTCAAGAATCCGCGAGATAAAAGTCAATTTGAAATTTTAGCGCGACAAGTTGCACCCAGAGGATCAAAAGCCTTTATTGAAATTTTTCAAGCAGCTACTGAAAAACCATACGGTTACTTATTCATTGACTTTACGCAAGAGTGTCCGGAAGAATTTAGATTTCGAAGTGATATTTTGAAAACTCCCATGATTATCTACAAACTATGAGTTCTTATTCTCGCATGATTGTTATTCCTCAGGATGAATATGTACAATTGACTGCTATGCAGCAAGTAAAGCAACCTCTTGCAAATCAAATGTATAGGAAAGAAATAGATTATCAGCAAAATGTTCACATCAAAGATCCACATCGTGCTGTATTATTACAATCGGAAACTGTTGAGCAATTGAAAAACTTGAAGAATAAGATGCGTGACTCTATCGACTGCTACACCTTTAGCATCTCGCGCACATGCCATATCTCTTTTCAACAGTATTGAACCCCATCTCAATGTAAATGATAGAGGAGAAATCATTACAGATGAAAATAAAGTGATTGATGCTTCACGTTATGAAGACTTGATTCAGTATGCGACACGTAGAAAGCGCCGTCAGGGCTATGTTCCACCTGGTTGGACATACTTTCTTAAACTATTGAAAAAGCATAATGTACCAAAATTTGCTTTAAATAATGAGACATTGAAAGAACTTGATTCAACAGTGGCTACTACTCCAATGCCTCAGGCGATGAAAATGCCAACAAATTGGTTTAAGACGTCACCTGCTACATCCCCTCCCACACTCACTAAGCAAACAAGAGGAAGAACTCGACGTAGATCTACATCGCCACTAAAACTGGTAAAAGGAAAACGTAAAACAGCTGCTCCTAGGAAATACATGTTCTCAGACTATTAATATGAAGCAGATGTGTTGCTTGCCATGTAATGAGCCGCCAGAGGTGAATGTCGTTGTCACTTGCACTTGCTGCGCTAGCTCTCATAATGAAACCCCTAAGCAATGTGAACACGATCGCAAAACCGCTAAAGCTAAATGCTGCAGTTGTTGTAAATGTAGAAAGGCAAGAAAACAAAAAGATGAGAAGGAGGAAAAAGAGTCAGCCGTCATCGACTGAACGTTTGAAGTCAATCTATTATGATGTAAAACATCCAGCAGGATTTGCATCTATCAAGAAATTATCTAAAGCGAGTGGTCTTCCACAATCACAAGTGAAACGATGGTTAAAGGGTCAGGCTACCTATACACTCCACAAACAAGCGAAAAAGAAGTACCGCACCCGCCATTATATTGTTCATGACATCGATGAACAGTGGCAAGCAGATTTGTGTGATGTTGCCTCCATTTCAAAACATAACTCGGGCAATAATTTTATTTTTAACCGTCATTGATATTTTCTCGCGTTATGCGTGGGCTCAACCTTTTAAAAACTAAAGAAGGGAAAGGGAAGTAGCAAAAGCATTCCAAACAATTTTTCGAGAAGGTCGCATTCCAAAAAGAATTCAGAGTGATCAAGGAAAAGAGTTTGAAAAAAAAAAAACAAACACCAAAAAAACTAAAAAAACTGACAAATAAAAACAACACAAAAAAATAAACAACACGCACCAACAAAGAACAAAAAAAAAAAACAACCATGAAAAAAACAACAAAGACAACAAAAAAAAAAAAAAAACAAACAAAAACAATAACCAAAACACAAAACAAAACAAACATGAAAAAAAAACAAACAAAAAAAAAAAATAAAAAAAAAAAAAACAAAAGAAAAAATCAAATACAGAGCGAAAAACAATTAAAATACATAAACAGAAAAAAGGATGAAAACAACAACAAAAAAAAAACTCAAAGAAAAAAAAAAACATATAAACAAACAACCAAAAGCAAAGCAGAATAAAAAAGACAAAAAAAAAAAAAAAACAAACCACAAAAAAAAACCACAAACATAAAAAAAACAACAACAAAAAACGACAACACTACCAGCAAACAAGAAAAAAAACTAAAAAAAACAAACGACATATACACAAACTAAATGAAACAATTAAAAACATTCAAAAACACCAGAGAAAAAAAAAAAAAAAACAAAAAAATAAAAAAAAAAAAAACATAAACAAAAAAACAACAAAAAAACAAAATAAAACAAAAACAAAAAAAAAGCAAAAAAGAAACCATCCAAAAAACAAACAAACAACCAAACAAATAAAAAAAAAACACCAAAAAACTAAATAAACAAAAAACCTCTCTCTATCTCTAATTCTAAAAAAACAAAAAAAACTAAAAAAAAACTAAAAAAACAACCTAAACAAAAACACTAAAATAAAAAAAAGAAAAAATAACACATAAAAAACAAAAAAGAAAAAATAAAACTAAAAAGAAAAAAATGAAAAGAAAAAAAATAAAAAAAAAAAAAAAAAAAAATCAATAAAATAAAAAAATGAATAAAAAAAATAAATAAATTAAAAAAATCAATAAAAAAAATAAAAAAAATAAAAAAAAAATAAAAAAAAAAATGAAAAAATAAAAATAAAAATATAAGAATATAAATAAAAAAATATTAAGAAAAAAATATAAAAAAAAAAATAATAAAATGAATAAAAAAAAAAAATAATATTAATAAGATAAATTTAAAAAAAAATATAGATTATAAATTGTTATAGTAATAGAATAAATATATTAAGAAAAAATATATAAATTTTTAAATTTTTAATATTATAAAAATATAAAGAAAAAGGTATTATTTTATATGATTAAAAAAAATTTAAAATATAAAATGGGATAAGAAATTAAAATATAAATATATAAAAAAATATAAATTATTGTTAGTAAATTAAAAATAAATTATTATAAAAATAATAAAAAAATGTAATAATTATATATAAAAGAAGTAAGTTAATAAAAATAATAGATATAAATTATAAAATAAATAAAGTTTAAAAAAAATTATAATATAATTAAATTAATTTTAATATATAATATATTTGAATTTATTAAAATAATATTAAATATATAATAACTTATTTAAGATGGAAAAATAGAAAAATTTTTAAATTAAATGATAAAATAGGATAATAAAAAGTAAACAAGATAAAATAATATGTAAAAAGTAAAGAAAGAATATAATAATAAATAAATAAATTTATATATAATAAATTCTAAAAAAATAATGAAATTGAATAATTAAAAATAAATATAAAAAATAGAATATAAAAAAATAAATAACAAATTAAAATAACATTAAAAAATAATATATAAATATGATAAAATATAGAAAAAATAATCAGCATGTGACAAGATTATTTGAGAGGCATGACATTGAGTTGTTTAGTGTAAAGAGCGCTTATAAAGCTGCACTCGTTGAACGTTTTAATCGCACATTAAAAAATCGCTTGTGGCGACATTTTACTGCCAACTTGACACAAAATTGGACAAAGGTTCTACAAGATACACTCCATGCCTACAATCACTCTATCCATCGTTCTATTGGACTCAGACCAGTAGATGTAAATGCTGACAATGTAGATAAAGGGCGCGAATCATTCCAACGTAAACGCACTCATGTGAAAAGTGATGTGAAAATTGGCGATAAAGTTCGTATCTCAAAAGTGAAAAGTGTTTTGCTAAAGGGTACCTTCCGAATTGGACAGAGGAGGTATTTACAGTATCAAGGATTAATCAAAAAGACTCTCCGACCACCTACAAGTTGAAAGATTACGATAATGAAGAAATTGAGGGTAGCTTTTACCGCGATGAGATTGAGGTAGTCACTGAAAGTGAAACATATTTGGTAGAGAAAATCATTCGATGTAAAAAACGGCAGGTGAAGAATGGTGTCTTGTTAAATGGACTGGTTATCCTTCAAGTATGAACTCTTGGATGCGTCGTGCCGACATCTTTCATCTAAGTGATCGACAGTGATTCATGCAAAGTTGTAACTAACAATGTTTAGGGTTTGAGCTATGAATCCAACTGCCTCATTTTATTCACGACCCTCCTATGTAAGTGGCGGAGGACAAATTTACATCGGTGCTCGCCGCCAACGTGGAGGTAGCATACTTGGTGCACTGAAATCTGTTGTAGCACCTCTCATATCCAATGTCGGTAGATCTTTAAAACGAAATGTTTTTAAGTAATGCGTTGGCTTTGCTGGTGATGTTGCTAGTGATCTTTCCAGAGGTAGAAGTTTTAAAGAGCAGTTTGTTGAATCGAGGGAAGGAACGCGGTTTAAAAACATTGAAGCAGACCATTGCTGGTGTTACTCAAGGAAAGAAATCACCTAAACGAATGAATAAAGGAAGTAGGAAACATCGCGGAGCTGGTAAGGTGCGATCTTCAGTCAAAAGGCATTCACGCAAACGTCGCAGAGGCTCTAATCATTCATCAGGCGCTAAACGACGACGCTGCTATAACTTCTAATCATGGAGTGTAAAACTTCCGGTTTTTGTTTGTTCGATCAACAAGCCATACAGACAGATATTCTTAGTTCAAGTATTGTAGATTATCATCCTCGAACAGCTGAGAATGCTGGCCCCATTGAATTTGTTATTCCTGGTGGTAGTGATGACTACATAGATTTGAGTTATGCGATGTTGATTTGAGGTTTTTAGAATTCAGCAAGCAGATGGAACTGCTATTGACGATACACATAAAGTTGGACTGAACAATTTACCATTGACTACATTACTTCGCGATGTTTCTCTAACGATTTGGAGAGCAGCAGGTGGAAGGTGGTCAAAGCGATTATCCCTATAAATCATATTTCAATCATGTATCACAGTTTCATCCAGCAGCACAAAAAAGTCATATGGAAGCCATGGGATGGTACAGAGATGAAGCAGGAAAATTTGATGTTGAAACAAACAGTGGCTTTGTAAAGCGATCTGCTATGATTAAAGATAGTAGAGTATGTCAGCTATATGGTCCGCTGAATTTAGACTTCTTTAGACAGTCAAAGTTTTTACTGTGTAATACCAGCATGCGACTCAAGCTGACATTGAATAAGCCTGAATTTGCGCTGAATGCATTTGCTAAAGTTGACAATTTTAGAATTCATGTGGAAGATATTGCACTTTACATTCGTCGAGTAGTACCGAATCCAAGTGTCATTAGAGGGCATGCTGAAGGCCTTAACCGCCAAAATGCCATTTACCCCGTTCAGCATACAAAGCTTCTCACCTTTACAATTCCGAAAGATCAAAAGAGTTTCATGAAAGATGGCCTCTTTCCATCGGAAGCACCGAAGCTCCTCATGGTGGCAATGGTTGAAAATGATGCATTTAATGGTAATATAAAGAAGAATCCTTTCAATTTTAAACACAATCAATTAAGTGAAATTGCTTTACGTGTAAATGGTGTGAGTCATCCTGGTCCACCCTACAAACCAGATTTTGCTTCGGATCAATTTATGCGCAGTTATGTTGATTTTATGGATGTCTTTGGCTTTTACAATACGGATGACACCAACGGACTGACTATGAAAGAGTTTAAGAGTGGATATACTATTTATGCATTTGATTTGACTGCTGACAGCGATATTAGTGCACCCTATCGTCAAGCGAACGTGCCTCATAATATTCGTTTGGATTTGACGTTCAAAAGAACACTACCTGAGACGATCAATGTATTAATTTATGCAGTCTTCGATTCAAATATTGAAATTACAAAGTATCGTGACGTGATTCTTCAGTATAATCGTTAATGAGTTGGTTGACTGCTGACGATATTAAGACTAAAGTGCAGCGTAATGCAGACGAAGCGACGTTGAAAGCTTTCGATAATGTCTATTCACTCGATACCTTACCACCTGCAGTAAATCACTATCCCATCTTTATTGTGCTAAACACTCATTCACAGAATTTAGGCGGTGAGCATTGGAAAGCGATCTTTATTGGAGAAGACCGACGTGGTGAACTATTTGACTCTCTTGCTCAACCTCCAAATATACCAACACAGCAGTGGTTGAGAAAACATACGCGTCAATATCAGCGAAATGAACGCATACTACAACATCCACTTTCATCAACGTGTGGTGCTTTTGTACTGTACTTCATCTTAAGACGTTTACATGTATCTCGATTTGCATCTGTTATTCAAAACTTTTCATGTAATCCATCCTCTAATGAAAAAATGATTTGTAAGTTCTATCATGATTTGAAATAAAAACATCATGTTGGAAAAATTGTTTTTTATTTTACAATCCGCTGGGTACGTACATACTCAATGAGATAGTCTAGGATCATATTTGCTTGTACATGAGATTTTAGTCCAGTAATGATCACTTTACTATTATGAAAGATTGCCACATGCACAGGTAACCAACAACTAATGAGAGCTGCAGGAAAAAGTTCGGGTTCATAACACAAACTGTAACTGCTGGTACGAATCTTCAAAAATGATAGACTGTCACTCAATTGAGTAGAGATCACCATATTGTCCACAGTCAGATTCGACATCACACACCTCTCCCTCTTCCATATCCGACGTAGTAGTCTTTGTAGCTCTAAGCGCATTGACTGCGCCGATGAATGAGAAAGGGCGCCGAGAATCTGTACAGTCCCATTTGGGAAGAGTTGAAGATTCCGTGAATTGTTCATCTTCACCACTAACATTTGAGGACGGCCCGGGTAATACTTGCTGTTTGGAAGCTGTTGGTGTAATGTTGTGAGATCGATTTTGGTGTAGAGTCTGAAGCGACGGAGAATGTTGACGATGGTGTAGCGATGACGCTTCATGATGAAAGAATGAGTAAATTGAGCGATGTACCTTCCTTTTATACTTTTCCCAACTACCTTGATGAAATGTGAAGTTAGTATGAAGTTGGGAATGATAGAGTTGAATTCGCCGATTGTTGACGCGCAGCCAGATGCGATTTCCAATACGTGAATGTCTTTTCATATAGAAGTATTTCAAGTCCTTCATGATATGATGTAGAGATTGAAAATGACGATAAGATAAAGCAAACTCTCTTCTCACATTTCCAGTTGAATCTTTGAAATAGACGCTTCGATCATGATCCGTTTCAATACGTTGTAGGGAATCTAATTTCCAACTCATGATGTGTGGTAGTCATGTCTGATTAAGATTTGCATAGTAGGGCGATGAACTCACGACGAATAAATGTCATGATGGAGCGATGTATATATCTTCTATACTTCTCCCAATTGTATTTGCGAAATGAGAAACAGTTTGCGGAATGAGAATGGTAGATTTGAATTTCATTTCTGTAATGTTGAAGCCAAACTTGATCACCCAAGGAGATGAATCTTAATGTTTCAAAATATTCCAAATCCCTCATGATATCATTGAGGTTGACAAATTGTCGCCATGTTAATGTAATTCCTCTTGATGTATGACCATGAGAATTTTTGAAATGTACGTTTCCATCACGATCAACTCTGATATATTGTAGAGAGTCCAAAATCCAAGTCTTCATGATGTTATGCAAAGTTGCAGATTAGCAATATAAAAATGTCGTTTTATCATATTTTGCTTAGCAATGCGGCTACAAAGAGATTTACTAGTAATCGAGCTGCACTCTTTTCTACTCCCATTGATCATGCACAACAGCTAAATGGAAATTGGGAAGTGGGTGTCACTCAACTTGTTTATAGCAACTGTGTCTATACTTTTGATCATGAGGTGATGACTATTAATATGAGGCGTACAGCTGCTTATCAATGTGAAAAGGGGTGCCGAGTATACATTCCACAGTGGCCAAAGAAAGATCTCTTATCATGTAAAAAGTTTATATATGATTTCTTGAATAAAGCGTGTAAACATATTGTCCAATTTACTCCGCACAATGATGATTATAATTATGTACATCATGTAGTTGAGAAAGATTGGATTGTTGGTTTAAGTCCAAGTTTAAGAAATGATTTAGGCTACCTCGCTAGCGCCTTAACAAGCTATGATAATTTTAACGTTAATTACCACATAAGTGGTCATAAACAGTTAATATATCGAGAGGAAGCTTATTATGTAGATCTTATTCCAAGAAATGAGAAGACGTTGGTGAAGAAGATTGTGATTAAGCCAAGAAAGACAAACATGACTCCTGAAACATTATTGAAGAAATTTAATTATCTCCTTCGAGTTGATGGCAAACAAGTGGCAACATTGACTTATATTAAATCATCTAATCATATTGCAATAAGCAAATTAAATGATGATGATCTAGTATTAGTTTGTTCAAAAGATTTTCATCAGTTCTTACGACATCGTTCTGCAGCTGTTCATGGAAAATTTGATATGCAACATTTACCATGTGAAAGGTCAAATCAATTTGATACAGAATGGACCGTATCTTTATACAGAAAGTGTGTAGAGCCTTTAGGTGGTATCTTACATGAAACAAGAGTGTTGATGCCTCGCATTATTACTTCGGTTAAATTGGTTGTAGATTATTTAAATGAAGTGATTAATGACCAACATATTTCATTTTCTGAAAAAGAAGGTACTTTGTCTCTCACTATAAGTGGAAAAGGTATTGAACTAATTATGGATAAAACTCTAATGGACATTTTGGGTTTTGATCAAAATATCTTTAAAAGTGGTACTGTAACCAAAGCTAGCGCAGACATGTCGCTATCGCGTCGTATTAACTATTTTCAGATATATTCCAATATTGGTGAAGATGTACGTGTGGGAGATGTTGAAGCTCCATTGCTAGCAATGATACCATACCAGCCAAAGAGCTGCAGTATTTTATCTGAGCATACTTTCAAGAAAGTGCATTATACAAAGCTGAAATCAAACTACATCCCACAAATTGATATTGCCATTTATGACGATGCTGGTGCGTTGATTCCTTTTCATAAAGATGCTGTGACAAGTATTACACTCCATTTCCGAATGAAGAGTTAATGCAAACGTATGCTAATATATTTTTCCAATGTGAATAATATGGAAAGTGAAAATAAGGACTCGTTTCTAATCTACTTGCCCAGTAATGCTTCTATGAATAAATTTCCCAAAAATAAACCATCAGACTATCGAGTAGAATTAAATCGCCCACTGCATTTAGAAGGTGAATGGGAGGTTGGCGTTTCTAGTATTTGCTATGATAGCAATATTCAGAATGTGAATGATTTGGAAGAAATGATATTGACTCCTCGCACCCATGATGGAATAACGATGAATAATGCATTTCAGTTCCCATACAATTTAACATCAGATGGAAAGTGGAACTATGAATGGATTCAGATAAAATCAGATTCTTATGAGCCATTTGGGAATGAGAAAATTATTAAGGCATTCAACAGTGGTAATACTTCCATCATGAAGAATAAAAATCAGAAAGCTTATGAGTTTACTATCTATCATTGGAGTGGGAGACAGTTCCTCCGCTTTCATTCTTTTACTAAAGGTCTTACGCTGAGGTTGGATAGTGAATTCTATCCACATCTTGGTTTTGGTCATGGACTACATCTAACGTCAATTGCTACTGCAAATGTTAAAAAAGTTTATTCAAATCGAATCAACAAATTTCATTATAGATTTAAAATATTTGATGAAGATGTTGTAGAATGCGAAGAACGCATCATTTTGAAAAAGCGTGGTGTTCAACCTTTATCACTTATTGAGTTAGTAAAACGATGGAATGAGACTGTGGGTAAGAAGTATGGAGAAAAAATTATGGCGGACAAAAATAAGTTGGTTATTCAGAAATATAATGACAAACTTACAGTTTATTTCTCTCCAACCTTGCGTCATTTTGTAAGACATTATACACCTATTATTGGAAGCGGTGTGGTGTATGCTTCTCATGAATATCACACTAAAGCTGATTCAGTTAATGATGAATGGTGGGTGGACATCTATGGCGATCGCATCAAGAAAATTTACCAGTCTTATGAAGAATCTAAAGTTGCTATCAATATAATGCCGCGTCTATATCATACAGTTGAAAGCTTCATTCATGTAGTAAATCCTTATATACAACAGAAGTTGAAGCATGTGATGAAAAGTAAATATGATGTAAAGACACACCACATTTCGTTTTCAATTGAAAATCAACGCGTTGTTCTGAGACTGGGTGATGACATTCAATGTCAATTGAGTAAAAATTTGAAAAAACTCTTTGGTTTTTCAATGCTACAAACAGTGTTTGCTGCTGCGCATACGATTGGTATAGAAACACCAATGACACTTGATAAACATGAACAGCACCTTTACATTCAAAGTGATTTGATTCTACCTATTTCTGTTGGTGAGAAAAAAGAATACATTTTACGCGATTTCATTCATGATAAAGACGCTTCATATGGAATAGTCGAGAAGATGTTTGAATCTATTTTCTATCATCCCGTCGTCAAACAAACTATACCCTCTATTGCTATCAAAATTACCAATGGTTTACAAGAGTGCATCCACGTGAAAGATACTAAATCCCTCATAACGTTAGTGTTTCGGAAAACAAAGTGAAGTCTTTATACAACATTTATTGAAATATGTACATGAATGTGAAGCAATAGACTTTATACAACATCCACTGAAAATATATACATGAGTGTACTTCAATAAACATTGCTATATACAAAAAGTCTTTTTACTTCGTGAAGGGTGGAAATATACAGGGATAGGAAAAATGTCTTTCAGTGGAAAAGTCATCACATGGGGAATGTACAGATGTGGACACATATTCACAAGGAAAAAACAATCTCATGCGATACATAAAACAACAATGTTTATCTACAGAAATCAACATCAAAATACTAAGTTAAGGATGATTATGCTAAGACGTCTCCTGAATGTGGTAGTGTGAGTTTAATTCTTTTGGGTGGTGGTATGTTTGTGTCAGGATGTCCATGTGGAAGAGATATGTTGTGTTCTAGCCAGCACCTCTTATCCTCCCATGCTGAAAGCGCCCGTTTCCTAAAAGTATGAGTTTTGATCTCATGCGACTTAGATTTTAAGATTGTCATATTGACAAACGTTATATTTTTATTTCTATAGGCTCCCTTGAAATTTTTATGTTTCATGTTAGAGACCAATGATCTTGATATGCCTTTAGCGCGCTTAATGCTATCATCACTATCCTTTAATTTCATAGAATACATTTTAGGGCGGAGGAGAATCATTTCAGCTATCTCCTTCCCTGCTGTCTCATCCTTAAAGCAGCCAAGTTTTGCCTTATTTTTGATGGAGTATAGTGGATGATCAGCAGGATAATTTGATGTATCAAAATATCTTTCTAAAGATTTTCCTACTTCATTAAAATTTAAATCTTTTTGAGTGGTAATACCTAAAAAGAAACTATCTGTGTCACCACCCAACAAACGAACCTCTTTTACGAGAGGACACGGTTTTAGTATTTTATAGAAGAGTTGATACATTTCAAGCTTAGAGTAATCTAGAACAGCTTGACCAATATAGATGGGTTTGCACAACTCAACTTCAGATTTTATCATTTTAATACCTACAAGATCCTCATCGATTATGTCTCTATCGATGAATAGAGGTGATGAGGTCAATTTGTGATACTTTTGATCATCATTAACTAGTTTGTAGTTTACGCGCTTTCTAACATCCTCCATCGTCTTACCAAATAGACTGTTGTTCTTATATTTATAAAAATCTTTTTCAAAATTATTTTGGGCTAGTGCACGTTTCTAGCTGTTACTATCTATGTAGGGTTTGAGGAAGGCTTTCTGTCTAAATTTAATAATGCGGTGAACTCTTTTTAAAATCATGCCCATTTCTAAATAAAATTTTAAGATGCTAAAGTGGACTAGATAGTTTTCCTTATCATATTGAGTGAGCAAAAGTTTGCGGCAAGGCTTATACTTGGGTTGTCCACATGATTCTAAATCTTTATGAAATTGTTTCATAAAGTCGGAAAACATATCTTTACTCACTTCACCTGATTCGGGTGCGAGTGGAAAATCTACGGTTTTATGTTTAATATTATTTGGATAGATTAGATCTATCTCAAAATAATATCCCCAATCACCTTCATCTGGAATTGCTAGTATGTTGGAAGGGTTGGAGAAATGTTGAATTTCACTATCATCTAACCAGCTAAACTCAGAGTGAGGTAGCGGTTTGGATAATGAACTACCATACAAATTATTTTGATCATAATACTTCAGATGGGTATGATCATTACCTACTGTTTCAGATTTTAACCTATGTTTATTTACAAATGTGAGACCACCGCGAATTCCTCGCTCAAATAAATTATACATCTCTGGATCTTGTAAGAGATGAATGGTCTCACCAGTCATTTTAAAAGCAGACTTAAATGACATGGCTGGTAGACTGACAAAGTGGACGGGATCTAACTTATCTTCTTCTAATGCCACTCGTCGAAACTCCTGAAATACATCAGCCAGCAAAAATACATCTAACTTAAGGTAGGCAATCATATATTCGCCAAATGTATGGCAGTCAAATTTTATCCATGCATCTTGTGCATGATCATAATCTTCGGTCTTACATTCTGCGCCGGTCAAATCATTTTTAAATTTATCTATGGGTGGAAGAGAAGTCTCGCCGAGTTTACTAATCGCATCAAAATATGCATATGGAAAGACTCCTTTCCGTGTGATGACTTCATCGGTTAGATTTGGATATTGTTTCTTAAGATTTTGTGTTAGTGGAAGAGACTTTAGATTTTGTACGAGAGAGGCCAGTGATGCAGTCATAAATTGGTAGGAATCTAAAAATTTTATATCAAAATAGACCGTCTTATTTTCTTTAGTTTTATCGACAGGCACTTTTGCTGTCATGGCCATAAACTTCTCTCTCGTTTGTGCTATTACATCAATCTTCCACTCTTTCATTTGACCTAAACCTCCTTTTATTATCATATGGCTGTCGTAGCCCTTGAAATGATGGAAAATGACGGGTAATGTACACCGTTTCATCCTAAGTGAAAAATTGCATTTTGAACATAGTGCGTTTCTAAATTTAAAAGTGATGTGATCATGGTCGCGCACTTTCTTAATCTTATCATCATCAAATGTTTTCCTACATTTGGGGCAAACGTTGCAACTATCAAATTTTGCTTGATCATCTGCTGTCATATGCAATGATCTGCGATAGAGTTCACCATCATACTTTTGTTGAAATTTTACAGCCTGTTCGAGGAATTGTAGGAATTGGTAAATACAATCCTCACCTTGCCAGACGTGCATTTTATTTTGCCTACTCCTAAAGTGATCATGCCATACTTCATAGCAGGAAATGGCTGCTGGTCGATGGATGTTATCATCGATATAACATTCGATGTCAGCATAGATGACACGAAGAGGACTTAGTTCATCACCATTCTCTCTATATGAAAACTCCTTATCTTTGGGCATGCGTTCCATTTGTAGTTTACCTCGCTTACACCATTCGTAATGAGTTTCAAATTTGTTTTTACTCCTAAAGTTCCGAATGCATCTGTCACAGTAATAAATCTCTGATGAGGTAGAATTTCTTAAGTGGTGGTATAAGCGAGAAATTTTGGGAATGCCGCAGTAGTGCCATTCCTCACTATCATCCTGTCTTACTAATAAAAGGTTGACAACGTGGTCATAACAACTCGAACGCGAGTTGTAGCGCACACCCTTCAATCCCTTTTCCCAAACATGGAGAACTATTTTGATGTTGTTCAATTTTTCAAATTTTTCTATATCTTTAATTTTCATATCGTCACTATTACAGTCATCGAAGTTTAATTCATTCTCCCACTGCCTATAGCTATATGTGCGATTTCGATTCGCATTGATATCATTATAGTGGAGAATGGAGAGGACAGCATATTTAAAACATTGCGATTCGCAATCGACATTAATGACTGCTGTTTTGTTTTTTAAAATTTTTGGAAGTTTAAAGGAGCCTCGACCACTATGATTTCCTAATAAACTGATTTTAAATAAGGCGGACTCAATGCCGTCAAAAATGAGACCGCTATCGCGCTCGTTAAATTTATCAATATTTAATTTTAATCCTTGGATGTGAAAATTTATCCAAGACTCATAGTCTACAACCTCGGTTGCAGGAGAGGAGGGTATGTGAAACTCCAACCTCTCTATTATTTGTCCAGTATGGTGGTCGATTTTTACATATTTTATTTTAAGATAGATGAGCGCCTTCATCCTAAAATTGTCTAAATTGTTGAAGAGCGCTTCTATCAATGATGAATTTTGATGAAACCATTCCTCAAAGTTAGCAATGGTTTCTGAGGAGTCCATCTGGTAGTTCCTCACTAAATTATTTATGGACACTTCAGTGAGTCGGATAGAGGAGGTACCGTTGGTGTAGGTATCGTTCGTGTGTGTATGTTGAAGTCTGTGCGAAGATAGTTCAAAACGTGTCTCGAAAGACTGAGCGCACAAGTCGCAAGAAAAGGAGACGACGTTAACAGAATCATCCCCACCTCCGGAGATTGATGCCGGCTTAGGTCGACAAACACCTCGCTTGATGTGTCGGGTGAGATCCCATTTCCTCGTGAAGATGTGCCCACAGTCAGCACATTCCCACTCGTTGCCATGTCGCGACAGTTCTGAGCTGGAACTCACATCACCTGAAAGAGAAATCATTCTATCATCTCTGTTCAAGCCTCAGTGTAGTGTTACAACCTACCTTGACTCAATAACTCTAAACTTTCCTCGAGAAGGGAGGGCGTTGGTGATGAAGTTGATGCCTGAAATTGAGGAAGATGCTATTAGTCACACGTTTGAGGGAGATGAGAGAGGAAATCTTTAACTTACCATTTTAATGAAATATGATCAGACAGAATAATAGTCAAAGAGAGAGATCGTGCGTTCGTCACTTTTATGATTCACAGATTAAATGAAATGACATGAATGTCACTTTGCTTATATACTTTCATTCTCTTCATTCATTGGATGTTCATTCTGATTGGCTGCTTGTGTATACTTAAGAATTAGAAAAATGTTAAAGTTATCATTATTCAAAGTCAGCATTTCAAAGACAACATGACAAGTCCTCCAACAACACCAAATACCGCATTGGAGTTCTCCTCTCCATGCACATCAGCAAAGGTGCTCGTTACACCAAATGCACCAAGAAAGGCGAAGGTGGAGAAGACATACAATCTCGACAATATACGAAAGTTATCATTATCGGAGGACGATGAAGAGGAGTTGCCCGACCTAGCAGGCATACGGTGGAAATATTTACAATATGATGCCGAAGGGGTGATGGAGATGACCAGCAAGTCGCACTTGCATCAAATATGGGAGTGGTACACCCCTAACTCCCAACCACGAACTATGGAGAAGTGGGAGTATATTGACAAAGTGAGGGACGCTGCAGAAGAACGTTTAAAGCAGCTCAACTGTTTTTGTGATCTATGTGAAGTCAGACTCTGGGACGATATTGACGATGAAGACCTTTTGAAATACATGCCATAATAAATGTTTATTTCGTATTATCTTTGCTTTCATACTGACTTACTTGAATGGGGCTTTAGTGAATAATTTAACCATGTATACTTTTTCATTTGGAAATAGTAGCACGCTTAGTTTAACTTGCAAATCTTATAACATTTCATATGGGTGATAATGGTAGATGAAATAGTGTCAAATAAAATTAAGATAGCTTACACTTCTGATACAGGGATAGCAATCGACTGCGATCCATGTGTAAAGAGCTTGTTAGACTACGGATGGGCTTAAGTGGATGATTTAACCATGTATACTTTTTCATTTGGAAATAGTAGCACGCTTAGTCTAACTTGTAAATCTTAAAACATTTCATATGGACGATGATGATAGATGAAATAGTGTCAAATAAAATTAAGATAGCTTACACTTCTGATACACGGATAGCAATCGACTGTGATCCATGTGTAAAGAGCTTGTTAGACTACGGAAGAGAGAAGTGTGTTATGTTGCGTGTGGCGCGTGAGTGTCCTCCCATTTCATTCCATTCATCAATTCGTCTCATTGATAGAGACAGGTAGAACTCATGGTTCTCATAACGTATGCAATGGAAAGTTTTAGGCAACCTTCGACAGTTGGCTAAATGTCGCCCTGACGCGAATGCATACTACGTTGAGACAGAGGCAATCACTTGCAAACATGACGCAGAGAGGTTTAACAAGATTGACCATTGCCGAATGTCCCTTGCGGTATACATAGCTACGGGTTTCACCGCCGCCCTTTACAGGAACGCCCGTCGAAAGGAAGTATTACACCGAACTTCATTTGCAACGTTCAAGTTGACTGATAGCAGATTCAACTTAATGATAGTATTCGCCAGTCCGAAGACTGCCCAGGGCAAACCGCGAGGAGGTTCTATCATGTCTTGCCCCATGGTGGCCCTTAAGAGAGCCGATGGTTCGTTCTCGGGGTGTGAATTTGACTATTGGCTGGAATAATCAATGGGTATGACGGTTAGGTTGTCATAGACCCTATACCGCCGAGGTCGTACTGGTGCATCTGGTACCTTTCGGATGCGGGTGGTATTTGGAGTCCACACCTCATCCGTCCAAACGATCCTCTTGATCTTCCCCTTCTTCTCAGTCTCTTCATCCCACTCGTCGAGGATGACGAACTCGGGAATGCCGTTGTCTTCATCGGTGAAGACGGGAATGTTGTCGGCAGATGTCGCTTCCATCGTGACTTCAAATTGAATGAGAAGCGCTACAATCTTCTGGCTTATATAGGGTTTTCAACAATGAATTGCTCAACAGCGAATCAGAATGCTTCAGGGATAGCAATCGACTGCATAATGTTCAAGTTGACTGATAGCAGATTCAACTTAATGATAGTATTCGCCAGTCCGAAGACTGCCCAGGGCAAACCGCGAGGAGGTTCTATCATGTCTTGCCCCATGGTGGCCCTTAAGAGAGCCGATGGTTCATTCTCGGGAGTAACGTCATCTTACACCCTACCAATTCTGCTGAGAGAGTCTTTGACTCTCTCTTTGGTAGCACTGTCGACTTCCACACTAACTGGTACATGGCTAAAAAGTGGAATGTAGCGCCATTCCGTTGGATTGACAGCAGTTGCTGTCATCGGATTGCCAATCCGAGCAAGATTATTAAAAACTCTCTCTTGCTCCTCTAGCCTGACAAACTCCTCAAATAAATTTCGCGGCCTTAACTGCGGTCCGCGAGGAGAGCTGACTTGACTGTTCGGCGTCTGCATGATTGAAATGAAATGAAATGAGAGGCAGTGGTTTATATACCCCTCTAACGCGACGCAACGTTCAAGTTGACTGATAGCAGATTCAACTTAATGATAGTATTCGCCAGTCCGAAGACTGCCCAGGGCAAACCGCGTGGAGGTTCTATCATGTCTTGCCCCTAGGTGGCCCTTAAGAGAGCCGATGGTTCGTTCTCGGGAGTGTCGTGATGGGGTGGTGAAGGCGGGCAAAGATCTGCAATGAAAATGATATGTATTAGAATAGGATATACTATCTTATTTACTTTTTCACTTACCAAGTTAGTCATCCTTTGGTAGTCTCGCGCGTTTCCGAATTGAAAATTTGTGGAGATGGCCGCGCATTCGTAGGCTGGCGTGGAGGCATTTTTTCGTGGGATGACCATTGTAGCATAGGATGGATTCGTCTAAATTCTGATTTACGAGTACTTCGCCGGCCAAATGATTATCCCGAATAGGGATGTGAAACTCAAACAAACGATCCTCATTCACACGTTCCCACTCATCCCTCATGCGCTCCAACTTCTCATACGCCTGCCTCTCATCACCCCGCCGAGCCACAGTCCTCTCCAACTCAACATTCCTCGCTCTCAACACACTCATCTCCTTCATCATCTCCTCAAACTTCGCCTCTGCATCTCTCATTCTTCTCTCCGCAGCACTCGCCCTCTTCTCACACTCATCATTCTTCTCTTCCAACTCACGCGTCTTATTCTTCAAATCAGTCACACTACGCCTCATTCTAATATTTTCATCCGCTACCTCCTTCGACTTCAGTTCCTTCTTTTTCAACTCATCCAACTCCTTCACAACTTCATCCTTCACTTTCTTCAAACTCTCATACTTATTCACCAACAAATCATGCGCCATCTGCTGCGAAACATGCCTCTTCTCTTCATCCTTCAACCACCTCGCCGACTGCACACGAATCCCACCACTCTTCACTTTTGGGGAAGATGAGCTCTTCGGGGGGTCGGTGATGACAATGTTTGACACCTCCGACGACGAAGAGCTCAACTTCCTCACACGCTTCCTCACACGCTCCCTATCTAAATCCACATCATCCTCATCATCACTCTCAAGCACTCTCTTTCGCTCAATCTCACCCTCCAACGACGCAACCGCTCTCGCCAACTCATCATCATTCTCAACAACATTCTCAGCCTTACCCTCTCGCTCGATCGCCAACATTCGCTCCCTCTCTTCCACAATCAACTGCGTAAATCTCAAATCAGTCACTAAACCACCACTACAGTCAGCATGCACTCTGTAAAAACGCGCCTCATCCTCATCACCCTTCAGCACTCTACACTTCACGCACGCAACCCTATTCAAGATAATCATGTGGCCGGTGCCCGCCTTCTTGACATGAGCTTTGGCGTCCGCACTGCGATTAACTCGCCCACATGAGCACATTTTAATATGGTATTTGCGGTTCCTGTCATTAGCCATGTTAGATTTATCGTTAGCTGTAAGATAATGAAATTTGTATAAGTTTGGAATCATGTAGTACAGTCATATTCCTAAAGAGTGTAGTGAGTGGCACTCGATCCCGTCGACAGCCCGAAGGCCTTGTACTGATCACTAGGGAAGTGAGAGATCTTCCCCGATACCCGCTCTTTACAGCTGAAGACATCATTGTCACTGCCCCGAAGTGGTAACAGGAACGCCGAGTCAAAGGTAGTGATCAGTAGCTGGGATCTAACCCCTCAAAGCTGCCTTAGACATAGTTAAATTTCAAATCTGATAGCATATTTGAACTCAGGATACTTGAAAACCTTAGTCTATATGTTAAAACTTTGAAAAAAGTGAAAATTAAGAATTTTTAAAAAATTCCGCATTTTACTACTCATACTACTTTTAAAAAATTTTATCAGTAGTAAAGACACTATCAAACTCTATCATACAAACTTTGAAGTAAGAAGATAGCTTGCCTACTTCAAAAGATAGAGTCCTTTGAAACACCCGATATCGGGAGCTCAGAGCGACGACCGTCGCTTACCTCGTCTTTCGATGAAGTGATCAGACTTACGTTGTCGGGGGTTTATATATGCTCGGAAGAAAACTTAAAATGGCTCTATCTCCGAAAGTATTCATCGTAGCGACATGCGGTTTGTTGCAAACGATTCGTCTCATCATTCTATATCATATGACACCTGAACCATTCTCATATGATTACGGGAAGTTGGTCCGTCAGCACATGTCCATGTAACATGACACAAGTGAAAAAATTCCTAAGTGTGAGAGCTCCAGTGTGGTGAAAATTTTGAAAAATTTAAAACTTCCGAATTTCGACCTGGGACCTTTACCAAAACATTTTTCATCAAATTTCACTGACTCCCCCACTCCCCCCTCGTTCAGAGAAATTTGATGAAAAATGTTTTGGTGAAGGTCCCAGGTCGAAATTCCACACTTTGGAAAATTTTCAAAATTTTACCCATACAAAGCCACTCTGACACTTAGGATTTTTTCAGGTGAGCGAGCTCCGACCTAAAATCTTGTAACCGCTCTAACTTTTGAACGAAGACAGATATGAACAAGCCGTTTCTTTCACTGAATTTGTCTCACTCTTAGCTTTCAAACGAGCTATTGCACGACAAAATCCGTCCACTGGAAGCCAAGATCGAAGCTAGCTGTCCAGAGGGGGGGGGAGGTCAGTGAAATTTGATGAAAAATGTTTTGGTGACGGTCCCAGGTCGAAATTCCACACTTTGGAAAATTTTCAAAATTTTACCCATACAAAGCCACTCTGACACTTAGGATTTTTTCAGGTGAGCGAGCTCCGACCTAAAATCTTGTAACCGCTCTAACTTTTGAACGAAGACAGATATGAACAAGCCGTTTCTTTCACTGAATTTGTCTCACTCTTAGCTTTCAAACGAGCTATTGCACGACAAAATCCGTCCACTAGAAGCCAAGATCGAAGCAAGCTGTCCAGAGGGGGGGGAGGTCAGTGAAATTTGATGAAAAATGTTTTGGTGACGGTCCCAGGTCGAAATTCCACACTTTGGAAAATTTTCAAAATTTTACCCATACAAAGTCACTCTGACACTTAGGATTTTTTCAGGTGAGCGAGCTCCGACCTAAAATCTTGTAACCGCTCTAACTTTTGAATGAAGACAGATAGGAACAAGCCGTTTCTTTCACTGAATTTGTCTCACTCTTAGCTTTCAAACGAGCTATTGCACGACAAAATCCGTCCACTGGAAGCCAAGATCGAAGCTAGCTGTCCAGAGGGGGGGGGAGGTCAGTGAAATTTGATGAAAAATGTTTTGGTGACGGTCCCAGGTTGAAATTCCACACTTTGGAAAATTTTCAAAATTTTACCCATACAAAGTCACTCTGACACTTAGGATTTTTCAGGTGAGCGAGCTCCGACCTAAAATTTTGTAACCGCTCTAACTTTTGAACGAAGACAGATATGAACAAGCCGTTTCTTTCACTGAATTTGTCTCACTCTTAGCTTTCAAACGAGCTATTGCACGACAAAATCCGTCCACTGGAAGCCAACATCGAAGCAAGCTGTCCAGAGGGGGGGAGGTCAGTGAAATTTGATGAAAAATGTTTTGGTGGCGGTCCCAGGTCGAAATTCCACACTTTGGAAAATTTTCAAAATTTTACCCATACAAAGCCACTCTGACACTTAGGATTTTTTCAGGTGAGCGAGCTCCGACCTAAAATCTTGTAACCGCTCTAACTTTTGAACGAAGACAGATATGAACAAGCCGTTTCTTTCACTGAATTTGTCTCACTCTTAGCTTTTAAACGAGCTATTGCACGACAAAATCCGTCCACTGGAAGCCAAGATCGAAGCTAGCTGTCCAGAGGGGGGGAGGTCAGTGAAATTTGATGAAAAATGTTTTGGTGACGGTCCCAGGTTGAAATTCCACACTTTGGAAAATTTTCAAAATTTTACCCATACAAAGTCACTCTGACACTTAGGATTTTTTCAGGTGAGCGAGCTCCGACCTAAAATTTTGTAACCGCTCTAACTTTTGAACGAAGACAGATATGAACAAGCCGTTTCTTTCACTGAATTTGTCTCACTCTTAGCTTTTAAACGAGCTATTGCACGACAAAATCCGTCCACTGGAAGCCAAGATCGAAGCTAGCTGTCCAGAGGGGGGAGGTCAGTGAAATTTGATGAAAAATGTTTTGGTGACGGTCCCAGGTTGAAATTCCACACTTTGGAAAATTTTCAAAATTTTACCCATACAAAGTCACTCTGACACTTACGATTTTTTCAGGTGAGCGAGCTCCGACCTAAAATCTTGTAACCGCTCTAACTTTTGAACGAAGACAGATATGAACAAGCCGTTTCTTTCACTGAATTTGTCTCACTCTTAGCTTTCAAACGAGCTATTGCACGACAAAATCCGTCCACTAGAAGCCAAGATCGAAGCAAGCTGTCCAGAGGGGGGGGAGGTCAGTGAAATTTGATGAAAAATGTTTTGGTGGCGGTCCCAGGTCGAAATTCCACACTTTGGAAAATTTTCAAAATTTTACCCATACAAAGTCACTCTGACACTTAGGATTTTTTCAGGTGAGCGAGCTCCGACCTAAAATCTTGTAACCGCTCTAACTTTTGAACGAAGACAGATATGAACAAGCCGTTTCTTTCACTGAATTTGTCTCACTCTTAGCTTTCAAACGAGCTATTGCACGACAAAATCCGTCCACTGGAAGCCAAGATCGAAGCAAGCTGTCCAGAGGGGGGGGAGGTCAGTGAAATTTGATGAAAAATGTTTTGGTGACGGTCCCAGGTCGAAATTCCACACTTTGGAAAATTTTCAAAATTTTACCCATACAAAGTCACTCTGACACTTAGGATTTTTTCAGGTGAGCGAGCTCCGACCTAAAATCTTGTAACCGCTCTAACTTTTGAACGAAGACAGATATGAACAAGCCGTTTCTTTCACTGAATTTGTCTCACTCTTAGCTTTCAAACGAGCTATTGCACGACAAAATCCGTCCACTAGAAGCCAAGATCGAAGCAAGCTGTCCAGAGGGGGGGGAGGTCAGTGAAATTTGATGAAAAATGTTTTGGTGGCGGTCCCAGGTCGAAATTCCACACTTTGGAAAATTTTCAAAATTTTACCCATACAAAGTCACTCTGACACTTAGGATTTTTTCAGGTGAGCGAGCTCCGACCTAAAATCTTGTAACCGCTCTAACTTTTGAACGAAGACAGATAGGAACAAGCCGATTCTTTCACTGAATTTGTCTCACTCTTAGCTTTCAAACGAGCTATTGCACGACAAAATCCGTCCACTGGAAGCCAAGATCGAAGCAAGCTGTCCAGGGGGGGGGAGGTCAGTGAAATTTGATGAAAAATGTTTTGGTGACGGTCCCAGGTCGAAATTCCACACTTTGGAAAATTTTCAAAATTTTACCCATACAAAGCCACTCTGACACTTAGGATTTTTTCAGGTGAGCGAGCTCCGACCTAAAATCTTGTAACCGCTCTAACTTTTGAACGAAGACAGATATGAACAAGCCGTTTCTTTCACTGAATTTGTCTCACTCTTAGCTTTCAAACGAGCTATCGCACGACAAAATCCGTCCACTGGAAGCCAAATCGAAGCAAGCTGTCCAGAGGGGGGGAGGTCAGTGAAATTTGATGAAAAATGTTTTGGTGGCGGTCCCAGGTCGAAATTCCACACTTTGGAAAATTTTCAAAATTTTACCCATACAAAGCCACTCTGACACTTAGGATTTTTTCAGGTGAGCGAGCTCCGACCTAAAATCTTGTAACCGCTCTAACTTTTGAACGAAGACAGATAGGAACAAGCCGTTTCTTTCACTGAATTTGTCTCACTCTTAGCTTTCAAACGAGCTATTGCACGACAAAATCCGTCCACTGGAAGCCAAGATCGAAGCAAGCTGTCCAGAGGGGGGGGGAGGTCAGTGAAATTTGATGAAAAATGTTTTGGTGACGGTCCCAGGTCGAAATTCCACACTTTGGAAAATTTTCAAAATTTTACCCATACAAAGCCACTCTGACACTTAGGATTTTTTCAGGTGAGCGAGCTCCGACCTAAAATCTTGTAACCGCTCTAACTTTTGAACGAAGACAGATAGGAACAAGCCGTTTCTTTCACTGAATTTGTCTCACTCTTAGCTTTCAAACGAGCTATTGCACGACAAAATCCGTCCACTGGAAGCCAAGATCGAAGCAAGCTGTCCAGAGGGGGGGAGGTCAGTGAAATTTGATGAAAAATGTTTTGGTGACGGTCCCAGGTCGAAATTCCACACTTTGGAAAATTTTCAAAATTTTACCCATACAAAGCCACTCTGACACTTAGGATTTTTTCAGGTGAGCGAGCTCCGACCTAAAATCTTGTAACCGCTCTAACTTTTGAACGAAGACAGATAGGAACAAGCCGTTTCTTTCACTGAATTTGTCTCACTCTTAGCTTTCAAACGAGCTATTGCACGACAAAATCCGTCCACTGGAAGCCAAGATCGAAGCAAGCTGTCCAGAGGGGGGGAGGTCAGTGAAATTTGATGAAAAATGTTTTGGTGACGGTCCCAGGTCGAAATTCCACACTTTGGAAAATTTTCAAAATTTTACCCATACAAAGCCACTCTGACACTTAGGATTTTTTCAGGTGAGCGAGCTCCGACCTAAAATCTTGTAACCGCTCTAACTTTTGAACGAAGACAGATAGGAACAAGCCGTTTCTTTCACTGAATTTGTCTCACTCTTAGCTTTCAAACGAGCTATTGCACGACAAAATCCGTCCACTGGAAGCCAAGATCGAAGCAAGCTGTCCAGAGGGGGGGAGGTCAGTGAAATTTGATGAAAAATGTTTTGGTGGCGGTCCCAGGTCGAAATTCCACACTTTGGAAAATTTTCAAAATTTTACCCATACAAAGCCACTCTGACACTTAGGATTTTTTCAGGTGAGCGAGCTCCGACCTAAAATCTTGTAACCGCTCTAACTTTTGAACGAAGACAGATAGGAACAAGCCGTTTCTTTCACTGAATTTGTCTCACTCTTAGCTTTCAAACGAGCTATTGCACGACAAAATCCGTCCACTGGAAGCCAAGATCGAAGCAAGCTGTCCAGAGGGGGGGAGGTCAGTGAAATTTGATGAAAAATGTTTTGGTGACGGTCCCAGGTCGAAATTCCACACTTTGGAAAATTTTCAAAATTTTACCCATACAAAGCCACTCTGACACTTAGGATTTTTTCAGGTGAGCGAGCTCCGACCTAAAATCTTGTAACCGCTCTAACTTTTGAACGAAGACAGATAGGAACAAGCCGTTTCTTTCACTGAATTTGTCTCACTCTTAGCTTTCAAACGAGCTATTGCACGACAAAATCCGTCCACTGGAAGCCAAGATCGAAGCAAGCTGTCCAGAGGGGGGGAGGTCAGTGAAATTTGATGAAAAATGTTTTGGTGACGGTCCCAGGTCGAAATTCCACACTTTGGAAAATTTTCAAAATTTTACCCATACAAAGCCACTCTGACACTTAGGATTTTTTCAGGTGAGCGAGCTCCGACCTAAAATCTTGTAACCGCTCTAACTTTTGAACGAAGACAGATAGGAACAAGCCGTTTCTTTCACTGAATTTGTCTCACTCTTAGCTTTCAAACGAGCTATTGCACGACAAAATCCGTCCACTGGAAGCCAAGATCGAAGCAAGCTGTCCAGAGGGGGGGGAGGTCAGTGAAATTTGATGAAAAATGTTTTGGTGACGGTCCCAGGTCGAAATTCCACACTTTGGAAAATTTTCAAAATTTTACCCATACAAAGCCACTCTGACACTTAGGATTTTTTCAGGTGAGCGAGCTCCGACCTAAAATCTTGTAACCGCTCTAACTTTTGAACGAAGACAGATAGGAACAAGCCGTTTCTTTCACTGAATTTGTCTCACTCTTAGCTTTCAAACGAGCTATTGCACGACAAAATCCGTCCACTGGAAGCCAAGATCGAAGCAAGCTGTCCAGAGGGGGGGAGGTCAGTGAAATTTGATGAAAAATGTTTTGGTGACGGTCCCAGGTCGAAATTCCACACTTTGGAAAATTTTCAAAATTTTACCCATACAAAGCCACTCTGACACTTAGGATTTTTTCAGGTGAGCGAGCTCCGACCTAAAATCTTGTAACCGCTCTAACTTTTGAACGAAGACAGATAGGAACAAGCCGTTTCTTTCACTGAATTTGTCTCACTCTTAGCTTTCAAACGAGCTATTGCACGACAAAATCCGTCCACTGGAAGCCAAGATCGAAGCAAGCTGTCCAGAGGGGGGGGAGGTCAGTGAAATTTGATGAAAAATGTTTTGGTGACGGTCCCAGGTCGAAATTCCACACTTTGGAAAATTTTCAAAATTTTACCCATACAAAGCCACTCTGACACTTAGGATTTTTTCAGGTGAGCGAGCTCCGACCTAAAATCTTGTAACCGCTCTAACTTTTGAACGAAGACAGATAGGAACAAGCCGTTTCTTTCACTGAATTTGTCTCACTCTTAGCTTTCAAACGAGCTATTGCACGACAAAATCCGTCCACTGGAAGCCAAGATCGAAGCAAGCTGTCCAGAGGGGGGGAGGTCAGTGAAATTTGATGAAAAATGTTTTGGTGACGGTCCCAGGTCGAAATTCCACACTTTGGAAAATTTTCAAAATTTTACCCATACAAAGCCACTCTGACACTTAGGATTTTTTCAGGTGAGCGAGCTCCGACCTAAAATCTTGTAACCGCTCTAACTTTTGAACGAAGACAGATATGAACAAGCCGTTTCTTTCACTGAATTTGTCTCACTCTTAGCTTTCAAACGAGCTATTGCACGACAAAATCCGTCCACTGGAAGCCAAGATCGAAGCAAGCTGTCCAGAGGGGGGGGAGGTCAGTGAAATTTGATGAAAAATGTTTTGGTGACGGTCCCAGGTCGAAATTCCACACTTTGGAAAATTTTCAAAATTTTACCCATACAAAGCCACTCTGACACTTAGGATTTTTTCAGGTGAGCGAGCTCCGACCTAAAATCTTGTAACCGCTCTAACTTTTGAACGAAGACAGATAGGAACAAGCCGTTTCTTTCACTGAATTTGTCTCACTCTTAGCTTTCAAACGAGCTATTGCACGACAAAATCCGTCCACTGGAAGCCAAGATCGAAGCAAGCTGTCCAGAGGGGGGGAGGTCAGTGAAATTTGATGAAAAATGTTTTGGTGACGGTCCCAGGTCGAAATTCCACACTTTGGAAAATTTTCAAAATTTTACCCATACAAAGCCACTCTGACACTTAGGATTTTTTCAGGTGAGCGAGCTCCGACCTAAAATCTTGTAACCGCTCTAACTTTTGAACGAAGACAGATAGGAACAAGCCGTTTCTTTCACTGAATTTGTCTCACTCTTAGCTTTCAAACGAGCTATTGCACGACAAAATCCGTCCACTGGAAGCCAAGATCGAAGCAAGCTGTCCAGAGGGGGGGGAGGTCAGTGAAATTTGATGAAAAATGTTTTGGTGACGGTCCCAGGTCGAAATTCCACACTTTGGAAAATTTTCAAAATTTTACCCATACAAAGCCACTCTGACACTTAGGATTTTTTCAGGTGAGCGAGCTCCGACCTAAAATCTTGTAACCGCTCTAACTTTTGAACGAAGACAGATAGGAACAAGCCGTTTCTTTCACTGAATTTGTCTCACTCTTAGCTTTCAAACGAGCTATTGCACGACAAAATCCGTCCACTGGAAGCCAAGATCGAAGCAAGCTGTCCAGAGGGGGGGGAGGTCAGTGAAATTTGATGAAAAATGTTTTGGTGACGGTCCCAGGTCGAAATTCCACACTTTGGAAAATTTTCAAAATTTTACCCATACAAAGCCACTCTGACACTTAGGATTTTTTCAGGTGAGCGAGCTCCGACCTAAAATCTTGTAACCGCTCTAACTTTTGAACGAAGACAGATAGGAACAAGCCGTTTCTTTCACTGAATTTGTCTCACTCTTAGCTTTCAAACGAGCTATTGCACGACAAAATCCGTCCACTGGAAGCCAAGATCGAAGCAAGCTGTCCAGAGGGGGGGAGGTCAGTGAAATTTGATGAAAAATGTTTTGGTGACGGTCCCAGGTCGAAATTCCACACTTTGGAAAATTTTCAAAATTTTACCCATACAAAGCCACTCTGACACTTAGGATTTTTTCAGGTGAGCGAGCTCCGACCTAAAATCTTGTAACCGCTCTAACTTTTGAACGAAGACAGATAGGAACAAGCCGTTTCTTTCACTGAATTTGTCTCACTCTTAGCTTTCAAACGAGCTATTGCACGACAAAATCCGTCCACTGGAAGCCAAGATCGAAGCAAGCTGTCCAGAGGGGGGGAGGTCAGTGAAATTTGATGAAAAATGTTTTGGTGACGGTCCCAGGTCGAAATTCCACACTTTGGAAAATTTTCAAAATTTTACCCATACAAAGCCACTCTGACACTTAGGATTTTTTCAGGTGAGCGAGCTCCGACCTAAAATCTTGTAACCGCTCTAACTTTTGAACGAAGACAGATAGGAACAAGCCGTTTCTTTCACTGAATTTGTCTCACTCTTAGCTTTCAAACGAGCTATTGCACGACAAAATCCGTCCACTGGAAGCCAAGATCGAAGCAAGCTGTCCAGAGGGGGGGGAGGTCAGTGAAATTTGATGAAAAATGTTTTGGTGGCGGTCCCAGGTCGAAATTCCACACTTTGGAAAATTTTCAAAATTTTACCCATACAAAGCCACTCTGACACTTAGGATTTTTTCAGGTGAGCGAGCTCCGACCTAAAATCTTGTAACCGCTCTAACTTTTGAACGAAGACAGATAGGAACAAGCCGTTTCTTTCACTGAATTTGTCTCACTCTTAGCTTTCAAACGAGCTATCGCACGACAAAATCCGTCCACTGGAAGCCAAGATCGAAGCAAGCTGTCCAGAGGGGGGGAGGTCAGTGAAATTTGATGAAAAATGTTTTGGTGACGGTCCCAGGTCGAAATTCCACACTTTGGAAAATTTTCAAAATTTTACCCATACAAAGCCACTCTGACACTTAGGATTTTTTCAGGTGAGCGAGCTCCGACCTAAAATCTTGTAACCGCTCTAACTTTTGAACGAAGACAGATAGGAACAAGCCGTTTCTTTCACTGAATTTGTCTCACTCTTAGCTTTCAAACGAGCTATTGCACGACAAAATCCGTCCACTGGAAGCCAAGATCGAAGCAAGCTGTCCAGAGGGGGGGAGGTCAGTGAAATTTGATGAAAAATGTTTTGGTGACGGTCCCAGGTCGAAATTCCACACTTTGGAAAATTTTCAAAATTTTACCCATACAAAGCCACTCTGACACTTAGGATTTTTTCAGGTGAGCGAGCTCCGACCTAAAATCTTGTAACCGCTCTAACTTTTGAACGAAGACAGATAGGAACAAGCCGTTTCTTTCACTGAATTTGTCTCACTCTTAGCTTTCAAACGAGCTATTGCACGACAAAATCCGTCCACTGGAAGCCAAGATCGAAGCAAGCTGTCCAGAGGGGGGGAGGTCAGTGAAATTTGATGAAAAATGTTTTGGTGACGGTCCCAGGTCGAAATTCCACACTTTGGAAAATTTTCAAAATTTTACCCATACAAAGCCACTCTGACACTTAGGATTTTTTCAGGTGAGCGAGCTCCGACCTAAAATCTTGTAACCGCTCTAACTTTTGAACGAAGACAGATAGGAACAAGCCGTTTCTTTCACTGAATTTGTCTCACTCTTAGCTTTCAAACGAGCTATTGCACGACAAAATCCGTCCACTGGAAGCCAAGATCGAAGCAAGCTGTCCAGAGGGGGGGAGGTCAGTGAAATTTGATGAAAAATGTTTTGGTGGCGGTCCCAGGTCGAAATTCCACACTTTGGAAAATTTTCAAAATTTTACCCATACAAAGCCACTCTGACACTTAGGATTTTTTCAGGTGAGCGAGCTCCGACCTAAAATCTTGTAACCGCTCTAACTTTTGAACGAAGACAGATAGGAACAAGCCGTTTCTTTCACTGAATTTGTCTCACTCTTAGCTTTCAAACGAGCTATCGCACGACAAAATCCGTCCACTGGAAGCCAAGATCGAAGCAAGCTGTCCAGAGGGGGGGAGGTCAGTGAAATTTGATGAAAAATGTTTTGGTGGCGGTCCCAGGTCGAAATTCCACACTTTGGAAAATTTTCAAAATTTTACCCATACAAAGCCACTCTGACACTTAGGATTTTTTCAGGTGAGCGAGCTCCGACCTAAAATCTTGTAACCGCTCTAACTTTTGAACGAAGACAGATAGGAACAAGCCGTTTCTTTCACTGAATTTGTCTCACTCTTAGCTTTCAAACGAGCTATTGCACGACAAAATCCGTCCACTGGAAGCCAAGATCGAAGCAAGCTGTCCAGAGGGGGGGAGGTCAGTGAAATTTGATGAAAAATGTTTTGGTGACGGTCCCAGGTCGAAATTCCACACTTTGGAAAATTTTCAAAATTTTACCCATACAAAGCCACTCTGACACTTAGGATTTTTTCAGGTGAGCGAGCTCCGACCTAAAATCTTGTAACCGCTCTAACTTTTGAACGAAGACAGATAGGAACAAGCCGTTTCTTTCACTGAATTTGTCTCACTCTTAGCTTTCAAACGAGCTATTGCACGACAAAATCCGTCCACTGGAAGCCAAGATCGAAGCAAGCTGTCCAGAGGGGGGGAGGTCAGTGAAATTTGATGAAAAATGTTTTGGTGACGGTCCCAGGTCGAAATTCCACACTTTGGAAAATTTTCAAAATTTTACCCATACAAAGCCACTCTGACACTTAGGATTTTTTCAGGTGAGCGAGCTCCGACCTAAAATCTTGTAACCGCTCTAACTTTTGAACGAAGACAGATAGGAACAAGCCGTTTCTTTCACTGAATTTGTCTCACTCTTAGCTTTCAAACGAGCTATTGCACGACAAAATCCGTCCACTGGAAGCCAAGATCGAAGCAAGCTGTCCAGAGGGGGGGAGGTCAGTGAAATTTGATGAAAAATGTTTTGGTGACGGTCCCAGGTCGAAATTCCACACTTTGGAAAATTTTCAAAATTTTACCCATACAAAGCCACTCTGACACTTAGGATTTTTTCAGGTGAGCGAGCTCCGACCTAAAATCTTGTAACCGCTCTAACTTTTGAACGAAGACAGATAGGAACAAGCCGTTTCTTTCACTGAATTTGTCTCACTCTTAGCTTTCAAACGAGCTATCGCACGACAAAATCCGTCCACTGGAAGCCAAGATCGAAGCAAGCTGTCCAGAGGGGGGGAGGTCAGTGAAATTTGATGAAAAATGTTTTGGTGACGGTCCCAGGTCGAAATTCCACACTTTGGAAAATTTTCAAAATTTTACCCATACAAAGCCACTCTGACACTTAGGATTTTTTCAGGTGAGCGAGCTCCGACCTAAAATCTTGTAACCGCTCTAACTTTTGAACGAAGACAGATAGGAACAAGCCGTTTCTTTCACTGAATTTGTCTCACTCTTAGCTTTCAAACGAGCTATTGCACGACAAAATCCGTCCACTGGAAGCCAAGATCGAAGCAAGCTGTCCAGAGGGGGGGAGGTCAGTGAAATTTGATGAAAAATGTTTTGGTGACGGTCCCAGGTCGAAATTCCACACTTTGGAAAATTTTCAAAATTTTACCCATACAAAGCCACTCTGACACTTAGGATTTTTTCAGGTGAGCGAGCTCCGACCTAAAATCTTGTAACCGCTCTAACTTTTGAACGAAGACAGATAGGAACAAGCCGTTTCTTTCACTGAATTTGTCTCACTCTTAGCTTTCAAACGAGCTATTGCACGACAAAATCCGTCCACTGGAAGCCAAGATCGAAGCAAGCTGTCCAGAGGGGGGGAGGTCAGTGAAATTTGATGAAAAATGTTTTGGTGACGGTCCCAGGTCGAAATTCCACACTTTGGAAAATTTTCAAAATTTTACCCATACAAAGCCACTCTGACACTTAGGATTTTTTCAGGTGAGCGAGCTCCGACCTAAAATCTTGTAACCGCTCTAACTTTTGAACGAAGACAGATAGGAACAAGCCGTTTCTTTCACTGAATTTGTCTCACTCTTAGCTTTCAAACGAGCTATCGCACGACAAAATCCGTCCACTGGAAGCCAAGATCGAAGCAAGCTGTCCAGAGGGGGGGGAGGTCAGTGAAATTTGATGAAAAATGTTTTGGTGACGGTCCCAGGTCGAAATTCCACACTTTGGAAAATTTTCAAAATTTTACCCATACAAAGCCACTCTGACACTTAGGATTTTTTCAGGTGAGCGAGCTCCGACCTAAAATCTTGTAACCGCTCTAACTTTTGAACGAAGACAGATAGGAACAAGCCGTTTCTTTCACTGAATTTGTCTCACTCTTAGCTTTCAAACGAGCTATTGCACGACAAAATCCGTCCACTGGAAGCCAAGATCGAAGCAAGCTGTCCAGAGGGGGGGAGGTCAGTGAAATTTGATGAAAAATGTTTTGGTGGCGGTCCCAGGTCGAAATTCCACACTTTGGAAAATTTTCAAAATTTTACCCATACAAAGCCACTCTGACACTTAGGATTTTTTCAGGTGAGCGAGCTCCGACCTAAAATCTTGTAACCGCTCTAACTTTTGAACGAAGACAGATAGGAACAAGCCGTTTCTTTCACTGAATTTGTCTCACTCTTAGCTTTCAAACGAGCTATTGCACGACAAAATCCGTCCACTGGAAGCCAAGATCGAAGCAAGCTGTCCAGAGGGGGGGAGGTCAGTGAAATTTGATGAAAAATGTTTTGGTGGCGGTCCCAGGTCGAAATTCCACACTTTGGAAAATTTTCAAAATTTTACCCATACAAAGCCACTCTGACACTTAGGATTTTTTCAGGTGAGCGAGCTCCGACCTAAAATCTTGTAACCGCTCTAACTTTTGAACGAAGACAGATAGGAACAAGCCGTTTCTTTCACTGAATTTGTCTCACTCTTAGCTTTCAAACGAGCTATTGCACGACAAAATCCGTCCACTGGAAGCCAAGATCGAAGCAAGCTGTCCAGAGGGGGGGAGGTCAGTGAAATTTGATGAAAAATGTTTTGGTGACGGTCCCAGGTCGAAATTCCACACTTTGGAAAATTTTCAAAATTTTACCCATACAAAGCCACTCTGACACTTAGGATTTTTTCAGGTGAGCGAGCTCCGACCTAAAATCTTGTAACCGCTCTAACTTTTGAACGAAGACAGATAGGAACAAGCCGTTTCTTTCACTGAATTTGTCTCACTCTTAGCTTTCAAACGAGCTATTGCACGACAAAATCCGTCCACTGGAAGCCAAGATCGAAGCAAGCTGTCCAGAGGGGGGGGAGGTCAGTGAAATTTGATGAAAAATGTTTTGGTGACGGTCCCAGGTCGAAATTCCACACTTTGGAAAATTTTCAAAATTTTACCCATACAAAGCCACTCTGACACTTAGGATTTTTCAGGTGAGCGAGCTCCGACCTAAAATCTTGTAACCGCTCTAACTTTTGAACGAAGACAGATAGGAACAAGCCGTTTCTTTCACTGAATTTGTCTCACTCTTAGCTTTCAAACGAGCTATTGCACGACAAAATCCGTCCACTGGAAGCCAAGATCGAAGCAAGCTGTCCAGAGGGGGGGGAGGTCAGTGAAATTTGATGAAAAATGTTTTGGTGACGGTCCCAGGTCGAAATTCCACACTTTGGAAAATTTTCAAAATTTTACCCATACAAAGCCACTCTGACACTTAGGATTTTTTCAGGTGAGCGAGCTCCGACCTAAAATCTTGTAACCGCTCTAACTTTTGAACGAAGACAGATAGGAACAAGCCGTTTCTTTCACTGAATTTGTCTCACTCTTAGCTTTCAAACGAGCTATTGCACGACAAAATCCGTCCACTGGAAGCCAAGATCGAAGCAAGCTGTCCAGAGGGGGGGGGAGGTCAGTGAAATTTGATGAAAAATGTTTTGGTGGCGGTCCCAGGTCGAAATTCCACACTTTGGAAAATTTTCAAAATTTTACCCATACAAAGTCACTCTGACACTTAGGATTTTTTCAGGTGAGCGAGCTCCGACCTAAAATCTTGTAACCGCTCTAACTTTTGAACGAAGACAGATAGGAACAAGCCGTTTCTTTCACTGAATTTGTCTCACTCTTAGCTTTCAAACGAGCTATTGCACGACAAAATCCGTCCACTGGAAGCCAAGATCGAAGCAAGCTGTCCAGAGGGGGGGAGGTCAGTGAAATTTGATGAAAAATGTTTTGGTGACGGTCCCAGGTCGAAATTCCACACTTTGGAAAATTTTCAAAATTTTACCCATACAAAGCCACTCTGACACTTAGGATTTTTTCAGGTGAGCGAGCTCCGACCTAAAATCTTGTAACCGCTCTAACTTTTGAACGAAGACAGATAGGAACAAGCCGTTTCTTTCACTGAATTTGTCTCACTCTTAGCTTTCAAACGAGCTATTGCACGACAAAATCCGTCCACTGGAAGCCAAGATCGAAGCAAGCTGTCCAGAGGGGGGGGAGGTCAGTGAAATTTGATGAAAAATGTTTTGGTGGCGGTCCCAGGTCGAAATTCCACACTTTGGAAAATTTTCAAAATTTTACCCATACAAAGTCACTCTGACACTTAGGATTTTTTCAGGTGAGCGAGCTCCGACCTAAAATCTTGTAACCGCTCTAACTTTTGAACGAAGACAGATATGAACAAGCCGTTTCTTTCACTGAATTTGTCTCACTCTTAGCTTTCAAACGAGCTATTGCACGACAAAATCCGTCCACTGGAAGCCAAGATCGAAGCAAGCTGTCCAGAGGGGGGGAGGTCAGTGAAATTTGATGAAAAATGTTTTGGTGACGGTCCCAGGTCGAAATTCCACACTTTGGAAAATTTTCAAAATTTTACCCATACAAAGCCACTCTGACACTTAGGATTTTTTCAGGTGAGCGAGCTCCGACCTAAAATCTTGTAACCGCTCTAACTTTTGAACGAAGACAGATAGGAACAAGCCGTTTCTTTCACTGAATTTGTCTCACTCTTAGCTTTCAAACGAGCTATTGCACGACAAAATCCGTCCACTGGAAGCCAAGATCGAAGCAAGCTGTCCAGAGGGGGGGGAGGTCAGTGAAATTTGATGAAAAATGTTTTGGTGGCGGTCCCAGGTCGAAATTCCACACTTTGGAAAATTTTCAAAATTTTACCCATACAAAGCCACTCTGACACTTAGGATTTTTTCAGGTGAGCGAGCTCCGACCTAAAATCTTGTAACCGCTCTAACTTTTGAACGAAGACAGATAGGAACAAGCCGTTTCTTTCACTGAATTTGTCTCACTCTTAGCTTTCAAACGAGCTATTGCACGACAAAATCCGTCCACTGGAAGCCAAGATCGAAGCAAGCTGTCCAGAGGGGGGGAGGTCAGTGAAATTTGATGAAAAATGTTTTGGTGGCGGTCCCAGGTCGAAATTCCACACTTTGGAAAATTTTCAAAATTTTACCCATACAAAGCCACTCTGACACTTAGGATTTTTTCAGGTGAGCGAGCTCCGACCTAAAATCTTGTAACCGCTCTAACTTTTGAACGAAGACAGATAGGAACAAGCCGTTTCTTTCACTGAATTTGTCTCACTCTTAGCTTTCAAACGAGCTATTGCACGACAAAATCCGTCCACTGGAAGCCAAGATCGAAGCAAGCTGTCCAGAGGGGGGGGAGGTCAGTGAAATTTGATGAAAAATGTTTTGGTGGCGGTCCCAGGTCGAAATTCCACACTTTGGAAAATTTTCAAAATTTTACCCATACAAAGCCACTCTGACACTTAGGATTTTTTCAGGTGAGCGAGCTCCGACCTAAAATCTTGTAACCGCTCTAACTTTTGAACGAAGACAGATAGGAACAAGCCGTTTCTTTCACTGAATTTGTCTCACTCTTAGCTTTCAAACGAGCTATTGCACGACAAAATCCGTCCACTGGAAGCCAAGATCGAAGCAAGCTGTCCAGAGGGGGGGAGGTCAGTGAAATTTGATGAAAAATGTTTTGGTGACGGTCCCAGGTCGAAATTCCACACTTTGGAAAATTTTCAAAATTTTACCCATACAAAGTCACTCTGACACTTAGGATTTTTTCAGGTGAGCGAGCTCCGACCTAAAATCTTGTAACCGCTCTAACTTTTGAACGAAGACAGATATGAACAAGCCGTTTCTTTCACTGAATTTGTCTCACTCTTAGCTTTCAAACGAGCTATTGCACGACAAAATCCGTCCACTGGAAGCCAAGATCGAAGCAAGCTGTCCAGAGGGGGGGAGGTCAGTGAAATTTGATGAAAAATGTTTTGGTGACGGTCCCAGGTCGAAATTCCACACTTTGGAAAATTTTCAAAATTTTACCCATACAAAGTCACTCTGACACTTAGGATTTTTTCAGGTGAGCGAGCTCCGACCTAAAATCTTGTAACCGCTCTAACTTTTGAACGAAGACAGATATGAACAAGCCGTTTCTTTCACTGAATTTGTCTCACTCTTAGCTTTCAAACGAGCTATTGCACGACAAAATCCGTCCACTGGAAGCCAAGATCGAAGCAAGCTGTCCAGAGGGGGGGGGAGGTCAGTGAAATTTGATGAAAAATGTTTTGGTGGCGGTCCCAGGTCGAAATTCCACACTTTGGAAAATTTTCAAAATTTTACCCATACAAAGTCACTCTGACACTTAGGATTTTTTCAGGTGAGCGAGCTCCGACCTAAAATCTTGTAACCGCTCTAACTTTTGAACGAAGACAGATAGGAACAAGCCGTTTCTTTCACTGAATTTGTCTCACTCTTAGCTTTCAAACGAGCTATTGCACGACAAAATCCGTCCACTGGAAGCCAAGATCGAAGCAAGCTGTCCAGAGGGGGGAGGTCAGTGAAATTTGATGAAAAATGTTTTGGTGGCGGTCCCAGGTCGAAATTCCACACTTTGGAAAATTTTCAAAATTTTACCCATACAAAGCCACTCTGACACTTAGGATTTTTTCAGGTGAGCGAGCTCCGACCTAAAATCTTGTAACCGCTCTAACTTTTGAACGAAGACAGATAGGAACAAGCCGTTTCTTTCACTGAATTTGTCTCACTCTTAGCTTTCAAACGAGCTATTGCACGACAAAATCCGTCCACTGGAAGCCAAGATCGAAGCAAGCTGTCCAGAGGGGGGGAGGTCAGTGAAATTTGATGAAAAATGTTTTGGTGACGGTCCCAGGTCGAAATTCCACACTTTGGAAAATTTTCAAAATTTTACCCATACAAAGTCACTCTGACACTTAGGATTTTTTCAGGTGAGCGAGCTCCGACCTAAAATTTTGTAACCGCTCTAACTTTTGAACGAAGACAGATATGAACAAGCCGTTTCTTTCACTGAATTTGTCTCACTCTTAGCTTTTAAACGAGCTATTGCACGACAAAATCCGTCCACTGGAAGCCAAGATCGAAGCTAGCTGTCCAGAGGGGGGGAGGTCAGTGAAATTTGATGAAAAATGTTTTGGTGACGGTCCCAGGTTGAAATTCCACACTTTGGAAAATTTTCAAAATTTTACCCATACAAAGTCACTCTGACACTTACGATTTTTTCAGGTGAGCGAGCTCCGACCTAAAATTTTGTAACCGCTCTAACTTTTGAACGAAGACAGATATGAACAAGCCGTTTCTTTCACTGAATTTGTCTCACTCTTAGCTTTCAAACGAGCTATTGCACGACAAAATCCGTCCACTAGAAGCCAAGATCGAAGCAAGCTGTCCAGAGGGGGGGGAGGTCAGTGAAATTTGATGAAAAATGTTTTGGTGGCGGTCCCAGGTCGAAATTCCACACTTTGGAAAATTTTCAAAATTTTACCCATACAAAGTCACTCTGACACTTAGGATTTTTTCAGGTGAGCGAGCTCCGACCTAAAATCTTGTAACCGCTCTAACTTTTGAATGAAGACAGATAGGAACAAGCCGATTCTTTCACTGAATTTGTCTCACTCTTAGCTTTCAAACGAGCTATTGCACGACAAAATCCGTCCACTGGAAGCCAAAATCGAAGCAAGCTGTCCAGGGGGGGGAGGTCAGTGAAATTTGATGAAAAATGTTTTGGTGGCGGTCCCAGGTCGAAATTCCACACTTTGGAAAATTTTCAAAATTTTACCCATACAAAGTCACTCTGACACTTAGGATTTTTTCAGGTGAGCGAGCTCCGACCTAAAATCTTGTAACCGCTCTAACTTTTGAACGAAGACAGATATGAACAAGCCGTTTCTTTCACTGAATTTGTCTCACTCTTAGCTTTCAAACGAGCTATTGCACGACAAAATCCGTCCACTGGAAGCCAAGATCGAAGCAAGCTGTCCAGAGGGGGGGAGGTCAGTGAAATTTGATGAAAAATGTTTTGGTGACGGTCCCAGGTCGAAATTCCACACTTTGGAAAATTTTCAAAATTTTACCCATACAAAGTCACTCTGACACTTACGATTTTTTCAGGTGAGCGAGCTCCGACCTAAAATTTTGTAACCGCTCTAACTTTTGAACGAAGACAGATATGAACAAGCCGTTTCTTTCACTGAATTTGTCTCACTCTTAGCTTTCAAACGAGCTATTGCACGACAAAATCCGTCCACTGGAAGCCAAGATCGAAGCAAGCTGTCCAGAGGGGGGGAGGTCAGTGAAATTTGATGAAAAATGTTTTGGTGACGGTCCCAGGTCGAAATTCCACACTTTGGAAAATTTTCAAAATTTTACCCATACAAAGTCACTCTGACACTTAGGATTTTTTCAGGTGAGCGAGCTCCGACCTAAAATCTTGTAACCGCTCTAACTTTTGAACGAAGACAGATAGGAACAAGCCGTTTCTTTCACTGAATTTGTCTCACTCTTAGCTTTCAAACGAGCTATTGCACGACAAAATCCGTCCACTGGAAGCCAAAATCGAAGCAAGCTGTCCAGAGGGGGGGAGGTCAGTGAAATTTGATGAAAAATGTTTTGGTGGCGGTCCCAGGTCGAAATTCCACACTTTGGAAAATTTTCAAAATTTTACCCATACAAAGTCACTCTGACACTTAGGATTTTTTCAGGTGAGCGAGCTCCGACCTAAAATCTTGTAACCGCTCTAACTTTTGAACGAAGACAGATAGGAACAAGCCGTTTCTTTCACTGAATTTGTCTCACTCTTAGCTTTCAAACGAGCTATTGCACGACAAAATCCGTCCACTGGAAGCCAAAATCGAAGCAAGCTGTCCAGGGGGGGGGGAGGTCAGTGAAATTTGATGAAAAATGTTTTGGTGGCGGTCCCAGGTCGAAATTCCACACTTTGGAAAATTTTCAAAATTTTACCCATACAAAGTCACTCTGACACTTAGGATTTTTTCAGGTGAGCGAGCTCCGACCTAAAATCTTGTAACCGCTCTAACTTTTGAACGAAGACAGATATGAACAAGCCGTTTCTTTCACTGAATTTGTCTCACTCTTAGCTTTTAAACGAGCTATTGCACGACAAAATCCGTCCACTGGAAGCCAAGATCGAAGCTAGCTGTCCAGAGGGGGGGGAGGTCAGTGAAATTTGATGAAAAATGTTTTGGTGACGGTCCCAGGTTGAAATTCCACACTTTGGAAAATTTTCAAAATTTTACCCATACAAAGTCACTCTGACACTTACGATTTTTTCAGGTGAGCGAGCTCCGACCTAAAATTTTGTAACCGCTCTAACTTTTGAACGAAGACAGATATGAACAAGCCGTTTCTTTCACTGAATTTGTCTCACTCTTAGCTTTCAAACGAGCTATTGCACGACAAAATCCGTCCACTAGAAGCCAACATCGAAGCAAGCTGTCCAGAGGGGGGGGAGGTCAGTGAAATTTGATGAAAAATGTTTTGGTGGCGGTCCCAGGTCGAAATTCCACACTTTGGAAAATTTTCAAAATTTTACCCATACAAAGTCACTCTGACACTTAGGATTTTTTCAGGTGAGCGAGCTCCGACCTAAAATCTTGTAACCGCTCTAACTTTTGAATGAAGACAGATAGGAACAAGCCGATTCTTTCACTGAATTTGTCTCACTCTTAGCTTTCAAACGAGCTATTGCACGACAAAATCCGTCCACTGGAAGCCAAAATCGAAGCAAGCTGTCCAGGGGGGGGAGGTCAGTGAAATTTGATGAAAAATGTTTTGGTGGCGGTCCCAGGTCGAAATTCCACACTTTGGAAAATTTTCAAAATTTTACCCATACAAAGCCACTCTGACACTTAGGATTTTTTCAGGTGAGCGAGCTCCGACCTAAAATCTTGTAACCGCTCTAACTTTTGAACGAAGACAGATATGAACAAGCCGTTTCTTTCACTGAATTTGTCTCACTCTTAGCTTTTAAACGAGCTATTGCACGACAAAATCCGTCCACTGGAAGCCAAAATCGAAGCAAGCTGTCCAGGGGGGGGAGGTCAGTGAAATTTGATGAAAAATGTTTTGGTGAAGGTCCCAGGTCGAAATTCCACACTTTGGAAAATTTTCAAAATTTTACCCATACAAAGCCACTCTGACACTTACGATTTTTTCAGGTGAGCGAGCTCCGACCTAAAATCTTGTAACCGCTCTAACTTTTGAACGAAGACAGATATGAACAAGCCGTTTCTTTCACTGAATTTGTCTCACTCTTAGCTTTTAAACGAGCTATTGCACGACAAAATCCGTCCACTGGAAGCCAAGATCGAAGCTAGCTGTCCAGAGGGGGGGAGGTCAGTGAAATTTGATGAAAAATGTTTTGGTGACGGTCCCAGGTTGAAATTCCACACTTTGGAAAATTTTCAAAATTTTACCCATACAAAGTCACTCTGACACTTAGGATTTTTTCAGGTGAGCGAGCTCCGACCTAAAATCTTGTAACCGCTCTAACTTTTGAACGAAGACAGATATGAACAAGCCGTTTCTTTCACTGAATTTGTCTCACTCTTAGCTTTCAAACGAGCTATTGCACGACAAAATCCGTCCACTGGAAGCCAAGATCGAAGCAAGCTGTCCAGAGGGGGGGAGGTCAGTGAAATTTGATGAAAAATGTTTTGGTGAAGGTCCCAGGTCGAAATTCCACACTTTGGAAAATTTTCAAAATTTTACCCATACAAATTCACTCTGACAATTAGGATTTTTTCAGGTGAGCGAGCTCCGACCTAAAATCTTGTAACCGCTCTAACTTTTGAATGAAGACAGATAGGAACAAGCCGATTCTTTCACTGAATTTGTCTCACTCTTAGCTTTCAAACGAGCTATTGCACGACAAAATCCGTCCACTGGAAGCCAAGATCGAAGCTAGCTGTCCAGAGGGGGGGGGAGGTCAGTGAAATTTGATGAAAAATGTTTTGGTGAAGGTCCCAGGTTGAAATTCCACACTTTGGAAAATTTTCAAAATTTTACCCATACAAAGCCACTCTGACACTTAGGATTTTTTCAGGTGAGCGAGCTCCGACCTAAAATCTTGTAACCGCTCTAACTTTTGAACGAAGACAGATATGAACAAGCCGTTTCTTTCACTGAATTTGTCTCACTCTTAGCTTTCAAACGAGCTATTGCACGACAAAATCCGTCCACTGGAAGCCAAGATCGAAGCTAGCTGTCCAGAGGGGGGGGAGGTCAGTGAAATTTGATGAAAAATGTTTTGGTGACGGTCCCAGGTTGAAATTCCACACTTTGGAAAATTTTCAAAATTTTACCCATACAAAGTCACTCTGACACTTACGATTTTTTCAGGTGAGCGAGCTCCGACCTAAAATCTTGTAACCGCTCTAACTTTTGAACGAAGACAGATATGAACAAGCCGTTTCTTTCACTGAATTTGTCTCACTCTTAGCTTTTAAACGAGCTATTGCACGACAAAATCTGTCCACTGGAAGCCAAGATCGAAGCTAGCTGTCCAGAGGGGGGGGAGGTCAGTGAAATTTGATGAAAAATGTTTTGGTGACGGTCCCAGGTTGAAATTCCACACTTTGGAAAATTTTCAAAATTTTACCCATACAAAGTCACTCTGACACTTACGATTTTTTCAGGTGAGCGAGCTCCGACCTAAAATTTTGTAACCGCTCTAACTTTTGAACGAAGACAGATATGAACAAGCCGTTTCTTTCACTGAATTTGTCTCACTCTTAGCTTTCAAACGAGCTATTGCACGACAAAATCCGTCCACTAGAATTCAAGATCGAAGCAAGCTGTCCAGAGGGGGGGGGAGGTCAGTGAAATTTGATGAAAAATGTTTTGGTGGCGGTCCCAGGTCGAAATTCCACACTTTGGAAAATTTTCAAAATTTTACCCATACAAAGTCACTCTGACACTTACGATTTTTTCAGGTGAGCGAGCTCCGACCTAAAATTTTGTAACCGCTCTAACTTTTGAACGAAGACAGATATGAACAAGCCGTTTCTTTCACTGAATTTGTCTCACTCTTAGCTTTCAAACGAGCTATTGCACGACAAAATCCGTCCACTAGAAGCCAACATCGAAGCAAGCTGTCCAGAGGGGGGGGGAGGTCAGTGAAATTTGATGAAAAATGTTTTGGTGACGGTCCCAGGTCGAAATTCCACACTTTGGAAAATTTTCAAAATTTTACCCATACAAAGTCACTCTGACACTTAGGATTTTTTCAGGTGAGCGAGCTCCGACCTAAAATCTTGTAACCGCTCTAACTTTTGAATGAAGACAGATAGGAACAAGCCGATTCTTTCACTGAATTTGTCTCACTCTTAGCTTTCAAACGAGCTATTGCACGACAAAATCCGTCCACTGGAAGCCAAAATCGAAGCAAGCTGTCCAGGGGGGGGGACGTCAGCCGAAAATTTTTTCTCTCCGATTGACTTGAAACTCACCATAGCGATGCAGAATTTCACGCTGAATCCGAATCTGACCTCCGTTTTCTCATCCGATGCTTCGTTTTGACGCTACACACCAAAACGTCCCAAATTCTAACTCTGTCGTTTTTCGAAAAATGTTGAAAATTTTTTCTCACCGATTGCCTTGAAACTCACCCTACCGATGCAGAATTTCACGCTGAATACGAATCCGACCTCCGTTTTCTCATCCGACCACTCCTTCCACTCGAAACAACCCATTTTACAACCCAACATTCTGCAGATTGCACGAAAAACATCACACACTATAGCCTCAAGACTAATCCTGGCGGTCGCCCACGTCAACCTAGACGGTCGCCCACGTCAACCTGGACGGTCGCCCACGTCAACCAGGCGGTCGGACCAACTCACCCGAGTCTCACACTCTGTCGTTGCAGAGGGGGGGGGGAGTCAGCGAACAGTTTGTGAACGTGGACCCACCTGGCCGGCACACCACGACAGACTACATCCTCTGTCGTTCCAGAGGGGGGGGAGTCAGACCCGAAGCACCACGGCGGCCGACCACGACACTCTGCCGTTCCAGAGGGGGGGGGACGTCAGCGATGGCGGCCATCTTGCGCTATCTGGTGTTCGCCGTTTTCTTACTACTCACCATCAATCGCTCATCTGTACATAGACACGTCTTTAACAATGTAATATCACATTTCAGATATCTTAAACAGCCGGGCTGAGATGGAAGACTACAGATATTTCTTGTTTTGCTTAGCATTCTGCAGGCCCTTATCAATATCATTTTGAAAATTGTACTTAAAGTTATGAAGTCATCATCCTTTTTATACTCCCTGATGATATTGACTGGTGGTCAATGAAATATGTATTGGAGATTAACATAATTTGTCTATTTTGTACTTTTTTATATTTTCTATCAAAATACACACTAGGCCTATCCCCAGAATTTCTAATTCTTTTAACACCGTATGTACATAATTGGGTCTTGAGTTTTCTGAGCCAAGATCTCGGGATACACCCACAGATCGACTAATTGACGAGACAGATATTACAATATATTGTATGTATCTATTGCAAACGGTACGCTGCAGGATGAAAGGCACGACAAAGTGCTATCGAGATACTATTCGATCTTGTATGGGCTTGGACGCGCAATAGTCAACATGTCGAGTGAAAAATAAACTTCAAGTTGTGTTTTTCTCCTTCATACCTGTGAAAAACTCTGATTCTCTAGTTCCCCAGAACATGTCTAATTTTTGTCCTGTCGTTTCAATAGTAGTCGATTTTTGAAGTCTGGCGAAAAAATAAGTTTTTGACGTCGCGTTTGTCACTTATCAAGCCTGATATTCAAGCTCTTGAGTTTCATCAATGTCGATATGTGGGAGTGTATTTCTGTGTGAATATATAATCAATTGGTAATGCTTAGTAAATATATGACAGGTGACATAGTCATGAAATCTTTGAATCCCATTTTTCTATGTGAATTAAATATATGCAGTTGAAATTCCGTTACCTGAAATTCCGATACCAAATTTGCCATGTTTTTATTAATAGTCACTGAAAATCATTTTTGCGTGAGGAACTGAATTTCATCAGAAAGAAAGCATATTGATGCATGTTAACCCGTTGTATATTCAACTATCGAAATTTTGATATTTTTTGTTAAATGAGTTAAGTTTTATGAAATTCTATTACCGTTAACGGAAGTTCAAATGTTCATCAAGTCATACAATCACATAAAAGCCTCTCTTACGCTGCTTTTTACCTCGATTACAATGGCTATTTGCCATGCCAACTTTCTACGGGTATTTTCGCTTATCATCAGAACTTATAATTTCATTCTTAATTGAGATTGCTTGCCTATTGAGTCGATACTTATGTTAATTTAAGAAAGCAAAATGATGCAATTGTTGAAGATAAAAATAAAAAAATACCGTAAAACCTCTATTTGAACGGCACCTCTAATATAACGGCAGTCTAGAGGATGAGTTCAAATTTCATCAATTTTCACCGACCCCCCCTCGGCAGCGATCTTCTAATTTTGGTTCTAGTGGATGGATTTTGTCATAAAGATACTCATTTGAAAGAGGAGAAAAAACTGCTCAATGACATTTTTTGTTGCGAGTCAATCCGATCAGCCGTTCAAAAGTTAGAGCTGTTACAAGATTTTAGGTCAGACCTCAGATTTGACGAAAAAATCCTAAGTGTCAGAGTGACTTTGTATGGACAAAATTTTGAAAATTTTTCCAAAGTGTCGCATTTCGACCTGGGACCTTTACCAAAATAGTTTTCATCAAATTTCACTGACGTCCCCCCCCTCCGGCACCGATCTTCCAATTTTGCTTCTAGTGATCGTAGAAAGTCGTGCAATAGCTCGTTTGAAAGCTAAGAGTGAGACAAATTCAGTGAAAGAAACGGCTTGTTCATATCTGTCTTCGTTTAGATGTGAGACGCCATTTAAGATTTTGGGAGATTGGCGAAAAATTATCGAAAAAGTCACTCGAAAAAAAATTGGCGAGTTAGAATTTCCCAAAAAACAGCTCCAGCGGGCGAATGAAGGCTCGGATTGGTAAACGGAGGCCAGATTTGGAATCAGCTTGATGTTATTGTCCAATGAGGATCATCATCCAATGAGAATCAAGCATTTCTATATAAATAGCGAGCCTTCCACAGTGAGAATCATTCCATCGTTGAATCAGACGAGTGACGGACGTACATTTTCTCTTTCTCTCTCTCTCTCTCTCTCTCTCTCTCTCTCTCTCTCTCTCTCTCTCTCTCTATCTCTATTCTATTATCCAACTAAAATGGTAAGTCGTTACTTCTCTCCCTCTCCTCTCTTGAACGTAAACTTAATACAATCTTTTTCATTTTCAGGCATCTACTCCATCTGCTGCACTAGTAGGACAAAATGGCGGTCAAACGTTACAAGGTTCGCTACGATCAGATCATCTACAACTGAGGCCAGTGGAAGAAACAACCAAGGTACATAATCCTACACCGCTACAGCGTAAATTTAAACAAGTCTTGCGTTATGACGATCATAGCGTAGTACTGCAAACGGTAATGCTCCCTTCCACGGATGTCAAGATAATGCGCAATCAGTATGGGGACTACATACTGATCCCCGTGAGTCCGTACATTCGCCGCCAACTTGATATTATTGAGGAGTACGTGACATTAAATATGGACATTCCTACTCCTCTTGCTCAAGAGTGGAAGGCGAGAGATGACAAGGATACTCCCTATAGAAAGATTTGGGATGGTAATCAAATTTGCCTACCGGTATCACATTGGTGTACTTACTATAAGAAGGAGGGAGATCATTCAACATCCATCACATGCGACGAGCTCGGAGAAGGTACTTGGGATATCCTTTTCAAAGTGAATGGGCTATATTATGGTCGGCACAAGGATAATAAAATAGCCTCTCTCTCCATGCATATGGAATCCATCCTATATATTCCAAAACCACCCAACGTGGACGACATAATTGATCAAATCCTTAACAGCAGTGGTACGAAGCGCAAGTCGGAGAAGAATGCTGCCTCAAAACGCAAATCAAAGAAGGAGAATTACTAGTCCTTTCCTAACTCTACCCTATGACAATTCGCTTATGTGCTTCGAGTGTCGTAGACGTGGTCTTATTAGATACATTTTACTTCTTCGTTGCCATCATATCATTTGTGTATTTTGTCGTGAAAAGCATCGATGTAATTCTTCATTTTGTAATATGTTATAGAACGTTCCTTAGATGTGTAAATTTCCGTTTTAGGCTTCTATCATCATTTTTATGGATTGTGAGGGTGAACCTGTACAGGAGTTCAGTGCTATTGCTATGAACAATTCTTGTGACAGTGCTCTTCTTATTGACTTTAAACGATGGTTAGCTGCTTTCAATGTTATACGCATCTTTTGTAATAATCCTGGTAAGGAGAGGAAAGTATTTCCCAATCTAATCATTGATGATATTTTGCTCCCGCCTTGGGATAGTAGAGTGAATCAACATTATCATGAAGTCACGAAACGTTTTAATGATTTGTGTGTTCCTATTTTGTCTGTTCGTTGTAGTAGCTACGTTCATAACCAATGCTTCTTTCCTCCTTACCTCAACACTGCCAAAGTCCTGTATGGTTATCATTGCTCGCTGTATGATAGTTACCAGCTGTATCTATTTTATCTCTTTCAAACCATTGATTTATAATGCATGCTTGTTACCATTATTCAATAAATGTTACTATGAGAAGAGTTGCTTTCATGCAATGGATGGGTTAGATAAAGGGCGATCATGTCTTTCTCAAACGACTGCGGAACATTACATTTTCATAGGCAAAGTTTAAAAGGAGCTGTTCAAGATTATGTGATAAATTTTCATAAAGATGAGACCGACATCGAAGCAGTGGTCGATGATGCTAGCACTCTATTTCTAGAGTTAATGAATACATTCTCTGATAGCATTGTCATGGCGCGATTAGTTGCGAAAATTAAGTTTAGTCATTTTGGAAAGGAAGAGGTGGAAAGTCGCTCTTTCCATTTTGCTTCTTATTCAATGGAAGTGGTAGATCACCCCGAAGAATTTTTTGAAAGACATGTGATAAAAATTGCTGAACGTCTTAACGCATTTAACCATCATGGTAGTAATCTAGTGATTGAAGCGATTTCAGTTATTCACATTCAACTTTCCATAAAGAAAAATTGAAAATGCAGTGGTACTTGATTGTAGCACAACTGGTTTTCGAGCTATGTCTGCTCACTCTCGAAGTATATTCCTTCTGTACATGCGTCTATTATTTAGAAAAGGCTAGCAAATTCATATCTTCAAAAAGACTTGCTATAGACATCAGTAACGGTGAAACTATGTGTTGTGATGCATGTAAGTGAAAGGATGGAAATGAAAAGCGCATCTTCAAGAGATGTAAGCATGCTTTTTGTCAACGCTGTTTCATACGTAATTGCATTCAACTTTGCAAATGTAACCACTGTGATATTGCTCATTTCGAGTGTCACTTATGCCGCAATAGTTAGTACCTATGCAAATGCGGTAAAGACAGGTTTTAGCAAAGACTAGCATGGAAAATGGCGAAACGTAAAATGACGAAACATAAAAGTCAAAAGTCTTCAAAGTTTTCTTCAGCCATTCAAGCTCTCCGACGAATGAAAGCAAATCAGCGATACAATGCTATACGACATGCTAACGATAAATTCATTTGTGAAATTATTTCTCATGTGAGAAAGACGAAGAAATTAGCTTATTCTCATGTGACGAAGAAATTAGCACCAAAACAACGAAAGATACTTAAGCGATATGCTACAAAATTGCGTTTCATCTCCAATTTTAAAGTCACCCTTCAAAGAAAGAGGAAAACTCTAACACAAAAGGGTGGTTTCCTTTCAGCAATACTTCCGATGTTAGCTCCTGTCGTGGGTAACCTATTGGGTAATATCTTAGGCTCTAAGCGTTAATTAGGCAAATGTTGAATCTCAAAGTATTAAAATGGATTTCAGACTTCAATGCGATAAAGTTCTGACTGTATCAGGTCCATCTCATGCAGGTAAAACTGTTTTCACGCTGAATTTATTGGATAAAAGAAGGGAGTTGTTTAAGGAACCTATCAATCGAGTGATTTGGTGTTATGGTATTTATCAACCGTCGCTGTTTCAGGAATTGCAAAGTCGCAACTTTATTCGACATGAAGGAATTATTGCAGTGGATAAACTTCAGTCTAATGATGTTGTTGTATTGGATGATTTATTAAAAGAAAGTAAGAATTCAAAAGATGTTACAGATATGTTCACTCGCGCAGCACATCATAAAAGGTGCTTTATCATCTATATCACACAAAATTTGTTTCCTGATGGAAAAGAAGCTCGTACACGAAACCTGAATACACACTATTATGCTATTTTCAAGAATCCGCGAGATAAAAGTCAATTTGAAATTTTAGCGCGACAAGTTGCACCCAGAGGATCAAAAGCCTTAATTGAAATTTTTCAAGCAGCTACTGAAAAACCACACGGTTACTTATTCATTGACTTTACGCAAGAGTGTCCGGAAGAATTTAGATTTCGAAGTGATATTTTGAAAACTCCCATGATTATCTACAAACTATGAGTTCTTATTCTCGCATGATTGTTATTCCTCAGGATGAATATGTACAATTGACTGCTATGCAACAAGTAAAGCAACCTCTTGCAAATCAAATGTATAGGAAAGAAATAGATTATCAGCAAAATGTTCACATCAAAGATCCACATCGTGCTGTATTATTACAATCGGAAACTGTTGAGCAATTGAAAAACTTGAAGAATAAGATGCGTGACTCTGTATCGACTGCTACACCTTTAGCATCTCGTGCACATGCCGTATCTCTTTTCAACAGTATTGAACCCCACCTCAATGTAAATGATAGAGGAGAAATCATTACAGATGAAAATAAAGTGATTGATGCTTCACGTTATGAAGACTTGATTCAGTATGCGACACGTAGAAAGCGCCGTCAGGGCTATGTTCCACCTGGTTGGACATACTTTCTTAAACTATTGAAAAAGCATAATGTGCCAAAATTTGCTTTGAATAATGAGACATTGAAAGAACTTGATTCAACAGTGGCTACTACTCCAATGCTTCAGACGATGAAAATGCCAACAAATTGGTTTAAGACGTCACCTTCTACATCCCCTCCCACACTCACTATGCAAATAAGAGGAAGAACTCGACGTAGATCTACGCCACCACTAAAACTAGTAAAAGGAAAACGTAAAACAGCTCCTCCCAAGAAATACATGTTCTCAGACTATTAATATGAAGCAGTTGTGTTGCTTACCATGTAATGAACCGCCGGAGGTGAGTGTCGTTGTCACTTGCACTTGCTGCGCCAGCTCTCACAATGAGACCGCTAAGCAATGTGAACATGATCGCAAAACCGCTAAAGCTAAATGCTGCAGTTGTTGTAAATGTAGAAAGGCAAGAAAGCAAAAAGATGAGAAGGAGGAAAAAGAGTCAGTCGTCATCGACTGAACGTTTGAAGTCAATCTATTATGATGTAAAACATCCAGCAGGATTTGCATCGATCAAGAAATTTTCAAAAGCGAGTGGTCTTCCACAAACACAAGTGAAACGATGGTTAAAGGGTCAGGCTACCTATACACTCCACAAACAAGCGAAAAAGAAGTACCGCACCCGCCATTATATTGTTCATGACATTGATGAACAGTGGCAAGCAGATTTGTGTGATGTTGCCTCCATTTCAAAACATAACTCGGGCAATAATTTTATTTTAACCGTCATTGATATTTTCTCGCGTTATGCGTGGGCTCAACCTTTAAAAACTAAAGAAGGGAAAGGAGTAGCAAAAGCAGTCCAAACAATTTTTCGAGAAGGCCGCATTCCAAAAAGAATTCAGAGTGATCAAGGAAAGGATTTTGAAAATCAGCATGTGAGAAGATTATTTGAGAGATATGACATTGAGTTGTTTAGTGTAAAGAGTGCTTATAAAGCTGCACTCGTTGAACGTTTTAATCGCACATTAAAAAATCGCTTGTGGCGACATTTTACTGCCAACTTGACACAAAATTGGACAAAGGTTCTACAAGATACACTCCATGCCTACAATCACTCTGTTCATCGTTCTATTGGACTCAGACCAGTAGATGTAAATGCTGACAATGTAGATAAAGTGCGCGAATCATTCCAGCGTAAACGCACTCATGTGAAAAGTGATGTGAAAATTGGTGATAAAGTTCGTATCTCAAAAGTGAAAAGTGTTTTTGTTAAAGGGTACCTCCCGAATTGGACAGAGGAGGTATTTACAGTATCAAGGATTAATCAAAAAGACTCTCCGACCACCTACAAGTTGAAAGATTACGATAATGAAGAAATTGAGGGTAGCTTTTACCGCGATGAGATTGAGGTAGTCACTGAAAGTGAAACATATTTAGTAGAGAAAATCATTCGATGTAAAAAACGGCAAGGTGAAGAATGGTGTCTTGTTAAATGGGCTGGTTATCCTTCAAGTATGAACTCTTGGATGCGTCGTGCCGACATCTTTCATCTAAGTGATCTACAGTGATTCATGCAAAGTTGTAACTAACAATGTTTAGGGTTTGAGCTATGAATCCAACTGCCTCATTTTATTCACGACCCTCCTATGTAAGTGGTGGAGGACAAATTTACATCGGTGCCCGCCGCCAACGTGGAGGTAGCATACTTGGTGCGCTGAAATCTGTTGTAGCACCTCTCATATCCAATGTCGGAAGAGCTTTAAAACGAAATGTTTTAAGTAATGCCGTTGGCTTTGCTGGTGATGTTGTTAGTGATCTTTCCAGAGGTAGAAGTTTTAAGAGCAGTTTGTTGAATCGTGGGAAGGAACGCGGTTTAAAAACATTGAAGCAGACCTTTGCTGGTGTTACTCAAGGAAAGAAATCGCCTAAACGAATGAATAAAGGAAGAAGGAAACATCGCGGAGCTGGTAAGGTGCGATCTTCAGTCAAAAGGCATTCACGCAAACGTCGCAGAGGCTCTAATCATTCATCAGGCGCTAAACGACGACGCTGCCATAACTTCTAATCATGGAGTGTAAAACTTCCGGGTTTTGTTTGTTTGATCAACAAGCCATACAGACAGATATTCTTAGTTCAAGTATTGTAGATTATCATCCTCGAACAGCTGAGAATGCTGGCCCCATTGAATTTGTTATTCCTGGTGGTAGTGATGACTACATAGATTTGAGTTATGCGATGGTTGATTTGAGGTTTAGAATTCAGCAAGCAGATGGAACTGCTATTGAGGATGCGCATAAAGTTGGACTGAACAATTTACCATTGACTACATTACTTCGCGATGTTTCTCTAACGATTGGAGAGCAGCAGGTGGAAGGTGGTCAAAGCGATTATCCCTATAAATCATATTTCAATCATGTATCACAGTTTCATCCAGCAGCACAAAAAAGTCATATGGAAGCCATGGGATGGTACAGAGATGAAGCAGGAAAATTTGATGTTGAAACAAACAGTGGCTTTATAAAGCGATCTGCTATGATTAAAGATAGTAAAGTATGTCAGCTATATGGTCCGCTGAATTTAGACTTCTTTAGACAGTCAAAGTTTTTACTGTGTAATACCAGCATGCGACTCAAGCTGACATTGAATAAGCCTGAATTTGCGCTGAATGCATTTGGTAAAGTTGACAATTTTAGAATTCATGTGGAAGATATTGCACTTTACATTCGTCGAGTAGTACCGAATCCAAGTGTCATTAGAGGGCATGCTGAAGGTCTTAACCGCCAAAATGCCATTTACCCCGTTCAGCATACAAAGCTTCTCACCTTTACAATTCCGAAAGATCAAAAGAGTTTCATGAAAGATGGCCTCTTTCCATCGGAAGCACCGAAGGTCCTCATGGTGGCAATGGTTGAAAATGATGCATTTAATGGTAATATAAAGAAGAATCCTTTCAATTTTAAACACAATCAGTTAAGTGAAATTGCTTTACGTGTAAATGGTGTGAGTCATCCTGGTCCACCCTACAAACCAGATTTTGCTGCGGATCAATTTATGCGCAGTTATGTTGATTTTATGGATGTCTTTGGCTTTTACAATACGGATGACACCAACGGACTGACTATGAAAGAGTTTAAGAGTGGATATACTATTTATGCATTTGATTTGACTGCTGACAGCGATATTAGTGCACCCTATCGTCAAGCGAACGTGCCTCATAATATTCGTTTGGATTTGACGTTCAAAAGAACACTAGCTGAGACGATCAATGTATTAATTTATGCAGTCTTCGATTCAGATATTGACTTCGATCCTCTAATGAAAAAATGATTTGTAAGTTCTATCATGATTTGAAATAAAAACATCATGTTGGAAAATTGTTTTTTTTTATTTTTTTTATTTTACAATCCGCTGGGTACGTACATACTCGATGAGATGGTCTAGGATCACATTTGCTTGCACATGAGATTTTAGTCCAGTAATGATCACTTTACTATTATGAAAGATTGCAACATGCACAGGTAACCAACAACTAATGACAGCTGCAGGAAAAAGTTCGGGTTCATAACACAAATTGTAACTGCTGGTACGAATCTTCAAAAATGATACACTTTCACTCAATTAAGTAGAGATCACCATATTGTCCACAGTCAGATTCGACATCACACCTCTCCCTCTTCCATATCCGACGTAGTAGTCTCTGTAGCTCTAAGCGCATTGACTGCGCCGATGAATGAGAAAGGGCGCCGAGAATCTGTACAGTTCCATTTGGGAAGAGTTGAAGATTCCGTGAATTGTTCATCTTCACCACTAACATTTGAGGTCGGCCCGGGTAATACTTGCTGTTTGGAAGGTGTTGGTGTAATGTTGTGAGATCGATTTTGGTGTAAAGTCTGAAGCGACGGAGAATGTTGACGATGGTGTAGCGATGGCGCTTCATGATGAAAGAATGAGTAAATTGAGCGATGTACCTTCCTTTTATACGTCTCCCAGCTGTCTTGATGAAATGTGAAGTTAGTATGAAGTTGGGAATGATAGAGTTGAATTCGCCGATTGTTGACGCGCAACCAGATGCGATTTCCAATACGTGAATGTCTTTTCATATAGAAGTATTTCAAATCCTTCATGATATGATGTAGAGATTGAAAATGATGATAAGATAAAGCAAACTCTCTTCTCACATTTCCAGTTGAATCTTTGAAATAGACGTTTCGATCATGATCCGTTTCAATACGTTGTAGGGAATCTAATTTCGAACTCATGGTGTGTGGTAGTCATGTCTGATTAAGATTTGCATAGTAGGGTGATGAACTCACCACGAATAAATGTCATGATGGAGCGATGTACGTATCTTCTATACTTCTCCCAATTGTATTTGCGAAATGAGAAACAGTTTGCGGAATGAGAATGACAGATTTGAATTTCATTGTTGCGACGTTGAAGCCAAACTTGATCACCTAAGGAGATGAATCTTAATGTTTCAAAATATTCCAAATCCCTCATGATATCATTGAGGTTAACAAATTGTCGCCATGTTAATGTAATACCTCTTGCAGTATGGCCATGAGAATTTTTGAAATGCACGTTTCCATTACGATCAACTCTGATATATTGTAGAGAGTCCAAAATCCAAGTCTTCATGATGTTATGCAAAGCTGCAGATCACCAATATAAAAATGTCGTTTTATCATATTTTGCTTAGCAATGCGGCCGCAAATAGCTTTGCTAGTAATCGAGCCGCACTCTTTTCTACTGCCATTGATCATACACAACAGCTAAATGGAAAGTGGGAAGTGGGTGTCACTCAACTTGTTTATAGCAACTGTGTCTATACTTTTGATCATGAGGTGATGACTATTAATATGAGACGCACAGCTGCTTACCAATTTTAAAAAGGCTGCCGAGTATACATTCCACAATGGCCAAAGAAAGATCTCTTATCATGTAAAAAGTTTATATATGATTTCCTGAATAAAGCGTGTAAACATATTGTCCAATTTACTCCGCACAATGATGATCATAATTATGTACATCATGTAGTTGAGAAAGATTGGATTGTTGGTTTAAGTCCAAGTTTAAGAAATGATTTAGGCTACCTCGCTAGCGCCTTAACAAGCTATGATAATTTTAACGTTAATTACCACATAAGTGGTCATAAACAGTGGCCATCAGACTTTCGAGTAGAATTAAATCATCCACTACATCTAGAAGGTGAATGGGAGGTTGGCGTTTCTAGTATTTGCTATGATAGCAATATTCAGAATGTGAATGATGTGGAAGAAATGATATTGACTCCTCGCACCCATGATGGAATAACGATGAATAATGCATTCCAGTTCCCATACAATTGAACATCAGATGGAAAGTGGAACTATGAATGGATTCAGATAAAATCAGATTATTATGGTCCATTTGGGAATGAGAAAATTATTAAGGCATTCAACAGTGGTAATACTTCCATCATGAAGAATAGGGATCAGAAAGTTTATGAGTTTACTATCTATCATTGGAGTGGGAGACAGTTCCTTCGCTTTTATTCTTTTACTAAAGGTCTTAAACTGAGGTTGGATAATGAATTCTATCCACATCTCGGTTTTGGCCATGGACTACATCTAACGTCAATTGCTACTGCAAATGTTAAAAAAGTTTATTCAAATCGAATCAACAAATTTCATTATAAATTTAAAATATTTGATGAAGATGTTGTAGAATGTGAAGAACGCATCATTTTGAAAAAGCGTGGTGTTCAACCTTTATCACTTATTGAGTTAGTAAAACGATGGAATGAGACTGTGGGTAAGAAGTATGGAGAGAAAATTATGGCGGACAAAATTAAGTTGGTCATTCAGAAATATAGTGACAAAATTACAGTTTATTTCTCTCCAACCTTGCGTCATTTTGTAAGACATTATACACCTATTATCGGAAGCGGTGTGGTGTATGCTTCTCATGAATATCACACTAAAGCTGATTCAGTTAATGATGAATGGTGGGTGGACATCTATGGTGATCGCATCAAGAAAATTTACCAGTCTTATGAAGAATCTAAAGTTGCTATCAATATAATGCCGCGTCTATATCATACAGTTGAAAGCTTCATTCATGTAGTAAATCCTTATATACAACAGAAGTTGAAGCATGTGATGAAAAGTAAATATGATGTAAAGACACACCACATTTCGTTTTCAATTGAAAATCAACGCATTGTTCTGAAACTGGGTGATGACATTCAATGTCAATTGAGTAAAAATTTGAAAAAACTCTTTGGTTTTTCAATGCTACAAACTGTGTTTACTGCTGCGCATACGATTGGTATAGAAACACCAATGACACTTGATAAACATGAACAGAACCTTTACATTCAAAGTGATTTGATTCTACCTATTTCTGTTGGTGAGAAAAAAGAATACATTTTACGTGATTTCATTCATGATAAAGACGCTTCATATGGAATAGTCGAGAAGATGTTTGAATCTATTTTCTACCATCCTGTTATCAAACAAACTATACCCTCTATTGCTATCAAAATTACAAATGGTTTACAAGAGTGCATCCATGTGAAAGATACTAAATCCCTCGTAACTTTAGTGTTTCGGAAAACAAAGTGAAGTCATTGTGATATGTTTATTGAAATAAAAATATGTGTATGAAAATGTCTTTTCACAGATATAGGGGGAATGGGCTGACTGTAGGCATATATTCACAAGGAAGAAACGATCTCATGCGATACATAAAACAACCATGTATATCTACAAAAGGCAACATCAAAATACTGAGTTAAACTTGATTATGTCAATACATCTGAATGTGGTAGCGTGAGTTTTATTCTTTTGGGTGGAGGTATGTTTGTGTCAGGATGTCCATGTGGAAGAGATGTGTTATGTCCTATCCAACACCTCTTATCCTCCCATGCTGAAAGCGCTCGTTTCTTGAACGTTTGCGTTTTCACAGTATGAACTTGAGATTTTAAGATTGTCATATTGACAAACGTTATAGTTTTATTTTTATAGGCCTTCTTATAGGACCGATGTTTCATTTTGTGAACAATGGATTTTGATATACCTTTAGCACGCTTAATACTATCTGCACATTCTTTTAATTTCATGGAATACATTTTAGGACGGAGGAGAATCATTTCATCTATTTCCTTTCCTGCTGTTTCATCCTTAAAACAACCAAGTTTGGCTTTATTCTTTATGGAATAGAGTGGATGAGTGGGATTGTAGTTAGATGCGTCGAAATATTTTTCTAATGACTTAGCTACTTTATTAAAATTTAAATCTTTTTGAGTGGTAATACCTAAGAAGAAACTATCTGTATCACCACCCAACAAACGAACCTCTTTTACGAGAGGACATGGTTTTAGTATTTTATAAAAGAGTTGGTACATTTCAAGCTTAGAGTAATCTAGTACAGCTTGCCCAATATAGATGGGTTTGCACAACTCAACTTCAGATTTTATCATTTTAACACCTACAAGATCCTCATCGATGATGTCTCTGTCAATGAAAAGAGGTGATGACGTCAATTTGTGATATTTTTGATCATCAATGACTAGTTTGTAGTTCATGTGTTTTCTAACATCCTCCATCGTCTTACCAAATAGACTATTATTCTTATGCTTATAAAAATCTCGAGAAGTCTCGCCGAGTTTACTAATCGCATCAAAATATGCATATGGAAAGACTCCTTTCCGTGTGATGACTTCATCGGTTAGATTTGGATATTGTTTCTTAAGATTTTGTGTTGGTGGAAGAGACTTTAGATTTTGTACGAGAGAGGCCAGTGATGCAGTCATAAATTGGTAGGAATCTAAAAATTTTATATCAAAATAGACCGCCTTATTTTCTTTAGTTTTATCGACAGGCACTTTTGCTGTCATGGCCATAAACTTCTCTCTCGTTTGTGCTATTACATCAAACTTCCACTCTTTCATTTGACCTAAACCTCTTTTTATTATCATATGGCTGTCATAGCCCTTGAAATTATGGAAAATGACGGGTAATGTACGCCGTTTCATCCTAAGTGAAGAATAGTAGTATATAGTGTGACATCCGGCGCGACGCTTCGCTTCGCTTTGCTTCGCTTCGCTTGCGCCGGATGTCACACTTTTGCGGGTTTTTTTCAAAAAATCAAAATTTCATAAATTTCAAAAATTTAGGTAGACTTCAAATTTCACGTGGCCGAAGGCCGAAGGGCGAAAATTTAAGCGTTTTTAAAAATACCCAATTTTCAAATTTTCAAAATCTCAAATTTGAGAATTACAATTTTCTCGCTTAAATCATGACCGTTCCAGGACACCGAAAATCAGAAAAGTTAAGAATCTCAAATTTGAGAATTTTATCCATCTTTCAGGTTTTTAAAATATAACATGTGACTAATAATATTTTTTTAAAAAATGGAAGAAACAAAAGTGGATGAAACCGCAAGAATATATCCTTCGTTATCTCAATTAAAAACAGGTGAAATGGTTCTCAATTATTATTAAGATTAGAGCATTATGATAAATTAAGAAGACGCAATTATTACTTAGTCATTCTTCGTTATTGTATGCTCAACATTATTTAAAGTACTAATTGTGTGAACTAGAAGATCATTGTAAGTCATAAACTCAAAATTATTCAATGAACCCGTACACTGGCTGATAATTGAAGAGAGAGAAACATCTAGCAGCTTTCCCCTAAAATTATCGTGCTATCTCTTGTCATTTCAATTTACCCATCGGTAAACTTTTGACATTTCAACTTACGCGTGCGTAAAAGTTTTGACATTTCAATTTACCCCTACGTAAATTATTTTCAGAATCTGTTTTCAAAATCTATTTTCAAAATCCATTTGCAAAGTCTATTTTCAAATTCAGTTTTAGAAATCGATTTGCAAAATTCATTTAGCGTTTCCTGTTTCCACATGAATAGGTTAAAACACATACGGGCAGCAATAAAAAGCAATTCTTCTTGTGAATTGAGAACACATGCGGGTGTGGTGATGATAATAAAAAAGCAATTTTTATTGTGAATTTAGAACGCATAAGGGCAACGCCGATATGCAAGATAGTTGTCATAGCAATTTTAAACAATCACTTAAACAATGAAACACATTAACGAATGAAGTTCTTCTCTCAAGGAGTATTAGATAGTTAGTTTATTTTAATTCATCTCATTCATTTCTATCATTCATGATGAGTAAACATTTGGGTGATCGTATTGAAACGACAAAAGGACAAATCGCAAAAAAAGTGTGCCTGATCAACGAATTTGTAAAGAAGAATCATTCCATAAATACTGTGGAACTACAAAAAAGTTTGGAAAACATTAGTGATATTGATTTTGATGATTTCTTGACGTCGTGTGAAATATCACAGCGAATTTTAAACGAAGTTAAAGGCGCTGCTGCATTAGAACGTAAGCGAAGAACTTTACAAAATCAATATATTGTGAAACGTGAAACGGCGAGAATGAAGCGTTCTTTTGATGAACAACTTGAGATGGATTATTATAATAAGACAATGAAAACAAGTCAAATAGTTTTAATTCTACAACCGGGGACATCATCAACTCAAGATGAAGAGACAACACAATTGCAAGCCATTCAAGACAAATGATTTTGTGGACAACTACATCTGAAAAGCAAGCAAGCAAGCAGTGATTCAAGAACCATCTAAAACTCAGTTTTTTCTAATTCATTTTGAGAAGTTCATGAAGAAAATGGAAATATGTAAAATAATATAGATTAGAATAATTATAATATAATCATTTCAAAATCGAATAAGTAGTAAGGAAAGTCATCATTAGAGAACAGTTTGAAATCAATACCCCTTCCCTTCTGTCTTCTAGGGAACCCTATAAGAAATTTTATAACAAAGAATAATATTCGTTTTATTTAAATGTTTTGCAATATTTTCTACATCTTTCGCAATTCCTGCTGCATCTGTTCCAGCGTGAGTTAAATCATCAACAATTATACCATCATTAGTATCAGGAAACCAACCTTCGATTTCATACTTTTTATTATTTTCACCAATTGTTACAAATCTAAGCATTGTATCAATTACACCTGGAGAATCACTTATTGTTTCTATATTTTGAGTTGCAACATCTAAACGCATTTGTGTAAATAATCTTGGAAAGAAATTATTCTCTAGTGCAATATTATCGGTATCTGGTAATGGTGTTGTAAAATTAGCATCACTATATAAAGAATATTCACAGTGTAAAAATGAATCAGGTAGATATAAATAACTTTTCTGATTATCAACTTCAAAGATTAAATCACCTCCAGTATTCACTCTACTGGAAGATCCGGGATTCATAGCAATTCTTATATAGTCATTCTTTTTTTGATTATAACTGACGAACGGAGGATCGTCTAATCTAAATTTATTTTCGATCAGCGAAGACATTTTTATAAAAAATAATTTGACTTTTTGTTTTTTCTCACACACAGAAAAAATTTTGCTAAAAAAATTTTACTTAAAAAAATTTTACTAAAAAAATTTTACTAAAAAAATTTTACTAAAAAAATTTTACTAAAAAATATATTTTAGAATTTTGCTAGACCATTTCCTCTTATTTCTTCAATTGAACGTTTTATGGCTACGCCTGATTTCTTCTTATGTTTACTATCAGACGGTGCTCCGCTCCTCAAGGTTTCCCCAACAGCTATGTTGGCAATTTTGTTTTTTGTTTCCTCTGAAAGTTTTTTTAAATTTTTTAGTTCTTCAGAATCATTCCTAAGTTTACGAATAGCTTCTAGTCTTTTTAATTCGTTTTGAGACTTAACAGCATTTGATATTGCACTAGCTGTACTACCTATAGCAGCTGCACCTTTTGCAGCAGATGTAATCAAATCTTTATTATTTTTAATTAAGTTAACGATACTACCAATACCAGAAAAGATGCCAGCCCCTTCTTTTTGAACGGCACCTGCGGTGCCTAGGAACTTTTGTGTTCCGATTGTTTCTACACTGTCATAATGGTAAACAGATTTCATAGATGGTTCATGAGAAATTTTTTGATTTGAAGCAAAATGTTTAAGATTGTGTTTATAAATTATAGGCATGTTTTAGGATTAAATTTGACTTTTGGGAAAAAATATTTACGATCGGCTAAAGCCTCGAGGAGCTTCGCTCCGATTAAGATTTACGTTTGTGAATGGACAACAACTTCGAGATAACTTTATTAATTGACAGTTGTACTTTATCTATTGCGTCAAGCAGCGTGTGATGTACTTTAATTTCTTTTCTATTAACTTGCATTTTCTGCTGATTAATCTTCAATGCCGTTTTAAGTGCATTTAACTTAATTTTAAGAACATCTAATTGTCTTTTAACAGCATCTAACTGTTCTTTATTTTCTTTAGAGTTTTCTTGTAAAGTTTTCTTTAATTCATTTTCTAAATTGATTTTAAGAGTTTTCATTTTATCAACTCTTTGATTAAGCGAGTTTACTTCATTTATTATTCTATTCATCTTTTTCATTTGTTGAGTAATTTTAGAACTCAATTCATCAACACTTTTTTGGAATGTAGCTTGTAACTGTTTTAAATTTTTTTTAATTCTTTCAGGTAGTTTTTCTATTTCATCTTCTAATTGTTCTTTTAACATTTTTATCTGATGTTTATTCTTAATGACTGCAGATTTTAAATTTATAGAAAGTAATATTAAAATTTTTGATTGTTCAGAAATCTTTTTAAAAAGTTTTGCTATATCTGCTTCTAGCTCTCTATCCTTTTTATCAAGTTTTAATAATTTTTCGTTTAATGATTTGTCATTAAGTTTAAGCAACTTCAATTCATTCATCAGTGGAACCAAAACATCGTTTATATATTTTTCTTTTAAGTCATTGATTTGTGTATCAACATATTGTTTATTTGTTAACTCTGTATTTTGTTGCGGAAGAATAGAAAGATGCAATGGACCCGATAAAACGTCTCCAGTTTTCATGATATAATTTTCTATCTCTATTTCTAATTCACGATTATTCGGGATATATGCACCTCCACCAACGTTTGGTAACATCATTTTTAAAACAATAAAAAAGTAAAATTTTTTCTAATAAAAATAAAAAATGGAAAAACCAAATTTAAAAAAATTATATTCGTCCGCATCATCCTGTTCTTCTTATTCGGCGAGATCAACGGGATTTGAAAATAAATGTTTTGATAATAATAATAATAATAATAATCCATGTATAGATGTTAATATTTTATTTCAATTACAAGCCGAAATATTTAGAGAACAAACAAAAGGTTTACCTTCTATAGAAACTAATTATTGTACTTTTCCAGGTGATCCATTTATAAAATTTATGGAGATTGTAAGTAAATATAATGATGTAGCTTATGTGGAATTAAATAAAGAAAATATGGTTATAATAGGTCATAATAATGTTTTCGGTTTTATTAGAGCAGTATTACCAATTAGTAATACTGATTGGATAGAAAATAAAATTATTAATTATATCAATATTAAAGAATTAGTTAAAAAATTAAAATCTTTTTCCAAAGAAAAAATTAGATTATTTGTTGATGAACAAAATCAATATAACATTCACATAGAGAGTAAAAAACATAATGAAGAATTATTATGTCAGGTATATTATAGAGACGCAATTTATAAACAAGAAACATTAGAAATGCCCCAAAGATATGATGATGATACTTATATAGGATTATATTCCAACTTAAATATTAATTTATTAAAATCTTATATAAATGGTTTAGCTCAACAAGAGAAAATTTATATGTGGACAACACCTTATACTATTAACAATGACCATAATCATAATAAACGAACCGAAGTTTCTAGGGCTTTGCCCGATCATAAAGAATCTTATGATAATAATGATGATAATATAGATGATGATAATATAAATGATGATTCTGAAACATCTGAAAATGGTGTAAATGGTAAAAAAGATTATAAAAGTATTAGTAATTATAAAAATTTATCTAAATTTCATTTTCTTACAATTGAAAATAATAATGATGGTATAGTTGAAGATACTGTTATACAACTATGTGTCGGGTCTACAAAATTTAAATTAGGATTTACATCTAATCAATTTAAAATTTTATCATCTTTAATAAAAACTAAAAGTGATTCAGATTATGGTGGTGTTATTAAATTTTCCAAAATAGAACAAAGACCAATATTTTTCTCTATTATATTATTATCAGATAAAAGATGTAATTTAGAATTAGATATTCCTATCAGGGAATGGTATCCTATCAGGGAATGGCATCCTATACCAAAAAGTGTAATTTATGATGTTGAAGAAACAATTTATGATGATGATGAAGAATCAATAGTTAGTGAAAATAAATTTAAATTATCTTTTGATAAAACATTATATGATGAAACTTAATATGATAAAACTTAATAGAAAATACCAAAATATTCGATAAATATATTTTCATATGTAATAAAATTTTTCGATGTAATAAGTTTTTAGATGTAATAAATTTTTAGATGTTATAAATTTTTTAGATGTTATAAAATTTTTAGATGTAATAAAAAAATCATTATTCCCACGTGTCATCATCATCACTTAAATTACTCTCACAGATGATTGTTTGAAATATTTCAGCTTGAATATCTTCTCCGTTATAAGGTAACATAATTTCATTTTCGTCAGGTGCTTGACGTTTAAGAATATTTATTTGACCAGAAAATTTTTTTTCTTCAGTATTATTATTTTTATCAGGAATACTAATTCCACTTTCTAAAGATCTTTTCCATGGTTTATTAACTGTAGTCGATAATGTTTTCCCCGAATATAATTTTAGAAAATCTTCTACTTTTACTTTATCTTGTGAATATCCTTTGAATGTTTTCTTTTCACTAAGTCTCCCTTGTTCATCTACAGTAATACAATATTTTATTTTAGGAGCAATAAACATTGCAAAAATAATTCTACCATTTCCATAATCATTTTTTCCTTGACACAATTCCCCACCAACATATCCAGCAGCATCTAATTTATTGAAGAGCTCATTAAAAATGTATATTGAATCAGTATCTGTATAATGAATGTATTTTTCGTTGAAACCATTAATTTCTAAAATAAAGTTATTCATGATTCTTCTAGAGTGAGAAAGAATAAAAGAACCTAAGTGTGATGGCATGAATGACGTCTTCCCATCTTTTACAATATTAGCTTTGAGATATTCATCATCTTCCATTTCTACTTTCTCTAAATATTGTTCATCATTTAATTTTTCATAATCTTTTACTTCTTGAGTGAAATTTTTTCTCAATGTATTCTCATTCCATAAATGATATTTAGTGGTTATATCTTTTTGCACAGTTTTGCCATATAGCGAATTCATCAATAATTTAATTAACTCATCACCTACAGTATTTCCTTCTGTTTTATATCTTTTTCTCAAATTAAAAAGTTTTTCAATATAATTTCGAAATGGTGAAACTTGATAATTTTTTTCATAAATTATACCATCAGTAATATGTAAGATTTTTCCCCCACATCTAACAATTTCTTGTATGTCAACAGAAGTTAATACATCATAACATATACCATTTCTAAACCTGATTACTTTTACATGAGAATTATTATTTTGATTTTTAACTTTATCTTTTATAGGAACTGGTTGGAAAAACATATCATTCGGATATTGAAACACAACAGAGAATATTCCAGTTTTAGGTCTAAATGTTTGTGTATTAAATTTATATACTATTTCCCGCTCTTCTTCTTGACGAAATTTTCTAGCTGATTCAGCTTTAGGGTATTCTGAATTTTCATCATACATAGCTGATGGATATAAAGATGTTGCATCAAAAGCCATTAGAAATTCATTTTTTTGTTCAAGTAGTTGATTTGAAATTTTCTTACAAATTTCAGTTTTATCTCCTAAATCTCGATACTGTTTCATTAAATCTATTAAATTACTTCCAGGGGACAAAGCCCCACCAGCGTAGCGACCAAGGGACAAAGTCCCCCCAGCGCAGCGACCAGGTAAATATTGTTTTAATATTGGTAACAAGATGCTACAAAATGGCGATATGTATTTTCTTATATTTGCTGAATTTGCTTCTAGCCCATAAATCTATATGAGAATGAATATTTATATTGTCGTTTTGTACGCTTTTCATCCAACCGTTAAATGTTAAAGCAGAGGATGTCAAATTAGTAGTTATATCTTCGCCAACTAAATCTCGCATAACATTATTATATTTGTAGATACAAAAAGCTAAAGAAAGAATATCGTTAACTAAATATGGTCTCCATTCATTTTTTTTTCTTTATAATTTTCTTGTGTTATGTCTCCAATTTCATAATTTAATTTACACACATTCATAGGAATTTTAAAATTCTCACACCATTTAGAAAGACTTGTTTTTACATGTTGATAACTACATTTCATTATAATAGTTTGAAGTGGTAATTTACCTGAAGGTGAATCTTTTTTCATTTTCTTTTTTTCTTTTTTCTTTTAATTTATGAGATTTATTAATTAAACAATAGTGACCAATTGTTGAACCTGCGTGAAAATAATTGTAATAAACATAATTATGAAACGTTTCAATTCCTCTAGGATTTAAATGACGATTGGCAGGACTATAATATTGAACACATTCTCCAAAATATTTATTGAATTGAGAAAATTTGCAGTTTGACATTACTCCTGTTCTAGATGTGGCTTTCTCTTTATATAAAAAATTATTAAACATTTCTTTCATCATTTCTCCTTGTTCTTCATTAAAACCTCGTAAAACATTATAACATTTAATAAAACAAAAATCTTCAGAAGGAATATAACAATATTCACCGAAATATTCTTTGATTCTATATTTCATATTAATCCCTGCCCCTCTATGCGATCTTTGTACTAACTTCATTCCAAAATCTTCATATTTAATATTACCTGTAAAAATCCATTCGTTAGCATCGGATTTCTCATCCAGATTCGAAAACCATGTTTCAAATGATTTTTTATTATAGAAGGTTACGTAAAAATTTTGAATTATATTTTCCTGATCTTTAACAACTTTTCCAAGTAAATTAATAATTTTACCATTTGCTAAAAGTTTCCGCATATCATTTACTACATTAATAAAGGATACATTTTCATATTTAATTTCATTTGGATTAAATAAATTACATAAATCATCACCAAGTTCATCCTTAATTCTATCATCAAAAAAGATATCAGTAATAGGAGTTTCTAATATTTCTTTTGTTCCACTTTTCTGTTTTTTAATATTACGTCTAATACTACGCCTACTACGTTTCTGTTTTTTAATACGTTTACTATGTTTAATTTGCGCATCAAACTCAGCAGTTTGTTTCTTGATTAATTCATCAATCCTAGACGTTTGTCCGAGAGACATTTCACGATTCATATTTTTTAAAAGAAAACATTAATTTTTACATAGAACCTCGGTTCCGTTTTTGCATATACACAGGAATATGTAATTGATGTAATGTTTCTAATTCATGTGCTGTTAAATGTTCTTTCTTAACCAACCACCATAAATTATTATACGCCAAAAATACTCGGAAACTTCTTAAACAAAGTGGAAAGTCTTTTGTTTTAACACACGGTTTAATACCATGTTTTGTTTTATAATCTGTAACGAGCGCTACGTATTTATGATGATAATAAAATCTAACTTCTTTCTTCGAATTTACAGGATTTGTAGGATGACGATAATCTTTTAAGACTGGTACATGCTCTATCTTATAATCATTCAACATATTTTTTTTAATTTTTATTAACAAAAAATTTATAAGAAAAAATTATTCGGTCACTCCGCGAAAATATTTTCTATAACTCTATCATGAATTTTTTTATCAATATTAATTGTGATAAATCCATAATCTTTTGACCAAGCATTGTTACACGATTGTTTAAATTCATCTTTATTTCTTACACATAAATCTCTTAACAAATCACTTAAGTTTCTTGCATTTATTTCAAATAGTATAAATATATTTGCATTCTTTCTAATAACACTTCCGTCTAATGAATACATACTTTGTGTTAAATAAAAAACACTACAGTTATTATGTCTACCTCTTGTGAAATAATTTCTCTGAACTGACTGATTTCTATCATTAACACAATCATCAAAAATTACACAATGTTTCATTGTTTTATCTAGTTTACTAGGATCTTGCATATTACCACTATCATCTATTAATTGTATCTTTATATGCTTATTTTTATTAGATTCTACTAACTGCTTATTTTTTGCTGCTTCTTCACACCACGAACTTATTTCTTCTTCATATTCAGATTTTTCATATTCTTTGAATAATGAAGCAATTGCTGTTTTTTTAAGATTATTTTCAAATCCATATTTTAAAAATTGATAGACGGGTTGTTCTGCCGTTGTTGTATAAATTATAAGATTGTTATAATCCAAAAAATTTGGAGTCGTTAAAATTTTAAACAATAGATACGTTTTTCCACATCCTGATCTTCCACAAATAACTGACAAAACTTTATTAGATAAATTTGGATGATGATTAAATTTAAGTTTTTTTTTGTTTAATGGGGTACTTCACTCATTTTTTAATAAAAAAATTTATTTTTATTTTTATTTCTAAAGAAGAAGAAAATTAAACTTCTCTATCCTCGCGTGGGAGTTTATACCTCCCGAACCAAAAGATCTATCATAATCTCTTCACCTCCAAAATTTATTTCTTGTCCTTTCTCATCAGTGATTCTAATGTTAATGTTGTTAATAGTTTTTCTTGTAATAGGAAAATATATTAATGTTTGTGGAAATACATTTAATCTATAGCCAATGGGTACAGTAAAAGCTGGAAAACTGAATATTAAATTTGATAATTTACCATTTATATATCCTCCTTCAATAATGTCACAATGTACAACAATTGAATTTATTTCAGTTATTTTTGGAATCTTCTCACCTAAATGATAACCTTGACTATAGGTTTGTTTATTAAATCCTAATAGCTTTGACAATGATCTATCATGATTAAAATCAACTTGATGATTTTCGTCTAAAGTAAGAGAAAATTTATTAACTGCCGGTTCAACTGCAAAATGTAATTGTTTCTTATCTTTAAATGGTATACCTAAATGTCTCTTAATTTCATTTGATATTGATTCAACTTCGTAAGAACCAGGAAGAAAAGTTAGTATTTTCCATGTTTTGCCTTTATCAGTAGAATATCTAAATTGATCATTCACATCTTTGATAACGTTTTGAATAGTGTTAAATGTAGAGAAACTAGTCAATGCAATTTGATAATTTTTATTTTGTTCCAAATGTAGAATGGGTTCTAAATTACAAGTGTGTGATGAAGTAGTTGTTATAATTTTTAACGTCGTACTAAATTTTGATGAACCCAAAATCTCTGTCAAATTTTCTAAATGATTATTAATTTTGTCTAAATCTGCTGAACACATCTTTTAGTTAAAATTTTAAATAAATATTTTTTAAAAGAAAAATTAGAAACAACATATTTCAGCTACACTTCTATAATCCTCTTCATTTAGAATCTTCTTTTCTAACAGTCTTTTCAATATAGCATGAATTTCATTGAAACTAGAATTATGTCCTTCTTTTATTGCAGATATTAAAATATTTAATCTATTTAGTAATTCTTGTGGATCATCTGGTAAAAATACAGTTTTTTCTGTTTTCTGTTTTTCAGATAAACCTTTTCCTACTTTAACTCCCGTTGATAATAAATTTTCTAATTGTTTATAACGTCTAAGAGATTTTACTATACCAACTCTATCTAACATAGCTTTATATTTTATAAGATCTTCTACAGCATAATTATTTAAATCTGCTCCTCTTAAAAGATTAACAAAATTTCTATCTAAATTAAAAGGAGATTTATCTGGTGAAAAAATTAAACCTCGAAAAGGTTGTGGAAATATTTCTTTTTGTCCGAGATAAAATCTAGGTATTGTTTTTCCATCTATAAATGAAATAGAATGTTCAAATTGCATAGATTTTGGTAATTTCTTATTAATGTTTGATTCTAGTAATCCATAGTCATCTAATATAGTTTTGTGCTCTGGATCTGTTAAATCAATTTGTTTATCATTATTTGTACTTTCTTTTTCAAGAGTTTGAAATGGTTTCATAGTTTTTTCAAAATCAGTTTTTACTTGCTCGGTTTGCTGCATTTTTTCAAACATATCAGATTGAATACCAGCTTTTATCATTCTATGTTGAAGATGATTTTCTTTCATAATATTTCTTTGTTTTATTAACTCTTCTAATTGTTTTATTCTTTTAAAATTATCAGCTCTAATTTTATCCATTTTTAAAATATAATATTTGAATTTTGTGGTAACATTGGAATACAACAAAAACATTTTACTGAACAAATTATTTTTTTATTGCTTTGTTGTCTGACATCTTTTCGTTTAAAGTTTTCTCGTTTTAAGTTTTGTTTAATAAAGTTTTGTTTAATAAAGTTTTGCTTAAATTTTCGCTTTTAAGCTCTTCTAAAAAAATTTTGTCATTTTCTTCATTAGAAATTTTACCATCACTAGAAATTTTACCATCCTGTCTATTCTTATCATCAACTTTTTCGGACTGTAATTGAAAGGTTTGATTTACTTCATTAGCTATTTGATCAAATTTTTCAATCTCATCTAACGTAATAACATTATCATCACATACTCTTTGAAAGTAGTAGTGTAGTTTATCATAGACTTCTTTAATATGTAAATGCTTAGTTTTTAATGATTTTCGTTTCTTAGTTATTAAAGATTTATCTAACATTGTAACAAGTGAAGTTGCAAAAACACCCGTACCTGTTAAAGCTGTAGCAACTACTGGAATTACTAAAACACCTGAAGATATAACAATTGTCAAAGCACCTAAACTTATTGTTAAGAATATGCCAATTCCTTGTGTTACATTCTTAACTTTAGACCATCTCTTTCTTAACTTTTTATAATGGTCTAATCTTAATAATAATTGAGATTCCTTATCTTTCATATAACGTACTCTATCTTTGTGTTTTTCTTTATTCATTTTTTCAATGTCCATTAAAGTAGAACTACGTTCATATGATAACGAAGGATATATTCTTGCGGTTTCATCCACTTTTGTTTCTTCCGTTTTTAAAGAAATATTATTAGTCACATGTTATATTTTAAAAACCTGAAAGATGGATAAAATTCATGAATTTGAAATTCTCAACTTTTATGATTTTCGGTGTCCTGGAACGGTCATGATTTTAAGGGCGGGTGAAAATTGTAATTCTCAAATTTGAGATTCTTAACTTTTCTGATTTTCGGTGTCCTGGAACGGTCATGATTTAAGCGAGAAAATTGTAATTCTCAAATTTGAGATTTTGAAAAATTTGAAAATTGGGTATTTTTAAAAACGCTTAAATTTTCGCCCTTCGGCCTTCGGCCACGTGAAATTTGAAGTCTACCTAAATTTTTGAAATTTTTGAAATTTTGATTTTTTTGAAAAAACCCGCAAAAGTGTGACATCCGGCGCAAGCGAAGCGAAGCGAAGCGTCGCGCCGGATGTCACACTATATACTACTAAGAATTGCATTTTGAACAGAGTGCGTTTCTAAATTTACCAGTGATGTGATCATGGTCGCGCACTTTCTTAATCTTATCATCATCAAATGTTTTACTACATTTGAGGCAAACGTTGCAACTATCAAATTTTGCTTGATCATCTGCTGTCATATGCAATGATCTGCGATAGAGTTCACCATCATACTTTTGTTGAAATTTTACAGCCTGTTCGAGGAATTGTAGGAATTGGTAAATACAATCCTCACCTTGCCAGACGTGCATTTTCCTTTTTCTATTTTGGAAATGGTCATGCCATACTTCACAGCAGGATACGGCTGCTGGCTTGTGGATGATATCATCGATATAGCATTCTATGTCTGCGTAAATGACACGAAGAGGACTTAGTGCATCGCCATTCTCTCTATGTGAAAAGATTTTGTCTTTGGGCATGCGTTCCATTTGTAATTTACCCCGCTTGCACCATTCATAATGACTTAGAAATTTATGTTTACTCCAAAAGGAGCGGATGCAGCGGTCGCATACAAAATGTTCACCACTTTTAGAGCGCCCTAAGTGTGTATACAAGCGAGAGATTTTGGTAATACCACAGTAGTGCCATTCCTCGCTATCATCTTGTTTTACTAATAAGACTTTGACTACACGTTCATAACAAGTTGAACGTGAATTATAGCGGGCACCCTTCAACCCCTTCTCCCACACGTGAACGACAATTTTAATCTTATTATTTTTCTCGAACGTTTCTACATCTTTTATTTTCATGTTGTCACTATCACAACCTTCAAAGTCTAGTTCATCCTCCCACTGTCTATAGCTATAGGTATGATTTCGATGCGCGTTGATATCATTATAGTGAAGGATGGATAGGACTGCATATTTGAAACACCGCGATTTACAATCGACATTGATGACAACTTTCTTATTATACAACGTTTTTGATAGTTTACATGTGCCTCGAGCTGCATGACTTTCTAATAGGGAAATTTTGAACATGGCTGAGTCCACGCCATCAAAAATGAGAGCGCTGTCGCGCTGATTGAACTTATCTACATTTGATTTTAAACGTTGAATATGGAAATTTAGCCAAGACTCGCAGTCTACAACTTCGGTTGCGGAAGAGGAAGGAACATGAAACTGTATTCTCTCCGTCACTTGACCCGTCTGAAAATCCATTTTAATATATTTTAGTTTGAGGTAGATGAGCGCCTTCATTCTAAAATTGTCTAAATTGTTGAAGAGCGCTTCGATAATGTTAGAATTTTGAAGGAGCCACTCAGGAAAATCTACTATTTGAGTAGTGGACTCCTTGCAGTAGTCGCGTACTAAATGACTATGGGAAACGTTAATGAGGGAGATTGTAGAGGTACCGTTGCTGTAGTGATCATTTGCATGCGTGTGTTGAAGTCTCCGAAGATCGCTGAAAGTGGCTATCGAAAGAAAGAGGGCACAAATCACAAGGAAAGGAGATGTCATCGTCAGAATCAACTTCACCTCCGGAGATTGATGCCGCTTTGCGTTGACACACACGTTGTTTGATGTGTCGAAGGAGACTGTGCTTCCTTATAAGAATATGTCCGCAGTCAGCACATTCCCACTCGTTGCCTTGTCGCGAGAGTCCTGAGCTGGAACTCACATCACCTGAAAGAGAAATCATTCTATCATCTCTGTTCAAGTCTCAGTGTATTGTTACAACCTACTTTGACTCAACAACTCTAAACTTTCCTCGAGAAGGGAGGGCTTTGGTGATGAAGTAGATGCCTGAAATTGAGGAAGATGCTATTAGCCACACGTTTGAGGGAGATGAGAGGGGAAATCTTCAACTTACCATTTCAAGGAAATTATGTTTAAGGTTGATTCTTCAACAACATAAAGACTTCACTAGAGAACAGTTTACGTACACGACAGACTCTCAAAGACAGAGTGAAATGACACGAATGTCACTTTGCATATATACTTTCATATTCATCATTCATTGGCTGTTCATTCTGATTGGTTGCTTGTTTATACTTAAGAATTAGAAAACATTTCAAAGTTATTATTCACAGTCAACATGACAAGCCCTCCGACAACACCGAACACAAAGTTGGAGTTCTCTTCTCCATGCTCATCGCCAAAGGCGCTCGTTGCACCAAACGCTCCAACGAAGGGGAAGGTGGAGAAATTATACCGACTCGACAACTTTAGAAAGTTGTCATTACCAGCGGATGACGAAGAGGAGAGTGTATGTGAGAAGGAGTGTCCCGACTTAACAGGCGTGAGGTGGAAGTATCTGCAGTACGATACTGATGATGTGATGGAGATCACCAGCACCAAATTCCTCCATCAATTATGGGAATGGTACACCCCTAACTCCCAGCCACGAACTATGGCGGAGTGGGAGTACATCGACAAAGTGAGGCTCGCGGTAGAAGAACGATTGAAGCAAGTGAACTGTTTTTGTGATGTATGTGAAGCCAGACTCTGGGACGATATTGACGATGAAGACCTTTTGAAATACATGCCATAATAAATTTTTATTTCGTATTATCTTTGCTTTCATACTGACTTACTTGAATGGGGCTTCAGTGGATGATTTAACCATGTATACTTTTTCATTTGGAAATAGTAGCACGCTTAGTCTAACTTGTAAATCTTAAAACATTTCATATGGACGATGATGATAGATGAAATAGTATCAAATAAAATTAAGATAGCTTACACTTCTGATACACGGATAGCAATCGACTGTGATCCATGTGTAAAGAGCTTGTTAGACTACGGAAGAGAGAAGTGTGTTATGTTGCGTGTGGCGCGTGAGTGTCCTCCCATTTCATTCCATTCATCAATTCGTCTCATTGATAGTGACAGGTAGAACTCATGGTTCTCATAACGTATGCAATGGAAAGTTTATAAGGCAACCTTCGACAGTTGGTTAAATGTCGCCCTGGCGCGAATGCATGCTACGTTGAGACAGAGGCAATCACTTGCAAACATGACGCAGAGAGGTTTAACAATATTGACCATTGCCGAATGTCCCTTGCGGTATACATAGCTACGGGTTTCACCGCCGCCCTTTACAGGAACGCCCGTCGAAAGGAAGTATTACACCGAACTTCATTTGCAACGTTCAAGTTGACTGATAGCAGATTCAACTTAATGATATTATTCGCCAGTCTGAAGACTGCCTAGGGCAAACCGGGTGGAGGTTCTATCATGTCTTGCCCCATGGTGGCCCTTATGAGGGTCGGTGGTTCTTTCTCGGTGACAATTAAGTTGACTATTGGCTGGAATAATCAATGGGTATGACAGTTAGGTTGTCATAAACCCTGTGCCGCCTAAGCCGTGGTGGTGCATCTGGCACCTTTCGGATGCGGGTGGTATTAGGAATCCACACCTCATCCGTCCAAACGATCCTCTTGATCTTCCCCTTCTTCTCATGCTCTTCATCCCACTCGTCGAGGATGATGAAGTCGGGAATGGTGTTGTCTTCATCCCACTTGTCGAGGATGATGAAGTCGGGAATGGTGTTGGTAGGAGACGTTCCTTCCATCGTGACTTAAAATTGAATGAGAAGCGCTACAATCTTCTGGCTTATATAGGGTTTTCAACAATGAATTGCTCAACAGCGAATCAGAATGCTTCAGGGATAGCAATCGACTGCATAACGTTCAAGTTGACTAGTAGCAGATTCAACTTAATGATAGTATTCGCCAGTCTGAAGACTGCCCAGGGCAAACCGCGAGGAGGTTCTATCAAATCTTGCCCCATGGTGGCCCTTAAGAGAGCCGGTGGTTCGTTCTCGGGGGTCGTCATCTTACAGCCTACCGATTCTGCTGAGAGAGTCTTTGACTCTCTCCGTGGTAGCAGTGTCGACTTCCACCCTAGTTGGCATGTGAGTGAAAAGTGGAATGTAGCGCCATTCCATTGGATTTACAACACTTGCTGTCATCGGATTGCCAATCCGAGCAAGATTGTTGTGGACTCTGTCTTGCTCCTCTAGTCTAACAAATTCATTAAATAAATTTCGCGGTCTTAACTGCGGTCCGCGAGGAGAGCTGACTTGACTGTTCGGCGTCTGCATGAGGTGGCCCTTATGAGAGCCGTTGGTTCGTTCTCGGGAGTGAAATGATGGGGTGGTGAAGGCAGGGAAAAGATCTGCAATGAAAATGATATGTATTAGAATAGGATATACTATCTTGTTTGCTTTTCACTTACCAAGTTAGTCATCCTTGGGTAGTCTCGGGGACTTCCTCACTGAAAATTTATGTAGATGCCCGCGCATACATAGAGTGGCGTGGAGGCATTTCTTACTTGGATGGCCATTATAACATACGATGCTCTCGTCGAGGCTTTGATTCAGGGATAGGGAAGTGGAACTCAAACATTCTGTCCTCATTCAAGCGATTCCATTCATTCCTCATACAACTTCGCAAACGACTCTCTCTCATCAGCCTGTCTACTCACACTCCTCTCCAACTCAGCATTCCTCGCTCTCAATAGTCATCTCCTTCATCAACTTCTCATACTTCGACTCTGCCTCTGCCATTCTCCTCTCTGCAGCACTCGTCCTCTTCTCTCGCTCATCATTCTCGTCTTCCAACACTCGCACATTCTCCTTCAACACTTTCACAACACGCCTCATTCGGATATTCTCATCCGCCACCTTCTTACATTTCACCTCCTTCATTCTCAACTCATTCAACTCCTCCAACACTCTCTCATTCACCTTCTTCAAACTTTCATGTCGTTCAACCAACAAAGCATGTGCCGCTTGCTGCGACACATGCTTCTTCTCCATATCCTCATCCCACCGCGCCGACTGCTTCCGTACCCCACCACCCTTCACTATTGGGGAAGATGAGCTCTGCGGGGGGTCCTCAACAACAATGTTGGATACCTCCGATGAAGAAGAGCTCAACTTCCTCACACGCTTCCTCACTCGCTCCCTATCCAAATCCACATCATCCTCATCATCACTCTCAAAACACTCTCTTCCGCCACTTCTCAGCCTTCAAACCGGCCACAGCATTCTCTACCTCATTCTCTACCTCATTCTCCACAGCATTCCCACTAGCATTCTCAACAACATTCCCACTAGCATTCTCAACAACAACATTCTCGGCCTCAGGTTTCTTGGCCTCTTTCCCCAACATTCGCTCCCTCTCAGCATTCATCAACTCCACAAATCTCAAATCGGTCACCAACCCTCCTGTACACTCACCATGCCTCCGATAAAACTCGGCCTCCTGCCCAACAACCAACAGCACCCTACACTTCACACAGACAACCCTACTCAGGATAACCATGTGGTCGGCCCCTGCCTTCTTTATATGGTCCTTGAGACCGTCTCGGCGGTTGATTCGACCGCATGCATACATTTTAATGTGGAACTTCTTATTTTTGTCGTTATTGAACATTTTTTGTTGTTGTTACTCAGATTTCTCGTTAACTGTAAGATAATGAAATTAGTATAAGTTTTGAATCATGTAGTATACGGCCTAAAACATAACACTTAGTGAGGAATGATAGATTTGAGTGTAGTGAGTGGCACTCGATCCCGTCGACAGCCCGAAGGCCTTGTACCGATCACTAGGGAAGTGAGAGATTCCCCGATACCCGCTATTTACAGCTGAAGACATCATTGTCACTGCCCCGAAGTGGTAACAGCAACGCCGAGTTAAAGGTAGTGATCAGTAGCTGGGATCTAACCCCTCAAAGCTGCCTTAGACTTAGTTAAATTTCAAATCTGATAGCATATTTGAACTCAGCATACTTGAAAACCTCAGATTACATGTTAAAACTCTGAAAAAACTGAAAATTAAGAATTTTTAAAAAATTCCGCATTTTATTACTCATACTACTTTTAAAAAATTTTATCAATAGTAAAGACACTATCAAACTCTATCACACAAACTTTGAAGTAAGAAGATAGCTTGCCTACTTCAAAAGATAGAGTCCTTTGAAACACCCGATATCGGGAGCTCAGAGCGACGACCGTCGCTTACCTCGTCTTTCGATGAAGTGATCAGACTTACGTTGCCGGGGGTTTATATATGCTCAGAAGAAAACTTAAAATGGCTCTATCTCCGAAAGTATTCATCGTAGCGACATGCGGTTTGTTGCAAACGATTTGTCTCATCATGCTCTATCATATGACACCTGAACCATTCTCATATGATTACGGGAAGTGGGTGGCTCAGCACATGGCCATGTAACATGCCACAAGTGAAAAAATTATTAAGTGTGGGAGCTCCAGTGTGGTGAAAATTTTGAAAAATTTAAAACTTCCGAATTTCAATCTGGGATCCTGACCAAAACTTTTTTCATCAAATTTCACCGACCTCCCCCCTCTATCGGAGAAATTTCATGAAACAAACTTTGGTCAGGGTCCCAGGTCGAAATTCGACACTTTGGAAAAATTTTTAATTTTTCCCATACAAAGTCACTCTGACACTTCAGATGACACTTTCAGGTGAGGTCCGCCGTCAAATCTTGTAACAGCTCTAACTTTTGAACGGCTGAACCGATTGAGATGGGACCAACACCATTCTCTTTCTCTCACTCTCAGCTTTCGAGTGATGTAGGACACAACCTAGTCCGACCACGGCAAGCCACCTCTCCCGAGGGGGAGGAGGTCGGTGAAATTTGATGAAACACACTTTGGTCAGGGTCGGACCACGTCGGCCGGCCTAGGCTGACCAGAGGGGGGGACGTCAGCCACGACGGCGGCCATCTTGCGCGGTCCAGTGGTGTAGATTTACTTACTACTAACGACACTTTGATGAATTCATCTCCTACATCAATTACATGACTGAAATAATCTTCTGCAAAACGTGTAAAGCAGGAAATATGCTATGGAATGTGCTATGGAGCTATTTTTAGAGGCTGAGAAGTCCCATTCAATGGAGTTGCATCGTATTTATTTTTCGACGCTGGGAAATCCTATTCTATCGAGTTACACAGTATTTATTTTTAGACACTAGGTAGTCCCACTCCCAGACTCATTCCCATTCGTCAATTCTGTATTATTGTAGAAGCTTACCGGATATTTTAACTTTCGCAGCTCGATAAGATTACAGAAATTCGGCAGCCATGTCTAGCAACTCTGACACTGAAGATGTGACCCCTACAAAGCGGAGAAATTACGATATACCTTTCAAACTTGAAGTTGTTGCATACGCCGAGAAACACAACAAATCAAAGGCTGTGAAAGATAAGAATGTCCCTCGTGCATGCATCCAACAGTGGACGGAGTAGAAAGCACACCTTGAGGCTCAGTTGAAGGCGTCTTTATCTTCTATCTCATCAACTAAGCGACTCCAAGGTGCCGGACGCCCTTTGAAGGACAAGGAATTCGACGAGCAGCTCATCTGTTGGGTTCGTCAGCAACGACAGAAAAAGCTCCGCGTCAGCCGCACGATAATCCAGAAACAGGCACTCGCTTTGTCGACAGACGAGGATTTCAAAGCGAGCAGCGGCTGGTTGGAAAGGTTTTTACTTCGCCACAACTTGGTCTCACGCCGCCCTACAACGACCTATCAGAAAGAGCCGGAACAGTACGCCGAGAAGATCTGGAATTACATTTTGTTCGTCGAACACAGCCGTCGTACCTCCAACTATATCTACATCTTTGCTGCCGACGAGACGGCCGTCTACTTGGGCCACTCAAGCAGCCTTACCGTTGAAAGTAAGGGAGTCCGAGAGGTCCCGGTGAAGACTGCCGGTCATGACAAGTTACATGTTACTGTCATGCTGACTGCTCGATCCGATGGATATAAATGTCGGCCGTCGACCATACGTTGATCAAAGTCAAAAGTCGTATTTCGAAAATTCATGCCAAGAAGTTGAGTAGTTTAAAAAATCAGCAAACCCCTACTAAAATGGAATCGACGAAGAATGTGACTTCTAATGTCAGTGTTTCTTCCTATAGGCTGTCGAAGGAAGAAGGAGAACTTCTTTCTCTTGGGATATCGATGTCCCTGCCCCAACAAAAATTCAACATGAATATTCAGAAAGCGGAGGCTGAAGGTCTTATTCATAGAATCAAAAGGCATGTTTCCGTTGATGATGATTTTATCTGTAAATTCAGAGGCATTTTCAAAAATTACTTCTCGAAACAAACGTTTTCGATGAAATGGTCCAAACATTTCAAATCTCTACGTAAGCTAGTTCAAAATAAAACGATTGTTGTCTGTCGCTTTGACAAAGGCAATGGCGTTTTCATTGAAGATCGCTCTTCTTACGTCGAAAAGATTGATAGAATTTTAGAAGACAATTCCAAATTCAAACTCTACAAGTATGATAAACGTTCGAAAAAAGATCCCTTCATTCTTGAAGAGGACAGATTTAATCGTAAGCTCCAAAGTTTGAAGTCAAAGAAGCTTTTAAACAATGATATCATTGATAAAATCAAATCTGTTGGTTCTCAACCCGCGAGGTTGTACGGACTCCCGAAAGTCCACAAAACTATCAACAATCCTCCGTATCGTCCCATTCTAAATATGAGAAATTCTTATCCCTCCAATTTGTCGGGCTGGTTGGATAATTTGCTGAAGCCCTTCATCCCTAGGCAATATAGTGTTACTGATACTTTTCAGTTTGTTGAAAAGTTAAAGCATCTCAATATTCCGGATTTGAAAAATTGTAAATTAGTTAGCTTTGATGTATCGAATCTCTTTACGTCGATTCCTGTCAACAAGACGATTGATCACATTTTGTCGTTAATTGATTTTGAGCACTGTTCTGTCTCCAAACCAGCTTTGAAAAGTTTATTAGAAATAGCATGTACTAACATTTTATTCTCTTTTAATGAGAAACTGTTTTACCAAATTGATGGCATGCCAATGGGCTCGAAGCTGGCTCCCACCATGGCTGCGTTTGCCATGAATCTTGTAGAAAGCCGTTTTTCAGCACTTACTCATCTTCCCCTTTTCTACACTAGATATGTAGATGACTGCTTTGCGATCTTTCGCACTGAAAAGGATTGTAAGCATTTTTTCGAGTTCCTCAATTCGGTTGAGGAAAATTTAAAATTTACGATGGAATTAGGCCAGAATGAGAGTCTCATATTTCTTGACACTGTTGTCAGCATTCTTGATGGTGCATTTGATATTGGCCATCACATTAAAGAAACCAATACAGGTATCTACATACCTGCCTCTTCATGTTCTCCCTCTACTTATAAAATCGCTGCTATGCGTTCCCTATTTTCGAGAGCATACAGAATTTGCTCCAATAGAGAGAATTTCAGAATAGCGTGTGAACGCATCAAATCAATGTTTCTGAAAAACGGCTATGATTCGCAATTGATAGACAAAATAAAAAGAAATGTGGTAACCAAGTTTGAAAATTCGCAAAATGCCTCAACCACTACTGAAGTGGATAAGGTGTACTGGTCCATCCCTTTCATAGATAGCAAGCATAAGCAACTTAAAAGACGCATAAACGAGTTGAATGAGAAATTGCAGAATGTGAAAATTTACTTAGGCTTTCAAAACCAATAAAGTTTTGAACCATTTCAATAACAAAGATCGCATTTCGTTTGGCTTGAAATCGAATGTTACATATTTGTATACTTGTGATCGCTGTCCAATGCGATACATTGGTGCAACCAAGCGCCACTTAGCCACTCGAATCAGCGAGCATTTGAAAGCCTATCCCGTAGCCACTGAAATCTCTTTACATGAGCACCATCCTAAAGCTGAAAATTTCTCTATTATCGGTGCATCAGCCTATCCTCTTATCTTGGAGTCTATTCTTCTGAAAGAAAATATCGATATGCTATCTAATGAAAGGAATGGCTCAGTGCCCTTGCACTTGAATTTGTGATTTTCATGACGTCATTTTTCGCCTGTACATAGCATCATAGTTTTACACGTCATATTTGATGGATATCGGTTCTTGCATTTTACGCTGATTTGTATATAAGCTTACTTCTGTTGTTTTATCGGATTCCTGTACCGCTGAAGATGGAATGATCATTACATTCCGAAACATGATCGGTTGATAGAAACATAGTTGTTTTTCTTTCAAAATATGCATATATATTTACATATAATTTATATATAATTTACAGGCTCATATATTAATTTTCAAGATCAAAATAATTGTACAGGGTGCAGGTGGGACTCGTTTCAGGAATCCCTCACATTTTTCATGAATGTTAATTTATCCCATCAAGTTAACTACTGCCTCATTGTTACACTTATCTTGACAAATACTGATGGTGGTGTAGGCCTATCTGCTCCTTACTCAACATTAAATGCACAAAACGGTGAATATCTAGGGAGAATTTGTCTTGAAGTAAAGTTCAAATTTTGCTGTCTCTATTTCTACTGCCTACAGTACATTCTCTCCGCATCTTCAACCTCCCTGGCACTGAATGTGGACCAATGTCCACTTTCACAGAAACGTCTACTGTGTGAAGCAGACCACGTTTTTGCATGAAGTTAACACCTCATCCTGTAGTCATGTTGAATACCATCGTGATTCATATTAGCAAACATTATTCAGTTATGATTTTGATTCATTCATCACGCCGTTAAAATCTCAAATGTTTTAAATGTACACTCTCATATCAAAATGCTTGTTCCCTTCAATGTCATCATATCTGTAATGAGTAACGTTCTAAAACGAACATAGATGATTGCTTTTCAATCATGAAAAATGTGAAGGTGAATGTGCAATTATTAAAGATGCATTTTTACCACCCACTAAGTCAATTTGCGCAAATGTCCAATGCATAAGCCTAGGCATATATCACAAGTGTACTCATATGCAATAGATTATTTTCTCAATTTGAATGTCTATTTGACTAAGTGACTCGGTGACTGAAGAGCCCACCGACGTGTCACACATGACACATTTCAAAAGGAAAATAGATCTTCATTGACTGAGTAGCAATCATGTTAACAGTGAAAACGAAATTCCGCTACCGCTTGGCCTGCCCCGTATGTAATAATAATAATAATAATGAAGACTATATTTGTCAAACAAAAGCGGTATGACAGTTCAATATCATGATGTACAAGAATGGCATATGAAATTACAAGATAGTGGAAGAAACATTTTAAGAAAATCTGGAGTACTTCACAAATGAATTGTTGTACAGAGTTCCTCTTCTTTGCAAGGGGAGTAAGGTTCGGGAATGTCTGACACTATGAACACGATTTCGCACAATAAAAAATTGGGATAGTAGATGATTGCTCTTATTGTCAGCAATCTTCCTCAGAAGCTTAATGCATGCATTGTCCAAAAGCTGATGAAGACTCTGATCATTCATGGAATTCGCCCATCTTTTAGCAATACGATGTAGACGATCAAGTTTGTTGAAGTCTTTCACATTAAGATCACAAGTAATAGGCCAACAAAATATTAGATGACTGTAGACAAAGGCATAAAAGGCCTTCAAAATGACCGTGCCAGGATTTCCGTTAACATGTAGGCGTTTTACTAACGACATTCCGTAACAACATTTACGGTATAGATAAGAAAATTGAGTATTCCAACGAAGGTCGTGGGAGAAAAATACACCTAGAATTTTCAGATGATCAACTTGTTCGATTACGGTTCCATTTATCACAATATTATTGCAGGAGACATGGGGAGCTTTCCTAGAAAAAGAAAGACGTTTTGTCTTTTCAACATTGATAGTGAGACTTTTGGAAGATGCCCATTTACAAAAACTATCAATAACAGGCTGAAAAGTGGGCATAGCCTTATCCTCAACATAATGCACTAAAGTGATGTCATCAGCGTAGGCGACAATATCCGTGTTTTCAAAGCTAGGAAGGTCATTGATAAATAAAATAAATAAAATTGGGCCGAGGATCGAGCCCTGGGGAACACCGCTAGTAATGTGTGACCAGTCACTGGTACAGGTTTTAACAGAAACGCGTTGGTAACGATTCAATAAAAAATTACGAATACATTCAATAGCATGGGAGTTAATGAGAGTTTCCGAAAGGCAAGAGAGGAGTTTGAGATGACTAATAGAGTCGAAGGCTTTACGAAAATCAACAGCAACGAGATCTACAGAGTTATTTACTTTCAAGGAAATATGTCCTAAAATAGAAAGTCGTAAAGCTAGAAGAGCGTTGGTGCATCCTCCAAAACCATGGGGAACAAAGCCGAACTGCCTGGGGTCAAAGGGAGTACTGAGGGATGGGAGAAGAACAAAATCACGAATGAGCCTCTCCAGTACCTTACTCAAGAAAGGTAAAATGGAAATCGGTCTGAAGTCATCAGAATTACGTTTTGGAATGGGGGTAATGTTTGCTAACTTCCAGGAATGAGGGAAAGTAGCATCCTGTAAGCAAGAATTGTAAATTGAGCATAAAGGAGAAGCTAAGACGTCAGCAAACATCCTAACGAAATATCCGGGAATCCCATCAGGACCTGTAGAATTGGATTTGCAATTTTTAATGATAGAGATTATTTGGGTTTCGTTCACTATCGCGGGACGCGAGGAGGAGAAAGCCGAAATGTTTCTGGAATGGTGAAGAGACCTTTTAAAAAGATGAATATCATAAGGACCAAAAGATGATTGGAACTGATCATTGAGATCATTAGCTTTTTTCTCGTCTATGTTAACAACGCAGTGGGATTTGAGCTGAGAGTTAATAGATTTCCATTGTGAAGAGGATGACTTCGATGAAGAGCGTGAAAAATAGTTCATCTTAGCTTTGGAGATTTCTTTGATAAATTTCTCACGAAGTATCCTGTACTTTTGTAAGTTATTGCGAGTAAGGGCTCGGTCTCTAGCATCGGATAAGGCTTTAAGAGAGGGTGTGAGCCAAGGTGGATCCGTACTCCGCATCCTAACGGTTTTTTCTGGGAAAAACGTAACGAAAAGAAACCGGAGAAAGTTTTGGAAATCATCAACCAGGTCATGAATGTTAGTGTAACAAGAGAAAAACTCCTCCCAGTTGACTGAAGCTAGTACCTGATAACAGGTGGCATAGGACGATGGGGTGAAGGTATGTACAGAGACTTTATTAATTATTGGGGAGTGTTCGGAAAGTGGTTTGATACACACACCTTTGTGATCAGAGCGACCAAGAGGAGGAATGCAAATAGGCGAATTAAAACTCGAAGGACGGTTAGTGGCAAAAATATCAAGGGTATTCTTATCTCGAGTGGGGAAGGTCACAAGTTGTTTCATGTCGTTATATTCAAAAAAATCAGCAATAGAGTGACGCAAGTCATTAATATCACCAATGATAATGGAGTGGGAGTTGGGGGAATTGTCTAATAAGGATTGAAGGAAGGCAGTAACATTACTGTGAGCAGTAACATCGCCCCAGTAAGGATGATAGAGAACACACAAGGTTAGGTCAAAATCAGAAAATGAACAACACAAAACGTTAGTTGTAACATTATCAATGGGAGAGTTACTCAAAACAGAAACATTCAAGTGGGATTTGCAGAAAATAAGAACACCTCCGCCATTCAAATCACGGTCAAGTCTAAAAACACGGTAACCTGGGATAGTGAGAGAATTATCGTCAATAGATGGTGCTAACCACGATTCGGTTACGCATACTATATCAGGATCGTAGGTGGAGGCACGGATGCGAAGGTCATCAAGTTTATTGAAAATAGCACGGGCGTTAAACAGAAGGATAGAGGGAGAAGGCTTTCATGAACGAGATGGCTTACGTAATTTGATGGATGCAAGTGATTGGCTGTTGGAGTGTTGAGCGGGATGAGCGTTGCGAATTGATGTTACAGGCACAGACTGAGTGGCGATCGGTTGAATAGGAGACGTGACAGGGGGAAGCACACCTCGCCTGTCGGAAAGCACTGTCGACGCAGGGCATGTTGGGCGGATCAGCAAGTCGTGATACCAAAGGCAGCGTCTTTGTTTGCGGGAGATGGGAAGATGCACAGTCCTGTTGCGAATCTGTAGAAGAGCCGACCGGGAGTACTGGCGGCGAAGTGTAGTCATGGAAATGGCTGATGTTAGCTTAGGGAACACCAAGCGCCGGCTTTGTGAAGTTTGCAAATCATACTGATGGATCAACAGATATTCATGTAGATGTAATTCGAATTTCGAAAATAGTTTGCGAAATAATGATTGTCCGGAATCATAGATTGTATCAGACGAACGGGTAGGTAACGAGGAGCAAAGCGAGGGAGATTCTACTTGAGGGAGATTCGACTCTGTCTTCAGAGTGTAATGCCCAGATTTTATGATAATTTTAAACTTGTGAAGAATCATCATCAGATAGATTTCCTCTAGCAATAAAGGCACTTTTTATGCAATATTGAAATTCAAATTCTGACCCATTGTTACGCCGTTTTGTAATGCCGTCCGTACGCTGAAAAGCACATTACTGGTCAGTGGTCAGACATATTGAAAATCAAAGGCACAAAGCAAGTTCCCTTATATTTTAATATCGGATGTCCAGTACATTTAAAACGTACACAAAAAAGCACTTCGGCGCCCCGCGCCCTCAAAAGTCGATAGTTAGGTGGACCACTAGACTGATGTACCTAGTAGTTCTATCGACCTTAAAAGGCGCGGGTTGCCGAAGTACTGTCATTCTTGTGCGCTTAAAATTTGATGGAAATTCGATCTTTAAGTAAAGGAAGCTTGATTTGTGGCTTTGATTATCAAGATGAGTATGAGCTCCCGTCGCTTGGTCAACGAAGTGGTCAGACATGTATTATGTTCATGGATCTTATTGGAAGGCCTGTAGATGCATATTACAATCGTTCGATCGTGGTTGCACATAAGTCGCATGTTACGATTCATGTATATATTCTTATGTAGATATTACAAAACTTTCTTGCGATAGGATAGCGATATCAAGATTATGTCAGTGATGAATTTTAAGTGATAGAATGGTTTCAAGGATTTCAATAACATCACCGGTATTGGTCAGTCAGCTCGACCGACACCGGCCCAGTCCGGTATGGATTTTTTCGCACCGCATCCATCTCTGCTCGTACTTCATAAGAGAAGGGCATCTGCTATGTTATGGGCACGTACGGCAAAAGGACTAGATTAATTGGATTAGGAAGATGTTTGAGATGAAGGTGGGAGGAAAGAGATCAGCAGAAAGACTACAAAAGACCTGGTTCGGTGACGCACAGGAAGACACGCCCAAACTCCATCTCAGAGAACAGCCAAGACGGACAGAAGTGGACGATCGCCATTAGGAGGATACTGTGCAACCCAGCCGAGGGTAGATGGCGTTAAAGGAATGAGTGAAAATTTCATATAATTTTTATGTTCTGAACTCATCACGAAAATAATGCTCGTGATAGGCGTGAAAGGGTTAAAAGAATCGACTAATTCAATGGCTGTTTTCATGACTGAAATTATGCATCTAGAGCCTGAACGCTGGTGTTAGAAGCCTTAAATTCAGAAGCTCATAACCAGGGGATTTGAACGGTCATATTTTCCACCGTTCGTTCGATCTTCCGTTCATTAGCCTTTCAGACCCGTTCGTTCGTTCACCGACCAAATGAGCTATCACCCCCGTTCCGTTCGTTCAAGGCATAAAATACCCATTCAATCGGTCTTTTAAGTCAAGGCTATGTTCAATTTTGATGGACCTTCTATACAGTAGTGCTGTCGAACCTTATTGCTATCGTCTCTAGCTAACATTGGTTTTTTCCGAGAAGCGTGGAAGTTGACAATGCAGGATGTTCTCACATGTGACATCGCGAAATAATGCAAGCTACACTATCGTGAAATTCGTTGTCGGTATTGTCCCTCAATTACAATGCGAAGCATTAATTGACGTCAAACGTTTCACGTCACACACGCCTTTTGCATCAAACCCAATCAAACTAGAGAATATCAAAATCCATAGAGGAAGTCAAAATCCTTCTGTTGTGATTATTAGCCTATAACACGCTTTAACAGACACACGCTGCACGAAGTTGCTACAGGTGACGATGGGTTGATTCACCCATCGCTAACACAAAGCTTGGAACTTGCCCGCTAGCATAAGCCTAGGTCTAACCCTCAAAAATAGTGACTATAAAGAATACGATGTGACTAAATTCGATAGTGACTAGATTCAATTGCACAATGTGCTTGGCCTACATGCACTAGGCACACGTCACGTATGCCGCCATGAATCCCTACCTGGATATCCACTGACCGGATGTGAATCCGCAGATAAAGCCATTATTGTGCGCCCGTGCCCGCAGGCGAATGGCCGCTGCTCGCAAAAATCGAGATGCCCGCAGCGGGACACACCCTAGCTTATGATTTCACTTGATGTAAAAGCAGAATAATACATGCTATTTTAAAAATTAAAGGTCCGATTGACACTCACAGTGCAAGTAGGCCTACTTCATCACAGCTTTTGAATTCAAACTGTTCAATGTTTTGTGAACAAGTGATGAATGAAATGATATTCTAGTGCGTATCACGGCAAATTTAGTTGCTTCATGGAAGGACGTGAAACTTCTTCAGTTCTGCTTCTTTAGTTTTCGCCACTGCTACACCGTGTTGATGGTGATATGCGTAGATTTTTTATTAGTTTATGAGTAGTTGGCCTACATGTCTTTCAGGAAAACTAAATCAATAACAAGAGGTGTAAGCATTATATAATAGCAAGTCTTTTGTCATTTTATTCACGAAATGTCATTGAACTGAAGTCTTAATGCTTAAACAAACAATTTCGAAGAGCATCAATAGATTTTAATTTTATCGGAATTTCCGAGGTTTCACTACATCACGAAAGCGCAATTCTGAGTCCCTGGTGACCCATGCCCAAATTGGTATTGAAGCATTTGCAAATTTCAAAATGCTACTTTATTGAAGTCAGAGTGTGTAAATAAGCAATTTTGGAAAGTATCAAGGATTTTCTACCTTAATTTCTTATACTGAGTTTTCCGGGGTTAAATTACCGTTCAATCACGTTCAACCACGTTCGCTCCGATCACCGCTCATTGGCTTCTCAGACTTACCGTTCGATAATTCGTTCATCAGAAAATGAAAAAAAATACCGTTCAATCGTTCTTTCAGACCGTTCGTACAAATGCCTTGCTCATAACATGAATGGGATTTATATTTACCATGATTGGCTTCCAGAAGTACCGTATATTTATATCACAGCTTATATTTGTCGGTCGTATTATAACCCTTCGATGTTCAAATGGATGGCACATTTGTACATCGACTGCTAAGAAAGCGCTGGACGCCGAAGGTCCGTCATTTTGACTTACTGCACTTTTACTTTTACTCGGACGGAAATTGTTTTCGAGCCATAATGCATCATTTTTCACGCACTTGCGAAACTATGTACACTAGGCATTCTTGCTTAGCCCTCAGCGCAAGAGAATGAGTAGAGTAATAAAACTCTTAAATGACTGGGGTCTCACTTGGATTAAAAATATGTTTTAATATAAAAGAACCAATCTTTAGTTTTCAAATGTGCAATTTTTAGCATGTTTTTTAGCAAGGTTTTAAGTAAATGCTGAAATACTCGGCCTTAAAATCTCTCCATATGTTCCTTTGACGATGTGGATATCATATTTATATTTTCCTCACATCTAGAAATAAGTACAGTATGCGGTAATATGTTACTGATGTGACCACCAAAGCTTCAATCTGTACAGTGTTTAATTTTCAAATACATGTAAAAACTAGCGAATTACATTGCGTGAAATCTTGGAATGGGTATGTGTTCAAAGCTAATTCAAAGCTTCTAGTCACCAAGAAGAGGCTCAAGCTATATTTGCATCTTCGGCCGGCCTTTTGTGTTATTATAATCTAATTCATTTTAGCTGGAAAGAGAACACTAAGTAGAGAATAAGAAACGTCCATATTTGATGGAGTGGTCATCATCATCTGCGAAAGAATCACAAGTTATGAGAGGAACCTATGAAACCAAAAATGATCAGCATATGTAAACCCTATCTAAATATAACACAGCGATCAATTTCAATCATTTAATTGTTATAATTTTGATCACATTATAGGTACTTGGTTGATAACTACTGGTTTTAATATTGGTGTTTCAAAACTTGTTGGTGAAGCAGTGCGTGAATACAACATGTCACCAGTGGATGAATGCGACAGGCTAGTTGCAATTGGAATTTCAACTTTCGGCTCCGTTTGTAATCACGAAAGCTTGAGGCTTGCTATGGAGGTAGGTTCCATTCATGATCGTGAAAATTACTACGACGCTAGAATGCAAAGGCCCATTTGCAATTTTTCTTACGTTTCGCGAATTAGATTAACTTTTGACCAGCTTGGGAAGTTTTTCTTGACTTTCATTCACTTCGCTAAAAAAATAGTGTCAACTACGACGACATTATCTGTGCGTACAAAATCTAGTAAACTAAATATCTAAGTATTGAGGTGCAGGCATGTGTGCAAAAAGCAGCTTTTACTTCTTTTACATGCTTTGCTATCTGTTGCGGTCCACTGGCAGACAGACCATGACAGCACAAATGAATCATATGTTCATGTCGACATGTCTTCGAATGAAGAACATAGAACTAATTGATTGAATCTTTGTGTGAAATCAGTGAGTGAGTGAGATAAGAATCTATTAGGTCGAATATAGGATTATGTTTGATAATACGATGGTGTTTGACATCATACGTGTATGCACTTGATGGAAATACATTGCAGTCTCACGCGACCTCAGGTATCTATGGTTTCGTCGACCTTCTACTTTAAAGTTCTTTATTTGACTGATCTCAGGGAGTCTACTGAATGGACACGATGGAGCACGCCCACTGAGACTCGTGTATGTCTACATGCATGTGTGTCCGCTGTCTGGTCACTCAGTGAATCCGCAGAAACACATTAATAGTAGAACCTAATTACATGAAAAAAATGTAACGCGTTTAATTAATGACTCGGAATTATTTTAGGCTAATAAAGTTGCACTTACACTGGATATTCAGACTAAACATCAATGACGCCATCTAATTTCAATGTTTCACGCCTGCATCATTTTATAAGTTGTATAAATCTTATATCATCCAAAACACATAAAAGATTCATATCGCATTTGGAAAGCACATTTCCATTGTAATAATTTGAAAGTATGTGACATATGCTATTACATGTTGTCGTTACTCTGCATCACCTCTAAAATGCTGCCGGCCTGTTATTTTTGAAATCCGCTCATGTTACGTGACTCGTAAGAATGGAACATAGATATAGTGAAATTCATACATTTATTGAACATGTCGATTTGGTTTTAATGAGTCAACCTGGTCAGCAGATAATACTTCCAACTCTGGCCGAAATCATAGCAACAGCATGGGATTGTAAGAACGATAATACTATCCTTTGATTCGACTGGCATGCTTGAAATACATGTGAGCATCTACTCACTAACTTGCTAAATGCAAATCTCAAATTTACCGTGCATGACTGCAACTTTCAATAGGGAGTTGTGTCGATGTTGAGAGATGTGAACTAGGCCTGCTGATGATTCCTGATATTGGATAAAATAGCAGCTAGTCAGATCTGCTTCCATTTTTCAACTGAGGATGCAACTCAATATTTTATTATTCTATTTACACCAACAATCAACACTTTGGAATATTTGTCTAAAAAGAATCGAATCCAATTAGCAAAGTTGAATGCTTTTTAATGGTTTCAGATTAGCTCTCGGATTGAAGTGAAGGCAAATGATAAACCAAGACTTGCGATTGCCTGAATCAAAACGTGTGACAACTGTTGTAAATGATCCATGTGCTGCCGGCCATATGAAAATTCGTTATAAGTTAAGTATATAAATTCTTGAATAGTAAAGCGAGTTCTGTACTCATTTGAAGCGTGACATTATTGCGGTACTAGTCCAGGGAAACTATAGCGACATTAGGGTGAGTAGAAAAAGGTTAGACTTCTCAGATTTTTTCATCCAATCATGCGTGTGGTAAGAAAGTATCCTGTGTCAAATTTGGCTGCAATCGGATGATGCTTAGGGATCGCGGCAAGGGGTCAAAGAGGGGTTAATTGATCATTTTTAGCTAAAACAGCGTTTGACGTCATCGTGTGACCTCAGATGACCTTTTTGACCTCATAAACTCGTAGATTATACCCCCTTTTGTATTTGCTTGTACATGGTGTTTACTATGTGCTCTAAGTGCTCCATTTGGATACTTGTGCTCCATAGATAACCATGTGCTCTATTTTCCATGATTTCAACAGCTCTTCTAATACAAAGGTCTGTATAACATTTTTTTCATGTCCATGTATCTACTTCATAATGGACATAGTACAATTCAGTTAATAAATTGTCAATTATTTCAGTTAATTGACTTGTGATGTAATGAGAGCTACATGTGCTCTATTTTTTTCACTGTTTCAAAATGAACACAGTGTTAGGTCCTCTAATATTAAGGATGTTAGATAACTTTCTCACTATTATTTGTTCTAATTCAAGTACTTATGCAGGGCTGGGCACGGTTAACCGGTTCAACCGGTTGAACCGTGCGGTTGAACCGAGCCACGGTTCAACCGTGCGGTTTGACATTTTGATAGTAACATAGTGTTCGTGGCCACGTGACCTGACGTGGTATGACAGCGCGCTAAAATTCAATTCCCTAGCATAAATCGGTTAGCCTGTGAGCCAAGGACGTCCTTGCCTGAGCCTCTTGTTTCCAATGAGATTTACTTGTGTTATTGTCTATGAGGTAGCTATGGTGATTTAGATGGGTGAATGTACAGCGCAATGCAAGTAACGTAGACCATATGTCATGCAAACTCGTATTGTTGTGGGTGTGGGTAGGAGTGGGTGACCTTGGGAAATTCTAGTGTTAGCAGATGCGCTCATTTTCAACGAACAACCATGTCGAGTAGCTGGAATAGCGGCTCGCGCAGTGCAGCCTGCTGGAAGCAATTTGACATTATTGTCAAAGACGGAAAGAAAATGTCACAGTGCAAGTTATGCCAGAAGACTTACGCATACTCTGGGAGCACAACAAATATGTTGAAGCATTTGAGTGATGCCCACGAATCAATCATTAATACCTCCTTTGACTTAAAACGTGACGCCGCCGGCCGACTCAAGAAAACGTCTGTGAATGTGGACATTGACAGCAACGATTCTTCCTCCGTGAGTTATGTCTCTTCAAAGACAAAGCAACCAAAATTAGACACTTTTTTTCATCTAATCGGAATCGCCCATGCTCTGAAAATAGAGCCAGAGCAATAACTGAACAGATAGCAGAAACGGCCGCGTATGACCTCCTACCGATTTCCTTCGCCGAGAAACCAGGAATGAAGCGACTGCTGAATTTGCTCGAACCAGGTTACATAACTCCATCTCACAAGACAGTTGCATCGCATATCGATGAAAAGTATGTGAAAGCACTACAAAATATCAAAACTTACGTAAAGGACAATTTGGATCATGACGCTCTGTCTTCAATTACAACTGACATCTGGTCTAACTTAAAGATGGATACTTTCATAACAATCACTATTCATTTCATATCCACTGGATTCAAGATTCAAAATGCTTGCCTTGGAATATCGTACTTGAGCGAGCGTCACAGTGCAAAAGTCATTGGCCAAGCTATTGATGAAATATTGGAAAAATTCCAGATATCAAAGGTGAGACTTCATGTAATTAGCTTTTTGCCAGACGTCACGTAGCTACATGTAGTAGAGTAGACATACTTTAATACTACCGTATAAAATCGAATGATGCTTTCATCTCCTTGACAATACTGTACTTTATTGATGTTTATGAAACTGTATGTACATGTATATATTGGCTTTTTTTTTAATTGACATTCGCACTTATTCGTGTGATGAGCCAAGGACTTGGATGAGCATCTGATACACAATGGATACACGTATTATGATGATACACGTATTAGTATGATGTCCATTTTATATTATGCACATGTATGGGATGGTTTTATAAGAGATCTACCGGTATGCATATTAGCTTGAAACTGTGTTATTTGCGGTTTATTATTGATGCCCATGTGCTTTAACCATTTTAACCCTTTCGCACCCGAATAAAAACGGCCGAGGAATGAAGATACCTACATATTCATCAAAAAGTCATGCTCTTACTTTAATAATGGCTAGGCTGCAAATGAAATCACTGCTTAGATATTTTGAATACAATCACTGACATGGAGAGCGCCTGACTTGCCAGTTTTCAACTATAGCGACAACATTTTCAGGTCTTCAACTGTACTAGCGATAATGCATCGAATATGCTCGCTGGAGTACGTAATAGCGAGAAAATAATGTACAATTGCGGATGTTTTCTCCACTTGTTTGACTTGGCAATAAAGGACAGTCTCAAAGCATCTGGATTATCACTGATGTTGGACCGGCTGAGACAAGTTGTTGTGCAAATACGTACTTCAACGGTCCTGACATTGAACCTAACGAAGGTATGCTTCTTTCATTCTTGGGGATTGTGATCCGCGATGCTTAATGAATGATTTTTGGTTCTTAGGCTATCAAGTACCTGGTTGAAAAGGGGGAACTAAGCGCGTCAATGCAGGAGCGCAGACTGCAAATGAATTCTACGACTCGATGGAACTCATCTTGTGAAATGATTCGTAGTTTTCTTGACTTGAAAAAGGACATTGATCTCATAGAGCGAGACCTGAAAGGTTCAGAAACCATTCGAGTGGACGATGTGAACATTCTTGGAGAAGTGGTCAATATACTGGATATTTTGTGTGATATAACGACTCATTGGCAAACGTCAACATTCATTGTCATAACCGATGTATACCCAGTACTCTTTGTACTAATTCAGAAATTGCAGTCATCTTTGACTGAATTGAAAGAAGAAGTTTGTCTGAAATTCATATCATGCTTGATTGATGAGATCAAGCAACGATTTTGCATGGATGATTCTGAATTTTTGGGCAAATATTCGGTTCACTCTCTATCATCAGCCCTTGATCCGCGATTCAAGGATCTCTCATGCTTTAGTAATGATGTCAAAAAAATGATTTGGGAACGCGTCATGAACGAAATGAGTAAATCGAAAGTGAGTTGATCTGTAACTGTAGGCTAAGTAACATAGATGTGCCGCTACTGAACACAAGGGAGAAAAATAATAACATTTGCTTGTTGTACTTTAGGATTGCAAGAGCTAAATCTGATTACAAATTTACTGGGTAAAAAGTGAGTAGCTCTGTGCTAAGTAAAATTTTGATTTAAGAGAGTTGCTAGGAAATTGGTAGGGCTACAAAAAGAGTTTCGCAAAGGCATGACGTATAGGCCTATATTTATATCTTTTTCTTGGCCTATTCATCAATAAATGCATCCTTTACACTTACGCGCACATTAACGAGTATTGTGCAGGTAGGCCTCGTGTCTATATAATTTATAATCTAGGTAGTTTGAAATTTTCAGATTTTTGTACACCTCTGTGTGGCTTATGTTGCAGATCATGTAAGCTTATAAACAAGAATGTACAGCATGACCTATAGAAAGGGCTAATAGAAAAATATTTGATATAGGTATATTTGAAAAATGATTATCCTCTATGAAATCAGTATTCACATGCACGCGTATGCCATGTACAATTTAATCGTTGTAAGCACATGCATGCTTTTTACTGTAATTCTTTTTGTTTGTAATCATTCATATGCTGACTTATAATGTTATGAAAATAGTTTAAGATGTTAAGAACAATAATCCCATTTTAGCGAAGTAGACCTATATTCTGCGAATATACATGTATATTTCCTGCCAACATCAGATTTGTTTTGAGTAGGTCTCAATGCCTTCACTTTTTAGGCTGCCTCGTCATCAGAAAAGGAAACTGACCCACATCAAAGCGATCGGCCAGCTCATTCTAAACGTGTTGCCGCGAGGGATCGCGTCCTGGACCTTCTGCCGTTTCCGCCACCTTCGACACACATGCAGAATGATGGGAAATCTGTCGAATCAGAGCTGGAGGCTTACAGGAATTTGGATTCAATCGAGATCTCCAAAGACGACGACCCACTACTTTGGTGGAAGGAGGAGGAGAGATTTCCGACACTTAGGAAAATTGCTAGAACAATCCTTGCCATACAACCGAGCAGTGCGGCCTCTGAGCGTGTTTTTAGCACTTCAGGCAATATCTACAGTGCCCAGAGGTCGAGCCTGTCCCTCAAAAATGCTTCGAATCAGTTGTTTTTACATGAAAACATGAAACTTTTGTTGTCACTGTAAAATGAAGAATATATTTAGAATTTGTTTTGAAATGGTCCTGTGTTAAAAAAACCACGATTACATATTTGTATGTCGGGTCCTGCTTCTAATGTATGTACCGGTACATGAAATTCATAATTTACTTGTACATGCCTATTTTCATGTACAGTACATTCGGGTGTATAATGCGGCTTAACTATTTAACTAAGCTTATGTGGGCCTATCACAATTGAAACCATCACGATTGTAACCGTATATGACTTTAGTCTGATAGTCATAGAGCATAGCCTTAATGAGACATCACACATCATAACCTAGAGGTTGTAGGCAAAAGTGCAATTGCAAAGTGTGTAAAATAGCACGACAATAAAATGAAAGAGAGTATCATATTTTACAATTTTATGACATATATGCTGAGTGTGCTATCAAAAAACAGACAGGTAACAAAATAGGCTATGTCCTCTCCTTGTTGGCCTTCGATAGATAGGCCTACGTAGGCTAATTCGGTAATACGATGCTACTTATGTAGGTACTACTCTTAAACCGCGCGGTTCCGGTTAACCGAGCGCTCAACCGTGCGAATGGTTAACCGTGCCCAGCCCTGCTTATTAGGTATAATCCCATCTCGAATTTTTTCAACTGCCGTATTTCACAGCATTTCTAAATATGCTCTGATCATTCTTGAGTTTCTCTTTAAACGTTAAGGAAAATTTGCTGTCTCACTGAGTGACGATTGGCATGTTGTGCACGTATTAGATAGAGTAAATAGTGCAAAAACAGTACTTTTAGTACAAAAATAGTGAACATAGAATTCAAAAATTCGTCAAAAACAAAGTTATCAGTCAGTTTAATTTTTGGCACACTACATTTTGTGTGAAAGTGTCCGGATTGTCTCACTTAAATATAAGACAGTCAGAGTGTTTCAACAATTCCCTAATTGATCCTGTATGACCTGTATGAAAAAAAGGAAAATACTGAAATGGAAACTTAACATATGACAGAATCAACTGCTAGTATCGTTCATCTATCAGACTAGGTCAGATAGATGGTAGTTAGTAGATAGATAACAGGTCAGAATAGCTAATAGACCAGAATAGATAATGAATTTCTTTGAGGCCCATTTGCCGCATTTCCCAAGTCCCAGGTCATAGTTGGGTCATTCTGCTTTATCTTCTACACTTTTTGTACCTAATCGTTCCGCGCCACACTGAAGCCTGCAATGCTTCATGGTTTCCTCCATTGTCAGCTAGTTCAAGCATTCCAGGAGGTCTCTGCTGTCCGCTCTGCCTTAGAGAGATGCACTATCATCATCAAATAATTCTTCTGTCTTCTCCCCCCTTCTATTTTCTTCATCCATCATAGCTTATGTCTCTTTTCTGTGCATCTTGCATTTTCTAGCTCGCGAGTCGAGAATAACTATAACGCATTAGTCGAAACGTTGTATCCAAAATGGTGCAAATTCATTCGCATGAATAACTAAGTTCGATGACACTTCTTTCATATGGAAATGAAAAAAATGATGGTTTAGCGTCACTACTGATCCTTACTGGGGGCTTGCACGGTGAGACAGTCACATGTTAATCTGAAGCGTTGTGATCATTTAGTTCGGATGCCCTTCCTGACGACTTCCAATGACAATTTCGACCTCTGTACCAAGCGATCGCTTGGCCAAGCACTTAACCACTGTGCCACGGAGACCACTTCTTTCTTATAGAATTTATGTAAAATCCTTGTTATTTCAAGTATTCTACCATAAACATTAATACCCTTCTAAACATGTCGATAAAAAAAGTGGCAATACTCGATTGAAAAGTTTGGACAGTGACTGAAAAGATTAATCTTTATGGAAGAATATTGGAAATAACAAGGATTTTGCATGAATTCTGTATGAAAGAAGTATCATCAAAATCAGTTATTCATGTGAATTCTTCACATTCCATTGAAGTAAAGCGTACTTTTTTGACTCTAGAGCTATTGAAAGTGATGTTGAATTGCAGTCCTTTATTACCATGGAAACAAGCATGTATCTGAAATGATGAAATGGATCCAGTTTTCTAATTGTTCTCAAAAATTCAGAGTAGAATTGATTCACTCAGCATTAAAAGCATATGACGACATGGTAAAGAAAGACGAATTAGGAAGACAGCCGATGTCCAGACCAAGAAACTGGAGGAAACTTGAAAGAGTGAAGAACAACCAGCATTAAAAGTGAAGATGGCGTGGGAAAGGAAAATATGATTCTGTGTTATTGTCACCATTACCGAATTCCAAGATAAGAGAAATCATGGAACGCGAAATACGCAAAACACAATGAAAATAAAAGTTGTGGAAAAAGCTGGTGCTTCTTTAAAAAGAAAACTATAAAAATAAAATCCATTGAAAACTCAAAAATGTTAAGATCGATGCTGTCCTATATGCTGATCAGGAAGTAGGGGTCCTTGTAACAAAAGTGGAGTTACTTATGAAATTGAATGTGAGGAATGTGACTCAGTATACATTGGTGAAACTTCAAGAAATGGCAAGATTAGAGGGAAAGAATGTACGCAACAATTGCCATAGAAAAATAATAACTCAGTTTTGTGGAAACATTATAAAGGGAGACATTAAGCAAAAAACGAAATTCAAGATGAATATAATGTATTATCAAAGTGTACAGCAACAATGCATTTACAAGGCAAATAGCCGAATCAGTAGAAATAAGAAACGCAAACAATGAACAATTATTGATTAACACAAAACAAGAATTTCTTTCACTGAATCTGCCGCTAACGATGTCATAGTAATTTCCAACATAAAAAGATTTCTACTTTTAACAACTGCATGCAGTGTATGAGATAGATATCTTGACTATGAAATGCTATATGACTTTGATAGTATTATCACAACTTTGAATTTAAATGTATCTTTGTAACGTAAATGATAAAGCTGAAGCAGCCAGACCAGCGAAATAATTATTCTGTTCAAATAACTTTTGATTCTTTTTCTTTTTCCGTTATAACCGAGCGGCGAATTGTTCTTTAGAATTACTATCATAATTTCGATTTAATAATAAGATTTCCCACATAATTTCGTCAAAAAATCGTCATCTTTATTTGATCTTTTTGAAGCTCAAATATGTCTTTCAAGTTCTTATACTTTAAATTACTTAGAAATTTCTGGTCGGAGATATTAGTGTTATCATTATTTTCACGAAAATTAATAGTCAACTTTTCTGTACGAGGAGCGATATCGTTGTCGAGAGAGTAGCGATCGAGACACCGATATCGCTCAGAGTGCTAGATTTTTAATTGGTTGATGGAAATTTATTTTATGCATTCATCTCCATCTGGAAGATGTAAGAAATCTTAGCGTCCTATTTGTCGGCCACATCACGATATTAAGAAGTAATTCTATGGTCATACTTAGAAATGCATAATATTTCTATCCATAGACTAGGAATAGACATAGGCTACTAAAAACTGTAAAAGAAGATGGTAATCAATCAGATTCATATCGGTAAGCTTCAAAAGTGAGATTTAAAAAGTCATCAACCAGCTAAATACAAAATCAAGAATTATGAATATTGTTAAGATACATCGAAATGAACAGTTGAAACTGTCGCTGCCTTCGGGAGGTTGTTGCCATTTCAATATAATAATGACCACTTCTGTCAAGACTACGAGGAATGAGGGCATGGAGTAAAAGGAAGTAACAGTTGTAAAAGATACGAAGATCGATGGAGTCAATTTTACCGAATTGTCAGTTATCTGACAGAAAACCAGCGTAGAAATGGCGAGGAGTTCAGGAATCGTTTTAAGTCGCTTCCGCGCAAGGGAATTTTTTATTTATTTTGAGTAGTTTAAATTGAAAACTGATTCGCTGTTTGATTATGATTATCACTAATATTATTACAACAACTTACCAGCTCATGGTCTCGTACCTGTTCATATGTGTGATGTCCGTGGAAAGCAGAGCTAGATGTAAATCCAAAATTCGAGAATTCGCGTGAATCCGATAAAAATAAATACCCGATCATAGGTTTTGAGAATGCTATACTTTTTATAATTTTAGCTGCTTATAAGGAATGAGCCGATTGAAAACATCAGATTCAAAAAATAAATGTGTTTATGAAAATCACAATTTCAATAAGAAGTGAGTTCATTAACAAAGAAAATCAGTCTCTGGTGTTTCCACCTCTGGCAGAGGTTACAGCATGAATTCGTTTATTCATGCTTTCATACAAAGTCACAGACACATACTGCTTCCTAATTAGTCCGATATTGCTGCCCAGTCGCTGCCCAAATGGTTATCATCAAGGGTCGTTGAATGAAGGTCAATTAGCGATTAACTGACAGGCTAGCACAAAGGCCTGATCTTAACTAAATCGAGCACCTGTGAGACGATTTGAAAAGATATGTGAAGCAGTTCAGTTTCATATCTTCTCAAATCATCTCACTGGTGATCGATTAAGTTGAGATCAGGCCTTTGTGCTAGCCTGTCTGTTAATCATCAATTGACTTTCATTTCCATGTAATGTCAAGTCGAAGGAGATGTGCGGCATGGGGTACCATCATGCTGCAAAACATGTCGACTAATCATCATGCACGGCAACTCTCGATAATCGATATTTCCGTAGCATCGTACAAGTTGACGCACTCCATCAAAGCGGACTGCTCCTCTCACTATAAATGACCAGAACCCCTCTGAACGTAGTCCCTCGCGTTGATGCAGATATAAACAACACTCATCAGTAAACATCAGGGTTGCGAATCGGAGTCGGTGATTTTGGCCACCCGCGGACTTTTTCCAGGACTCGGTCCTACTTTTACCAAAACCCTGGTAAAACTATCTGATGATATTCGTATGATAAAAAATTTACACAAAATCAAAAAAATCCAGTCATAAAATAATGCTAGTCCGTGATAGCCAGCTACAGAGGGTGGGATCAAGCGTTACCAGATCGTCTTCCAATCAGAGATTATCACACACGATTACATGATCTGGCGTCTGTAGTTCTCCGCAGATATAGAAGTCATTACTAGTAGCACCGATCTTGTGGAGGAAGGTCTTATAACGTCCGTGCCCCGTTCGAAGGCGATTGAGGAGGACCCATTGACGTCGCGGTAGGTCACATCCTAGTGGCTTGAATGATGGCACCTTCAAATATTGAGATAGTCGGCAAGATTCTTGTTGCCAACGCACATTCCATTCACATTGAACCAGAAGAGCATCTCTCCCACCTGGCTCATTGTAGGCTGATCGAAGGTGTTCGCTTAAAGGTCGACGTGAAGGAAGTCTTCGGTTGCTGTCGATATGGAGATGGTGAAAAAGATGGTCAGATTGTTAAACAGCTCTCACGGCCAGATGCACACATGATTCCTCCTGTCGAAGGTCAGGTGGAGTAATGCCTGAGAGGATTGGTAGCTGATTGACTGGAGTAGAGCGCATGGCCCCAGCTATTAGTCTCATGACATCATTGAGCGCTGTGTCGATCATATGGACGTAGCACAGTATTCCGCTACAGAGTAACATAGGGACAGAGCAGACGTACGTAGTGCATTAAAGTTTTAGCCCTAGTAGTTGCCAGCAGTCGACGTGCCATCGTACTTGCACTTTCTTTACTTGAGGTACACCTGATGTGATCTATCCAAAGTGACTCCAAGATACTTCGGCTTTGATTGAAACCACATGTAATTATTGTGCAGCACAACTTTCAATTGATAATTTGCTAACCTGTTCGTCAAGTGGAATACGCTGCATTCCGTTTTACCTGCGTTGAGTTTCAGTCGCTAGCGGTGGGTGGAAGTGTTGGTTGATAGTATTGAGATCCTCTGAGATTACGTTTTCTATTAACTTGTAGTCCTTGTTCACATAAAGAAAGGCGACGTCGTCTGCATAGATATATTTCTGGCTGGTTCTTGGGAGGTCTGCCATGTAGATGTTAAGTAAGAGTGGTGAAAGGACAGAACCTTGGGGCACACCATTCTTCATCCTCCGCTTTTTTGATTTCTTGTCGCCCAAGTAGAGCGTAAAACTTCGATTGCTGATCATTTCCATTATCACTTACACTATGTTTTTGTCTGGAATCATCTTTAATAGTTTCAAAGTTAGTTCTCGAAGTTAAACAGTTTCATAAGCTGCTGAAAGATCCCCGGACAGAGCCCTGGACTGAAGCCAGATTGTTTATGTGGGAGCTGACTGTCAACAAGGTGACAAACAGAATTGAGAATCAAGCGTTCTAAAATTTTGAAAGGGACACAGAGTAAGCTGATAGGCCTGTAACTACTAGGTAGATTTGATGGTTTTTGAGGTTTTGGGGACAGCTATAACCTCTACAGTTTTTCAGACTGTTGGTAGTTTTTTAGTTCGGATGCAGATGGAATAGAATTTGCTCAACCAAATAATCACATTGTTCGGGAGATTTAAAAGGAATTCCGAGAAGAGGTTGTCAGGATCCGCCGCTATACCAGGCTTTAAGGCCATTAGTGCTGTCATAATTTCTTCTGGATCGAAGTCATGACTATAGTCTGCATCCACGCTTGGTGCGTTCCAGAGATCTTTCAGTTCTTGATTGATCTGCCTGGTAAATTGTCGGTCATATTCTTTGAATTTTCCATTATTGTCAAGACAACTGGCAATTTTATTCGGTTTGGGAGCATCATTTGGCATCACATGTTTTTTGATTCACCAGTGAGTCGGTTAGAGGTCGCCCACGCTCTCTTGCTAGAGTGTTTCATAGCGATTCCTTCGACAGTTTCAATCCACCTCTTCTGTCTTTGATCGTCAATGTGATCTAATAGAACTGATGAAGCAGATTGTTTCTCTTGCATTGTCTTTGCTGAGGAGAGTTTATCAGCGAGTTCAGTGCATGTGCGAACCCATCCAGGAATGTAGACTTTTCTGTAACCTCGCGGCATGGCTGATTTTGCAGCACTGAGGACTGAGATGCAAAAAGTAGTGTACATTTAGTTGACGTTGCGATCAGATGGCTCTGGAAGTGCCTCAAAAGTGGTTGTTAGATTGGTCTTGAACGATTCCCAACCTGCTTTTCTAAAGTTCCATCTTGGGAGTGGAGCTTTGTATGTAGGGGACATTAAAGCTGGATGGGTTATCAAGGTTGGTTTGTGTTGTGAACGAGGTAAGTTTCCGATAATTTTATGAACCGCATGAGGAATTCTCGACGAGGGATATTGCTGACTAACGTGAAAAAAAGCCCTGGTAAAACCTATCTGATTCCGTATTTATTTCTGCATCAATCTGGCGTTCTTTGTTTTGCTTGCATGTAGCAATTGCTTTCGGACGGCTATTCTTCCAAAAAGGCAATTGATGTCATATTCATGGAAATGCGCAGTTTGTTGGCGATCATTCTTGGATGCTTTCTTGATTAGCGAGCCAAGTCGAAACTGACATTCTAATGAAATAATTGAGATCGTCTGATGCATCATTGTACCCCACGATGGCTTTTGGAAAAAAATGTTCAGTATTCAATTAATGCATTATTTTTCGACGAATCGCTATTTTTCAATATTCTTATCAACCTCGATGAGACGATGACTGCTTACCAATAATCTCATGCTTTCGTTTATCTGGATTTTATCATCTGTACCATCTCACCATTCAGTCAATTCGCAAAGTTTATTTTTCACGCTTCTACTCCCATCATTCATATTTTATATTCGTCGATGAGTGCTCTGCTTGCTGATATTCTGCGCTCTCATTTATGCACTCTCATCAAATATTTCAATATGGAATAGTTGTTATGAACTTTTTTGAATGCATGTGAAAACGTTCTACTTAAAAGGCATTGAAAGAAGACTCCTTCGATCAACAACACAGTTGCTTGTTGGTGATGTTTCAAGAAATCCATTGAGGAATGATATCATTACAGGACAATTCCGCGAGTCTCAACTCACCATCGAAATGTTGCGCGGAAATTTTCCGCTCGGCAATTGGAAACGCTACAGAAAACCAAATATTGTTTATAATTATGCTAATAATAATCGATTACCAATTTCATAATTTTGATTCTGCATGAGGTTGATATGATTCATTTGAGCAGATTGTAATGCTCCTATGTTTCAAATGCTAGATTTATGCACTTGTCAAGGATATTCAACGTAATTACAATCAAAATAATACATGCAGAGAATAAAATCATGACGTAAACATAAAGTCCGGCAGCCAGAACGAGTTTCTGCAGGGAATGAGACCAGGGGTCATCAAAAATTGATTGCAATTAAATTGCTCAGTCCAATCAATTAATTGCAATTGATATTTTTACCAATCAATTAATTTTAATTGAAAGTTTGACCTATCAATTAATTGGCATTGGACTCCTGGGCAATCAATTAATTGGTAATTGGAATTAAAGACAATCAATTAATTGATATTGAAATGTACCCAATCAATTAATTGATAATTGAATTTATCAATTAACTGATCGATAATTATTAATTAGTCAATGGAAAAACATGTAGGCCTATATTTTTATAAAATAGAGTTAGCCTAGAATAATTGTATTCATATTGGAACTCGATTCAATCAGTTAAAATCCCGGTATTAATATTGTATGATCTTTGTGCATCCTCATAGTTTTGATGGTCACTGATTTTACTGATTCAGATTTCAATAATTATCATCGTATTATGAACTCTCAGCTTAATACTAGGCTACTTTATCAATATAATTTCAAATACCATTGATAATGATTAAGAAAATTCAATGATTAAGAGATCATAAAACAAGCTTTTCTTTAACAAGAACGTAAATTTGCTGAATACGAAAATTCCGTATACATGTATACCAGTTGTCGGATTCTGACGCGAATTTTGCGTATTACGCGAATTTGACTGGAAATACGCGAATACGCGAAATTGAGGATTTATACGCGAACGAAATTATGCACTTAGATATATTATAATATATAATAATAATGAAATCTTTATTGGCATACAAAGGGCGGTACGCGCATTACAGAGAAGAAACAATACAATTCAAAAGGATCATGCAAACATCAATCAGATGGAGAGTTATCGACAGAATTTGATAAAGGATTTCGCAAGACGTTTAGTTCTGGTCCTCGGTTTCGTAATAGGACACGAATTTCTGGGGGTGGGCTGTCTGCTGTTGAACATAATCCGTAAGGGATGATCTTCTTCTGCTGCAATCTTTCGAAAGAGTCTCCTACAAATACGATCACCAGCATCGATGAAAGTCTCAGACACCATCGAGGACCCAGTCATAATCTTGAATGCCCACTTTTCAATTTTGCGAAGTTTTTTCATGTCAGTCGTTTGCATTTACGAAACAAGGGTAGGCATAGGTCATCACTGAGCGAATCAGGGCATTATATACGTGTGTCATGACTTTTCGGCTGCATCTGGCCCGTCTAAGATTTCGAAGAATGTACATGCGTTTCGAGCATCTCCTCGATACATCCGACAAGTGATAATTCCATTGAAGAGAACTTGTAAATATAACTCCTAAAACTCTTGTTTTGTCGACTGATGTTAGAAGCTCTTGGCCAATATGAATCTTATCTAGAAGAAGGTCCCGCTTTGTTTTAATGTCCATCACCGAATTTTTGGAAATATTAAGAGGAAGGCCCGTCGAAACAGACCAAGATGCGACGGTATATACCGCGAGCTAATGCTCTTGTCACTAGATAACTTGATATTGATATTCTAATTCTCATTCATAATATCAATCTTCGATAGAGTTTATGAACTGCTTTATGTGTTTTATACTTGTGACTAACTAGGCATTATTTAACATCTTATCATTAAGTTTGTAACTCCATCTGAATTAAGTTTGAACTTCGATGTTCCATATGATATGCGATGGATTTATTAATATTTTTACCTTTTCCAGATCCATTTTACACACGAATGTATGTTGCTTGTGAATATGCTGAGGTTAACATAAGAATTATGTTAGTACTTCATTCTGAGAATATGATTTTCAGAAATATATCAATTGATCAGATCCCTTCCCGATGCTGGAAAATTGATGTATCATTGGCACAACGCCTACAACATCATTGGTGAAAAAGCTCGAAAAATCTTCTCAGATTTATCAGGCCCAACCAGGCAATCGCCTTCAAGATCATGAAAGCCTTTTTCATGGAAATTACAAAAAGATTGAGCGACTATTTGCCTTTCGGGAACGAGCTACTGAGGGCTTCACGATTTTTAAGTCCTCTGTACCAACAGAGTGACCATTATGAGAAATGGGTTTTAAAAATTCATCAAAGCCATCCCTAACATTTTAGGAGATAGCGACCAATCGACATTGCAAGTCGAGATTAAGCTTCATCAAAGTCTGGTAAAAAAACGCCTATGAAAACGATGTAGGAGAATTTTGGTCGAAAGTCGACAAGGTGGGAAAGACACCAACCCTCTTAAAAGTCGCCAAAGCGATTTTTATTTTACCACATGGAAACGCGGAGGTCGAACGTATTTTTTCGGGTCTATCCGATGTAATAACTAAGAAACGTCGATCGCTGGGTTCTGAAACCATAAAGGCGTTGTCCGTCAGTAAGTCTGTTCTCAACAGCAAAAAATTGGACAGCTCTACATTGAAAATAGATCGTCAACTCAGAGATTCATACACGGCATCGCACTCGAAATATGAAGCATGGAAGCAGGAGCAACGAAAAGAACGGGAAGAAAAAGGAAAACAGAAATTAGAAGAACGTCTACGAAAAGAATTGAACGAGGAAATGAACAGAAAAGAAAGTATTCGAAAGCACGCGACTGAGATGGAAGACATCGCAACTTCTCTTAAGAAAAAGGAAGATGAGCAACGGCGACTAACATCTCTTGCAGAGAATGCACTGCAGCAGGCCAGAAAAGCCGAGAAAGACCTGATGGATCTTCGGCAAGAAAAGAATGCATTAGAAATGAAAAAAGAAGCCGCGCGCAGTATAGCACTCGATGTGATTCTAAACAGACATGTACACCAATTCTCAGATTCTTCTATGCCGAGTAACAAATATTCGCGCTTCGACAAAAAAGACTAATCTGTGTAATTCAATGGATTGCTTGCCATTATGAGTTACATAGGCGTATAAAGCAAACTTCTGTGTGTGTTACTATTTGTATAAAGTTATAAAGTAGATGGCGCATAAGTTGAAGTCGTAAGTTTTCTTACCTAGATCGTGCATGTAAACAATAAAATACTAATTATGGAAGATCCATGATCACAATCAAGTATGGTGGGAAAAACATGTTCTATATTCTACAATATCTTATATGTTCTTATTATGGTTTTGTATGCTATTTTATTTTATCAAGTAAAGTTGGGTGTTTCTATTTTCCTGAAAAATTTCCTTTCCATAAGAATGAACATAACACGCCAAACAAATGACACGTGAATATTGCGAATACAAATTAAGCTAATAAAATCTCCAGTTAAAACGCAATCAGTAATTTTACAGATACGTAACTACATATCAAATCCTGTATTTCACTGTCACTGTCCATTTATACATGTTATTATTATTCAAAAGTAATCGCCATGAGACTTAGGAAATGATAAAGAAAAATTAACGTAGTCTCAAAACGCATCAGTTTAATGACAGATGTTTGTCACAGACTTCATCAGGTGCACGATGCAAATGTTCATTTGCATCGTGCACCTGATGAAGTCTGTGACGAAAATTTGTCAATAAACTGATGCATTTTGAGACTACGTTAATTTTTCTTTATCGTTAATATTATTGTTGATATCAATCTTCAGATCTACACACCTATAACATGCGGCATGTCCTTTGAAATGAACAAAAGGAATTAACTTTCTTGATTCTCCTGTTTGAATGAAAGAAGACGAAATTCTCTCTATCATCTATTTTTGTTCGCTGTAAGTGGACTTGTTCCTGTAAACTTATAGTACGTAAACTTGTGTTACCACTTAAATATATACTTGCTCGTAGGTTACATAAAACAAAAATAAACGAAATCAGTGCTGATACGCGAAATCAGCGCTAATACGCGAAATCAGAGCCGATACGCGAAATTGGCGAAATTTCGAAATCCGACCACTGATGTATACCGTACACAGTTTAGCTTGCAATGGTATAAACCGAATCGAATTGAGTCAATTTTGAAATTACCGCTACAAGCCTGTAACTGAAAAGTCTATTTGTCTTCAATAGAAATTACAGATTGAGAGTTTAACACTCTCTCAACACTATGAACGTTCCATAAATCTTTGTTAAGTTTCAGAAACCATCATGTTGAAGAATATACAGTAGATCAGAGAGTTGAGAGGTGTCAGACTGAGTCAGCAGAATGAATTTTGTATAGTGGATGCGCAGGAAGAAGCGAAAATCTTAGGTGAATTGTAATGCTATATATTACAATGGAGTGAAACTTGATAAAATAATTGAACCAATTGATTGATTATGAATCAATCAATCAATTGATATTGGGACATACAGCAATCAATTAATTGATAATTGGAATTGAAAACAATCAATTAATTGATATTGAGTTGAATACAATAAATTAATTGATAAATGAAATTCAGCGCAATCAATTAACTGACATCAATTAATTTTTGATGACCCCTCAATGAGACCGAAAATGAGACTTTCACATAATGATGTACATCCTATGCCTACTACGAATCGGTACGTCTGCCGAGTTCTAGTGAGTTCCTCTTCTTGTCAGACAGGATCAACGAAAAACACATGTAAATCCAATGGGACGCAGATTGCAGTTTTTGGTTTAAATGAAATTTTCTATGTTTCCGTTTATCAACTGGAAAGTATTAAGTCAAGAGCGACAGTTTTTGACATGGAATGTCTTCAGGTCACTTTCTATGTTGTGCATGTGCTATTATCATGCATCTGATCGGCAATGTATGTGAAAATGTGGTTGAATGTAGATAAAGTTGCTCAAAATGTTTGTGTTTGCCGGCATTAAGAGGCTCGCCAAAATTATACGTGTTTAGATTTATAGACAGGGGTGGATGAACATCATAGGAAATGACCTGAAGACATTCAATGCCAAAAATTATGACTCCAGGCTTAGTAGTTTTTGTTTAGTCTGAGGAAACAGAAAATTTCATTTTGCCAAAAACTGCAATCTGGGTCCCATTAGATTTACATGTGTATTTCTTTGATCCTGTCTGACAAGAAAGGCTCTGGTTTGATGGCAATCTGCTGGGCGCGGGTAACAAGATCCTCCGCTATAAAAGATTCATTATCATAATCATCATGCTCCGACAAAATTGATTGCTTGGAACTGTTTGTAGGAGCAATTCCAAACAGGATTACAAAACTCTGCTCACTTAAAACCCGTCAGCAGGTAGTAAAACAATTCCTCCAAAAGTACAGCTTATTTAAAATTGGTGCAGTAAAAGTCAGAAAAATTAGCGTACTTAAAGACTGCTACCTTGCATAACCGATCAGATGTAAATTGTCTACAATTGAAAAATATTCGAATTTCAAATTGAGAAAATTTATGGGCTTATATTTTTCAGTTTAATTATTTTTGTCTGATTAACGATTGTTGTGTTATAGGCTAATGGAGGAGACGCTTGTATTATCTACAGAAACAAGACCAATGCAGGAAAAGGCGAAGCTGTTTTAAATCCTGATCATACAAACTTCATACTGTTCGATGACGGATCAGTAAGGAAGTACAATAGAGAAATCGATTTTCGTGTTGCTTTTGAAAATTTCGTTGCTGAAAAAATTGTCAAGCAAGGGCAGAACAGTGAGTTGCGTTAAAGATTGGTCAATTCTTAAATGGAAATAAATTTTTTTCTATTCAATGCACATTATTGCTCTAGTTGCCCAACTGGAATCTTTACATAGAGCGGCTCCGGAAGAGTCTATTTTCAGATTCTTCCAAAATTCGAGTGCGCCAGACGCTCGATCTATTTTCAGAAATTCTGAAAATATGCACGCCAGTTTGTCGAAGCCAACCATCCAACTCTGTATAGATTCCAAGTCTATTTGTAGGCATTACTTCTGATTGTGATGTGATACAATTATGAAGAGCAAATATTTAATAAGTGGATTTTGTTTCTGTTTACGCACAGGTCTACGTACCTGTCACACTGTTTACGTACCGCTATACTCACGGTATTTGTGTCGTTCACATGTCTATACGTTTGAAGGACAAATGCTAGATTTTCTCGATTTTTTCTGATTTCCACCGGACTCACAGTTTGGATGCCTTCTTCAGTCTATCTAAGTGTATATAATAAGTGTACATAAATCATTGTTTTAAGTGTATATTTTCAGTTTTTAGTATGCTGCGCTTTAATCTAATCAAAAGAGCAGCCCTGAAACGATAATTGAGCATTATACTTGAGTACTCATGTTTCAAAATATGAGCCATCATTGACAAAGCATACGTTTTTGCCTTTGCTACTGTGCTGTTGCTCTGGCTTCTTTACACGGATGGCATTCTGTGCATCTCTAACGCAGGTAGGTCTTTGATAAATTGATGGTAGCTGTATGCCTTGGCGCCTGCGTCAGCGTTTAATCATGAATTATCAGAGTAGTATGTTTATTACAACATCGAATACTGCGGGTATACTAATAGAAGCATCATGACAAGTTCAAGATAACTGCTTTAGTCTGGAAAGATGCCATAAAAGCACACTTCCTGATTTTTCAGTTCACTTATTTGTCATACTACTTTCATTGATAATTAATTATTATTAGCAATTGTGCTTTGATATTGTCATTTTACTGATATTGACATTCGCTCATTTTTATTTGGCTTTAGATCGTCAGTCGTTATCTGAATCTGTGGCAAAATACGAGGGAACACCAATTGTACAGCTTGTTATTGAAGGAGGAAAGAAAAATATCGAAACAACTTACGCTGCAGTGAAACAAGGAACACCTACTATTTTATTCAAAGGTTCTGGAAGATTTGCTGACATGATGTGCGACTTAATTGAAATGAGTTATATTGAAAAACAGTAAGTACCGTAGTTGTAGATAGTCTCCTACCAGATCAGTCGGATCCGATCCGTAACGCCGTGATCCAATGATCAGTAGCAACGGTACAGTGAAAGCGTAATATAGTGTAGCTAGAGAAGTTATATAGCTCTGAGTAAAAAAACGGTTACGACAGTTTGATTTCCTTTTTCCTTTGCAGCCAATTTTCGTAGAATTCGTAGAATTTTCGCAAAATTCGTAGAAACTGATATCTGTTACCCAAATGAACAGCGAAGTGATATATTATTATAGAATAAGTGCAATTTGGTGAATCATGCTTTAGTTGACTGTATGCGTACCTTGCGTACAGCCATAAACAATAAGTATTATGCTCAATTGTAATAGCCATGTGTTACTCATGGTATAATCGTTTTCTTTTAATGATATGCATGATATGTCCAAGTCAGATTAAATCAATCAGTGACATTTAAATTACAGAATTACGCATATTGAAAATGTCTTTGGCTTGTTACTTAAAGCTCTCTGGATAATTGGAAGATGAAAACAAATTATCAAGCTATAAATGCTATTGATAACAAAAGTTGATTACGCTTAGTATTCGGCCAGTTGCAGACAAAATGCAGACTGAAAACCTAGGTGATTTGTAAGCATGAAGTCTCAGTGGCATGTTCCTCATCAGGTCGCTATTAAATCGACGTGAGCATGTGTTGCAAATGATTTGAGTAAGACTCGACCTATTCCCTAGCTATTTCCGATTTCCGATTATCATTGTGAAAATACTGGATCGGTTATCGGATCAGGGATATGATCCGCTGTCCAGAACAGAGTCCTAAGTTGCTGGCAAAAATGATGGTAGTGGGTCTCTATTTGAATTTGAACATGTGTAGCTACTAGGGCTGTATGCTAGCCGCACCTACTCGCACCGGTGCACTGAAAATTATAAAAAGTTTCTCTGAAGCACTTATAAAGTATAGGTGAAATATAATAAGCTTCACGTTCTAGGTTGTCGCATTATACTTACGTAATACATTCCCGAACCATCTGAGACACTTCCTTTTGAAGACGGCCTTGATGTCTTCTATTCCAAGAAGCTGGAGAAGCATAGAAGAAGCGAACTTGTTCTTCAAAGATAGATCCATCATGCAGCGAATCATTCTGCATTCTGCTGTCACCATTCCTGCTCCAGTTCCACTCCGTCCACTGTCGTCTATGGTGTCCCACAAGGCTCTGTCCTGGGCCCAATTCTTTTTGTGTTATACATTGCTGATTTGGCCGATGTCATCAGATCTCATGGATTGCAATTTCATTTTTACGCTGACGATATTCATATTTATGGCTCCTGCTCTCCTTCGGACACTGATTCATTGACACGACGCATGACTTCCTGTATCAATGAAGTTTCAAAATGGCTACACTCTAACTGCCTTCAACTTAACATCGCCAAGACTGAAGTGATGTGGTGCTCTTCACAACGTCGTCAGAATTTGGTTCCTCACCTTCCACTGTTCATAGGCAGCCATTCGGTAACACCAGTCAAGAAAGTCCGCAATCTTGGCATCTGTCTCGATTCGACCCTCTCCATGAAATGCCATATTCAGCAGACAGTTTCTTCGTGTTTCAGCGCTCTTCGCCAGATAAGATCAATTCGTAATTGTGTTCCTCAGTCGGTTTTGTCTACTGTTATAGTCAGCATTGTGCACTCGCGTCTCAATTACTGCTGTAGCTTATACCAGGACTTACCCCTCAGTATCATTTCTCGACTGCAATCGGTCCTTAACGCTAGTGCAAGACTCATCTTCAATTCTCGCAGCGATGACCACATCACGCCTTTGCTTACCTCCTTACAATGGCTCCCTATGCGATATCGCATTGAATACCGACTGTTGGTTATAGTGTTTCGTTGTCTTAATGATGAAGGTCCATCCTACCTCAGAAGCTGTCTCCAGTTGGTTTCTGAACTAAAATCGAGATCACACCTGCGATCATCGTCTCTGATGGCTCTAGCTATACCAACGACGCGCCGTAAAACTATTGGTGACCGAGCGTTTTCAATATGCGCCGCTCGTGCTTGGAACAAACTTCCATTATCAATTAAATCTTCTGCATCCGTCTCGTCATTCAAACGAAACCTTAAGACACAACTACTTTCGCACTGTTTCGAGTGACCCCGTTTCTCTCTCTCTCTCTCTCTCTCTCCAGCATTTCTTAACTGTTTACTTCCACTCTAGTTTCCGATCCAGATGTTATGTCGTAATATGTCTAATTGTAAAGTGGCCTTGTAGTGTCTAACGAAATGCCACTTAAAAATTATTCGTGGAAATAAATGAAATAAATAAATAATTCTTTGCTGATCTTCGACTTTCAAGGGCAATGTTTCACTGTCGTATATCATGCACCTCACACACGCGTCATACACGTGGCCTTTCATCCATAAAGGAGTGGCTCTCGACGTTAGAAATGGTGATACCTCACGAAACTCTCGCCAACCACGGCTGGTATTAATAATACTGACTTAACTAAGTCGCCGACTCAAAATCGTATTAATAATGCAGACTTAACTTAGACGAGAAACTAAGTCGCTGTCAACGTTTTCTGTGAAGTTTTGAAAGTCCGTGCACTCATACACAGCTTTTTTATTCATTGAAATGTGAGTGACTCAGGCTACGTCACGGAATTCCCTTGGTACGCCAATAAAAATTCATCTTGCTGTGACAGTACGATTCCAAGTCACCTCAACTTTCAAAACTTTTAAATCGTTCGAGAATGTCCCCGAAAAAGAGAAGACCAACGTTCTCACAAAGTGAAGAATTGGCAATTAAAGAGGGCTACCTCGATCATAAAGAGATAATTGAGGCTCCATTTTCTAATAGTGTGACAAAGATGGACAAGGATTGTGCATGGGACAAAATTACAGAGAGGGTCAATTCAACCGATGATTGCCAACAGACAGTTGTGGAAATAATGAAAAAATTCAAAAACATGAAGCAGAAAGTGAAAGAACGAGTGGCAAAGGAAAACAAATCTGCGTGTGTGACTGGTGGAGGACCTCCTATTTATGAAGTAAGTAAAGCATTTGATGAGTCCTTTCTGGAATTGCATGACCTAAACGCTAATTAAAGACCAATTCATTTTCAACCTAACAGTCTACCTTTCAGTAATGTACGAGTAATTGTACAAAGTATTAGATAATGACTTCTACATGTAAGGCAGGGTTCCTACGCATTCTGAGTTTCAAACTTCCCTGATATTTCCTTGATACTAAGTAAATTGATTTTACCACTTATTCATCATTACGGGCAAATGTTCTATAAAATATTGCGTTAAGGACCTGTCTACCGTACACACATGATAAATTCTTAACGATTGTAAAATTTGATCGGTCTATGGTTCAATAACGTCCATCCAATACTTTAAAAATGAAAAATGTATCTAAAAATGCATCTTGCAATGCATATGATACCGGTAAATATCTGCATACCTACAGTAATATTCGTTTAACTCGTAACACATTTTGACAGTTAAAACGGAAAATTTAAGGTATTGGCGCTTAAAACTCAGTTGCCTATATATAAGCTTATGCTATGCGTTAATTACTCATTTTATATGTCTATTGTATTGCCTTTACGACAATAGTTATGTATTCATGTCAAATTAAGCATGTCAAACAAGTGCGCATGAAGGCAAAACTGGTTAACAGAGATTCCTGTTTTCGATAGGTTATAGAATTTGGGCCATTCACTCGATTTCAAGATTCAAAAGTAAATGAATAGGACGGTTAGTAGCTTCTCTTTGAATTGTGATGCGTCTACCGAATCTGAACGTATGTGGACCAATAAAGTTATCCTATCCTATCCTATTCCCAGACAAAATTTCCCTGATGAAAGGGAGCACGGTGTCCCCATTTCAACATTCAGACTCAAAAAATATACCATCGGCCAAACCTATTTTTTCGTGATCCATGACCCATTTGAAGTGTATAATCGCAAAAAGGAAAATTTTTTAATGCTCAGATTTTTTTTAAATGGCCAATTTTCAAAATGGCGGCTATTTTTGTTATGTGTGTCCTCTTTTCTTCAACTCAACGCATTTCCGAGACAAGGTAGCCGTCATAACACTATATATTGTTGTAATGCATCCATAAAATACTTGAAGGAATTGTCAAGTACTGTCTGCATAGGTGACATATCTATTTTATGAGTAGTACGTGCTAGTTTTACCACTATTTTGCAAAAATAGAAAATATTTTTGAGTCTGTTTTTTCATGCAATGAAAGATTTCGCTATAGCCATACACGATGCATGAAGCATGGTACATTTGCATTATCTATCGGAAGAAGTACTGACCATTCAGTATTCGAGTATCAAATCATATTAAAGGATGAGAGAAAGGACTTTTTTATCCATATTTTGCTCAGAGAAGACATGTTTCAATAACAAGATTAACAAGTTAATTCTACCAAGCCACACTACCAGGTGCTAAAACGAAATTCATTTATAATTAGAAAATTCATAAATGCAAGCTATTGTATCTGCATACAGCAGACAACAATTGTTTGCCATAGTTATTGTTCTCAGTGCTGCGGATTTTATAGTTGTCCCACACACGCTGAAAATCATAATGGACGGATTCTGAAGTTTGCTCGCTCCATGGCCCAAGACCTTGGTTGCCATTGAAGGAGCAGAACTCAGTAATGTGAAAAATCACGGCATGGATCTTCGGTGTGATTGGGATCTTCAACTTAAGATAAGATATCTTGAATAATTCGATTTTTGTGGCATAGTCAGCATCCAAGGTACTTCCATAGCATGAGTCGATGACGTCTTTGAAACGCCTGAATGCCTCAACAAATACAATTTGATTATTCGGAACCATTTGCTCTAGAACATCAACATTCGCCAACAACTTCCTGCTGGCATTCCCGGTGAAACTTCCTCCATGCAGGCCTTCTCTTTGGATACCACAGCGTAGCAACCACTCGTCAGCCTGTGGCCAAAGTTTTCGCAAAGCCGAGAATATGGTATTTACCGGTCCTGTGAGTAAATGTAGTTCAGGTGGGGGAACGAGAGAAATAACTGTGGTGATATCGGATTTACCACAAAACATTGGAGGATGAACGACGTTACCGTGATATTTTGCCTTTTCTTTCACTGCGCCATCGTCATAGTAATTCCAAAACAGTTTCCTCAGAGTACCGAGAGTTCTCTGATTTCCTTTGCAATCGAGTCGATCTTTTTTGATATCGCACCATGAGCATGGATGCACACTGCTATGTGACATCAGACCGAGCAAAATATTGCATAATTTTAGGTCAGTGGCAATCGTAAATTTCCGGTTGATCAAATGAATGCCGACATTGATCCACAACTGTTTTAGATTGTAGTAGTTCTCGGGTACTTCAGGAACGATGCCTATAATGAAGCAACGTTTGACTCCTGAGTCTTTGAATTCCGAACGCCTTGATGTGCCTGTTGCATCATCTGACGGATCGAAGATGGAAAGACAACATTTTATAAAACCACCTCCGCCATCGATGCCGATCTTTATCAAAGCAGAGTCATTGTCAATACCTCTTTCTCGAAGAACAAAATCGACGAAAACGTTCAAATCACGACAAATAACTGCCCATTCTTCTTTTGAATCGTCGTCAGATTTTTGGATCTTGAATGGCAGTAATCGACGGTCAAAGAATCCATCCAATGAATGATTCAGTTCAAATAGTTTGTCTCTAAGACGACGCTCTACAATTCCGGAGTTAGAATTTCGTAGATCTTGTGATAGCTTGTTTACTTTTCGAGTGCTTAAATAAAGTCTTTGTTGAATTTTTGTAAAAGTACTTGCCTGAATAATAGGACTTTCTAGGCTTTTTCTCTTCGGCGGTATTCTTCGATCGCAGTTTCCCAGCGTGGCTAGCGAAGTGGATTCGTTGATGGTTCTACTTGCAACTCGCTGTTTAGTTTGTTTTGAATGGGAATCCAACAAAGATTCAACGTCGTAAACTCTTGCCCGTCTAGAAGAGCACATTTCAACTGAATGGTTACTTCTCTATATATCTTTGCAAAACAACGTCCACATATTTTGAATTGTTCTACAGGTGGAATCACATTTGTTTGAGGTCGGCCTGATTTCCGTTTCAATTTAACTGCATCTTGTAGGCTCATAAGTGCAACAGAGCAAATTCTACACTCACATTTCTTGCAGGATCGAGTGTTTGTTTGACGTCGCGGATCGTAGTCATCTGGTAGAAAAAAGTCAACACTGTCCCCTTTACCTTTCTTCAGTAATAGCATGTTACAACCTCCACAAACGCCACTGGGAAAATCATGATTGTCTATGTCAAAGTGTTCAATTAAATGTTTTAGTACGATAGAAATTTCTTTAGCAGAAGGATTTCTCGACGCTTTCCGGTAACAAACGATGCATACTCTCTTCCGTAGTTTTTCGTGTGTTTCATCTAACGCCGTTGCCATTTTGATCGTAAATGAAATCAAAAATTTACCAGTGAGCGACAATTCAATTCCTATGTTATATTTATACGATAACGTATAATAACGTATATATATAGCCATAACGTACATGTGTATGACCATGGATATCTTTGGTATGACTCATCAATCAGTTTCAATCAATCACGATGCACTAGCAGTTTAATGAAGAAATCGAACAATGCTATTACCGCACGCAACATAACGAGTCAAGACAATAGATATTTTATGGCTTCTATATCTTTATAGAAGTAAAGAGTAAAGAATATAATAAATAGAAGTATGAAGCGGAGAATTCTTTACCCTCTAAACTCTATATCACACTTGCATGTTATATGGTGGCTTTACTAATGACTTTATGTAGCCGGTAATCTGAAACAATGAGCCTTTTCCGAGTCTGCTCTAGACGTTGAGAAAAATGATCTTGTTGGTCTATTATGGTGACAAAACATAACATGAGATGTGAAGATAAGACATGTCATAGAAAAAAATACGATGATAGAATAAATGAGATGACAAAAGACGCTCGAGATTTCATTTGATAGCTATAAAGGATAGGTTTTGAAGATCATTATCTACATTTGTAAATTCTTATATTCTGAGCTTCAATTACTTTTGCAATTTCAATAGCTGCGGGAAATTTCTGATTTAATAAATGAATGAAATTATTTTCTATTTTTGCAAAATAGTGGTAAAACTAGCACGTACTACTCATAAAATAGATATGTCACCTATGCAGACAGTACTTGACAATTCCTTCAAGTATTTTATGGATGCATTACAACAATATATAGTGTTATGACGGCTACCTTGTCTCGGAAATGCGTTGAGTTGAAGAAAAGAGGACACACATAACAAAAATAGCCGCCATTTTGAAAATTGGCCATTTAAAAAAAATCTGAGCATTAAAAAATTTTCCTTTTTGCGATTATACACTTCAAATGGGTCATGGATCACGAAAAAATAGGTTTGGCCGATGGTATATTTTTTGAGTCTGAATCATGGAGGAATAGAGGTACTGGAGTGGACACAGAAATAATGCACGTACAAGTGGAGTCCTAAATTATTTTATCACAATTTTGTAGTTGGTATTCTAGGACACATTTTGAAATTAATTGTCATGCCTGCATTTGTTATATACCCTACATACATACCCTTCCACATATGCTTACATGTCCTAGTAATACATAGTAAATAATAATGTCTTATCCAGCCTAATTGCATACTTAACTGTTTACATCATTATATATTTTTTAGTTTTTTTTGTTCTCAATTTTCATATCGAATACGGTAACAATATAGGACTTAATAACTATCAATCAGTTTTTCAATGCTGGTATGTTTGGATTGTCTATAGAGAGAGAAATACGACGGTATTGAACTAATTCTTTATTTTGCAGTGCTAGAAATCAATTTATTAATTTTTCTGAAGGTCGAAGCAGTGAGAATTTGGGAATCAATATTTCGTAAGAAGTTCTTTCTGAGACAGTTACAAGATATGTACAAAACATGCTTCAAATGAGCACATGCTGCCGGTGACGGAATGTCTCTTATCAAAAGGTGATGCAAAATTTTACAAAATGTTCTATGATGACTAAAACTCATAAACAATTTTGCGTTTTCTCCGCTCGTCAAGACAACAAAAGCTGCCGCCGCTGCTGAGCAAGTAAACAGGATTGTATCTTGGGGATGAGTCCAACCTCCACGATTCAAATTATCAAAATGAGAAGTGTCAACAAGGAGACTTGTTCGGGAGGCTGAAAACACTGACACGAAACAAAGCTGGTTATGTATCCCGCGACAATATATTATGTCCTTCTCGAGACATCGAAGATCATTGAAAGAAAGTCTTCCATCTAACATTTCAAGAAGCACCACTTCTTCATCAGACATCGGCGTACCAACGTCGCTGGCATCTGTGTTCTCATCAGAGAAAAAGTCTGACAGACTCATGCCTTCCTTTAAAAGCATGATCACTTTGATTCGCTTCTCATTGTACAGAAGATTCCGGATGGAGATAAAGTATGTCCCACCAGATCCCTGACGATACCATGAAAATCTAAAAAAAAAGTATGAAGTTATTCTTAAATATGAAAATGTCGGTTGGCGCAACTGCCGATCGCCAAAAGTAGGCATGCGCATATAACTGCGATGAATATCGACGCCGATTTGGAGAAATTGACCTCAATTTCAACTGTTCCAAAATGAAATCTAGAAAATCATCGTCTATCTTCTCGTCAAGTGTTTTGATACAATCATACAATTTTTGATGCACTCCTGTGTCAAGCAATTCCGTTTTGTTCTTGATTACAGTAAGACAATTTGATAATTCAGTGAAGTATGTTACATGCTTACTGACACTAAGGAGATGATTGAACTCTTCGGCATTTATAACGTAGTTTAGAATATATCCATTGAAAGTAAAGTCAGATGAAATCTCCATGCGACCAAGTATCCTGTGATGCTGTTCATCGTTGATATAAATAGTCAATAATTCATCGTCACGGAGAGCATAGGATGAATTCGGATGAGTTTTAAGACGTTTTAACTCAGATTCTTCAAAGTTGATTTTTCTCTACTTGGGTTTGTATCTGTAGAGCTGTAATCAAAACATGATGTGTCGAAATGTAGTGAACAAATGCGCGTCGAAGGTGATATTCTAAAGTTGGCGCGAGGAATGGCTTTCTCAAACAATTTGTAGTCGGCCTCGGGAATTCGAAACAGATGCAAGTTACGTGCTTTCTTCGCTCCATACCCAGTCCTACAATTTGGAACACAGCAGCGATTCGGCATTTACAGTGGATGTAACGACGGTTTTGATGGCGTAGCGGTCGTGGCGAAAGGCACAAAAAAACGTAGTCGGTGATCAAACACAAGACAGATGCAAAATGCTTGCGTTCCTGTGTATTCTATGTCACTCGTAGCATGTGACGTCACACATATTAAGGAGCAAATTTCATAATCACGTTTGCAAACACATAACAATGTTTATATTGTTATGTGTAATACTATTTATTACATTGAATTAATATAAAATTAATTTAAATGATTAAGTTTTTCAAACTATGTCGAGAAAAAGCAACAAAAACACATATATGGATCTATAATGGCGTTTCATCACGTGCAGGTATTATCCAATCACACGTTAGTAATCAGAATAGTTTGTTTCTGAATTTTCTGGTTATCTCCACGTCTAAAAATGATTATAACAACTTTGTTACTTATAAAATTACTAATATAACTGATATGTATAATTAAATGACTCTGAAATAATGAATTTAAATGGACTCCACTTGTATGACCTTGACTTGATATAGATCCTGTGTCTACTCCAGTACCTCTATTCCTCCATGGTCTGAATGTTGAAATGGGGACACCGTGGGAGTGTGACAAATTTCCGTGATATTTCCAGGTCTGGAAAAAATTTCAATTTCCCTAATTTTTTCCCTGACGTAGGAACCCTGGTAAGAACGGTTGATATAATTGTCATGTAATGTTATCTTTACTAACTCTGTTCATCAATTTAACAGATCTGGATATTCTCAACCAAGTTGTGATCGTATTTGTAGGTCAATATTATGTATACCGTAAAAACTTAAGTATAAAAAACAAAATTATTGTAACTTAATGGTACCACTTACTGTAACCAATGGAAAGTTAGGCCTATATTTTTACTATGCATCTTTTCAGGTTGCTGAGGATGAAGAGGAGTTCGCGAGATCACTGCGCAATAACCCTTCCATCAAAGGTATTGACGGCTCCATAGAATCGTCATCTCAAGTCATTAGTCAGCATCCCTCTAAAAGACGACTTGCAGGATCTGCATGTACGACTGCGTCACAGGTATCGAAATTACAAATCCAAGTACTGCGGCTGCAAAAAGGTAATCTACAATTAGAGCGGCGTAAGCTGCTTCTGGAAATGCAGAATCTAAAGCGGAAGAAACGGATCTTTTTAAATGGTGCAACCCAAACTGAACCAAATATAGTTTTTGACAATGGAAACTCTTATCGTATTATGTGAATCACTTTTGTAATTAATAAGCTTGAACATATGGAATTGAATAGCGTTTTTTCCTTTTATCATACACACATGCATATGAAAAAGAATTTTTATTGCCATGAAAATCTAAACTTATTGTATGTATGTATATTCTTAAATCTTTCACTAATCTTATTTTGTTTCATGAAAGAAGGCCTATTGCAAACTAGATATTATTAACAAATTATTGATTGTTGAATTCCGGAATGCCTATATGATATTAATATAATGTCCACTTGTGACTAGAGTCCCCTATGATTAGTTTTACGAAGATAAATTCATTTTACATAACTTCTGTCTATCGTATATAGAATTCATGATGTCCTTTATCGTTTCTCCGTGCGTAGTTCATTAAATGTGACAAATACATCAAAAGTATAAATTCAATTAGTAACACACCAATTGTATCATTGAATATTATGATGATATACATTCCCAGATTGTGATACATTGAACATTTTAGGAGAAAAAAGTATCTATCAGAAACTGTCGCATGGTTGTGCCGCTCCGAGTGCGCCCATCATCTGCAGTAGCGAATTGATCATATTCCTCACTGTCAACTTCATCATCCTCGAATTCTGGCATATTCATGTCTATTGCAATGTTATGGAGAATCATTGCCGATAAAATTAAGGTTGGAACCTTTTCTGTTGGTACACGCATCTCATCGTGAAGAATACGGAATCGTTTTTAAGCATTCCAAAAGCACACTCAATTGTTACTCTCGTTCTTTTATGAGAAGTGTTGTAGTTTTCTTCACTCTGACTCCTTGGAATGGAGACTGGAGTCATCAGCCAATTTCTACAGGGGTATCCACTGTCACCAAGTATAATTGCTTGTTTTCTGCCTGTCTCGAAATCATCCCACAGTTTTGTCTGCTTCAGAACAAAACTATCGTGGCAGCTGCCGGGCCAACGAATTGATGCGAAGGTAAACTTTCGATTTGTATCACAAACAGCGCAGACGTTTATTGATGGATAGTATTTTCTATTGATATATGCATTGGGATCTTCACGTGGCTGTTGAATCCGGACGTGTGTTCCGTCTATTGCTCCCACTACACGAGGAAATTGTGCAATTTCAAAGAACTTAGCTTGAGTCCTTGAGGTGTTGTCTGGCCAAACGATGAACTCGTCTTTCTTAGCGATTAGAGCATTGCATACGCGGGTGACACACAAGCTAACCGTAGGCTGACTCAGATTTAAAGTATCAGCAACAGTAGCTTGGAGGGAAGCACTTCCCAAATAGCGTAAAGCTGCAAGAATTTGAATTTTAGGGGGGATTGGTTGTCCTTTGCTTGTCGAACATTTCAGATAATCGAATAATAGGTCCGTTAGGAAGTCAATGCCACCTGAAATAGAAATGGGTGGTCGAATAACAGCTTACAACTGTGTTTAAGTCATTCACAGGCTACATGAGTGACGTAATGTACTCTAGGTAGTAAATACCAGTTCGAAGTATTAAATTGTTTAGGAAATGTAGGCCTAAGTAATACAAAAACAAAATTCTTCATGAGAAACATGGTAGCTTGGCGATTATAATGATACAGATACATAATTGTCCATATAGCACAAGTCCTTGACAAATGATAACTTGTGTCTGATGCATGGCAAGGTAACGCAAATTCTTTGACTTGAGACTCATTTTAGGCCTACAACATGTATAGGTTTAGCTGTTATAATTTTTTCTGATGAATTATAATAAACTTATATTTTAATGCAAAAAAAGAACTATTACAAAATTCCCACAAGAATAAGCTGCTATAATCGTATTCATGATTTAAGTAACAATATAATAATAATAATGATAATAATAATCAAGACTTTATTGATGTACAGGCTCAGTACATGCATTACATGAAAAAATCACAAAAACTACAAACACAAGAAGGCTCAACAAGAAGAAGAATACAAAAGGAAATGAAAGATCTTTTTAGTCTTTTTGTGCGCGTATGTGGAGGTCTTAAATTACAGGAGTTTCTCGCAGTTTTGAGTCGGTGTTCAAAAAGTTCTTGGAGCGGGTGCTCTGAATTATTGAGGACACTTGTGAAAAGAGAATGGCACATCTTCTCGGCTGCCTCAAAAAGTGATACATAAACAAAATTAGGATCATTTATAATTCTGATAACTCGTTTTTCAACTCGTGATAACTTCTCTTTCAGATAATATGGAATATTACAGAAACAGGGGTACGAATACAGTATAACAGATCGAATGAGTGCCTCGTATGTTCTGAAGATGACACTCGAGGGACAATTTGCACGCTTAAGGTTGTAAATAATACACATTCTCGTAGACACTTTCTTGATGATGGAGTCAATATGAAGATTCCACTTCATGTCAGCGGAAAAGGTCAACCCTAGTATTCGCATGTTCTCCACTTTTTCGAGGTTAGCGTTGTTAGACGTAATGTTTCCGAGGACTAAGTCTCTTCGGGTGACGATGTCCATGAGATGGCATTTTCTAAAATTTAGGGGTAGTTCAATATCGGTGGCCCACTGGTTGATATGTTCCCATTCGAGCTGTAGTTTATCTTCGGTTTCTTGACGAACAAAGTGTAAAAACGTCAAATCATCCGCGTATCTCACAATTGAGGAGTTGTCGCACACGGGCCGGATGTTGTTGGTAGCCATGATAAATAGGATAGGCCCCAACACACTACCTTGTGGGACACCACTTGTGCAAGGTTTCCATGTTGAGACCTCACTTCCTATTTTCACTCTGTTTGCGGTCTGATAGAAAGTCTCTAATCAATGCAATCGATTGGACAGGTAGGTAATTAGTACAAGGTCTACGGTTATCTTTATATAGGCTAATAATCGTACTCGTAGGAAATCAAGATAGAGATAAACTGACTCGGCTGCCTCTCCTTGATTTTTGTCGTCGGCCACGACTTGGGCGAGCTGTTGAGCCACTTCAACAGTCATGGCTTCATCCGCGACTTCCACTTCATCTTCCATTGCCACCCAGTTGAGGAAGAGCTCCTCTGGCACGTCTTCTGGTATCTCGATCATCACGTCTTGGGTATGTTGAACTTCGGCTTCCTGATCTTTGGAGAACCATCGTTTGCGCCAGCAATTAATGACGGTCTCCGTTTTCATGGCCTTCCAAGCGGCAGCCAGCATTTCCATGGCCTGAAGCATGTCCACCTTCTTCACCACCTCATGATCTGGGATGTTGTCGTCGTCTTCCATTGTCTCGATCAGTTCTAGGATCCTCCGGCGGAGATTTGTTCGGAAGATTGCTTTCATGAACAATCACACTATCCATAAATTGTTTTGCAGGAAGTAGTATTTAAAAGGAATGCATTGGTTTGAGTTTTTCATTAATAAATGTTTGGTCTCTTTGGTCTGTCTACAATAGACGCTGGAAGTTTTCGGTATTTGAGCAGTAATAAAATCGGCATTACCACTATTGCCGGTAATAAAATTAATATTATAGAACTTATTTTCATCTCACGAATTTTAAAGTTACAAAATCCATGCATGCGGGTACGTCTGCCCAAAATACAATAATAACTTATTAGACACGACAAATTATCGACAACTTCAATGATTTTCGCTCTGATGAATGTTTGTGCGAATGAAACGCGTACAGTGTTTTGTCTCATTTCACACCTGTGTTGTGTGAAACTAAAAAATACCATAAGTGGAAAGCGCTCTCTCCGCTTCGGCTTAAGAAGGTGGTCGTCAATAGGTTGAGGATGAAATCCAAGCTCACTACTCTGTTCTGTAGATGAAATTTTGCTGCAGACTGCATTGAAGTTACTAGGATCACCATCTTCTCACGGATTGTTTGCAGCGATTCTGGTATAGCTCCTTCCAATTTTCTTCCCTTGTCTTCATCGCTTCAGAGGATGTCTTCGCTTTCTCTGTCTTGTCTTCTTTTCCTTCAAAAGATTCACGATTGATCTTGGAAATTTGTCAGTCATCCTCTTTTTCGGTGCAGTGCACTTCAATCTCGTCACAAATTTTCAACACTATGTCTTCACAACAATTATCATCTCGAGCCTGACTGGAAGGTCATGAATATATTGCAACATAACCGACTATTTTGTGTAGCGATCTTGAACTTCTCTGTTCGATGGCTTGTTTTCTTTGCATTGCGGTTGGCATCTGTTCGCAATGCATGAAGTCGATCGGTGCATAATAGGCCTATCCATTAAAAAGGCAAACTGTTATCTGCATTAGGTTTTAGAATATGAATAAAATGGACATTCATATTGGAATATATTTTTGATAGTGTAGGATAAGGCTAGATTTGGATATCAATTACACCTGTCAAAAGCAAAAACTATCTATTAACCGGCGTGTCAGCCATCAATCGATGTAGTACAACCTCTTCATCTTAACTTTCTGAAATCGTGAATAGTTAAATTTGTCAAACCTGTCATCTCATTTGCGATAAAGACAAAACTAACGGATCAAATACATGAAGAGATTGATTCATTCGTTCGAGCTCCAGCCTATCAGAGATGAATTTGATGAAACTTGGTCCAAATTCTCGTCAATCCGCAAAATTCAAATATCCAAGCATTATAAAAAAATTGGAAACGCAGCAGAAAAATTAACAGGTATTTGGGAATCCTTATACCAGTTTTCGGCATTGCGGAAAAATAGAAAATACCGGTAAAACCAGTAGCTGTAATAGCGACATACTACCGATATAACGACCCCTACTTGTGCGTCTAAGCGATGCACTGGACAGAATTGGAACCGACACCTTTTCGGCAAGTACTGCAAGGAAACTTAAGTCGAATTGAAGAGCCTAAGTGGACCACCAATTCTTCCCTTGTGTTCATAGCTTCAGAGGATGGTGGGTATTTGTGTGGAGAGCATGATTTTCCTTTTCTTTTCAACTTTCAAGCCTTTCTTCGACAGGCAATCCTTCCATGTTTTTTAATTTTTGATGAAGTTCCGTCTCCCTCTCTGCCACCAGCAGTAGGTTATCATCATAAAGCGCCTCGAAAGGATGACCACCACCTATTTAGGAAGAGATCGCATCCATTACCAAAGCAAATAGCAATGGACTCAGTACTGACTCTTGATGAAGTGCAGAGCTCACGCTGAAGGGTTCACTGTATGCTGAGTGCATATGTACCGACATTGATGCGTTGTGGTACAGACTCATCACTGCATTCACCAACCACTCATCCACATAAGCCTTATGAAACCTTATGACCCTATGAAAAGCCTTTTCGAGGTCCACGAAAGTGAAATAGATCTTCCGGTTCTTTGCCAGATATTTCTCTTGAAGCTGTCTCATGATAAAAATAGCGTCAATCGTACATCTGCCTGGCATGACGTCAAACTGTTGGAAATTTCTGTAATAAGAATCTTGGTCAGTTGCCCTGGGCCTCGTAACAGGAACAAGCTCTCAAATATTTTACATCACATAGGTACCTAATGAACACCAAAACCGAACCGCTTCATTATCTGCCGCAGAGAACGAAAAATCGTAAAGCAATGTGAAATTAAGTCAAGGTTCCCGTCAAGGGTCCTACACAGATCCCGTCATGCTTAGCTCTAAAGTAGCCGTAGGATTGCAAAAGAATTAGTCAAGTTACGACCATTTGATTCATGTCTGTCGGTGAGAACATGTCACCCGGTCCACCTACCTTCTTAATGACGAATTTCAGGTTATATTGCATATTGTTCTTGTATTAATTATACTGATTATATGATTAAGTTTTAGAACATATTGATGCCTTCCATAATGCAGGACTGGTGCGAATCGGAATGGAGTTGAAGGATTAAAGAAAATTGACGAGAAAATAGAGGCTCGGTTGAAGAAGGAAAATATGGCTTGGAGCTCGGATGAGGAGAAAGTTAGCTGCCTTGATATGCTATATAAAATGTGTACTGACTATCGAAACATGTTCACAATCTCCCTTGTTGAAGGTGTTGGCATCAAACTTGATAAGGCAATCTTATTAGCCGTAATAAAAAGTAAGTTTCCAGTGAGAGTGTAATCTTAAGTACGGTTTACTTTTTATGCACTCGATCCTGCAAGCTGTAAGTAAATGGCTGTAATGCAAATTATTTATAGTAACAATTATTTAGCCACACGTCTTCTATATACTCATTTTTAACCGCATGGTTGTATTCCAAAGATCTTAGACTTTTGATCTTACCGTAGATATATGTATTTTTATATTGCGTATTTTAGAAGTGAGATGGATTAAAAGTAGAATAATTGGAAGGAAGGAGATACGAAGCAGTTTAATCGTACACTCTTGATATTTCATTCTGATGTCATGCCATGCTGCATAGTGAAACACAGAAATATATAAATAATAGTAATTCTAGAACGGAAATATAGCTTCGTGCAATACACAACAACGGCACAAAAATCGCACGCAGTTTCACTTAAAAAGCACATGTCAACGACTGCATGATTGGGTTAGAATCAGTCACATGTGTAATTCTAAGCTTTTCCAAAGACATTGTGGTGCATTTACGAAGACCGGAGAACAGTAAAGAAAAATCGAACGTACGTATGCAAAGTATGCCTTACGGAGAGCCTTTGAGAGGCAGCTGATGCAATTCTCTTGATGTGCACGTTCCATCTTAGATCGTCACTGATATGTACACCCAGGATCTTGACACAGTTTGTAGTTTTGATCGTGGATCCGTTGTTGGTTCGCAAAGGTTCAGGATCACCAAAGCCCCTCTTCGTAACTACAGATTGTTTCATAAAAAATGGATCACCCTTAAACATCGCCTTAACTTCAACTTTGTCTAACTCCGACAAACTTGAACAAATTTCTCTGAAATTTGGAAGATATGTCAGTTGTGCTTATTAATATCATTGTTGGAAATTTCAAGCATGAATATTGAGTTGTTTTCCTGTTATAGATAAAAAAAGTAGTAGATAATTTGATCTTCATTTAGCAATGTTACACAAAATCACACCTCACTCTTATAAAATTACATTTGTTTCCTTTGTTATGTAATATGTTGTTCTGCAAGCCAAAAGCTATCAAGCAAAACAAAAATAAAGAAAATCGGTCAATCAGAGCCAGTATAGCACCATTATTCATCAACAATAATGTAACTACTACATGTGATTAACTGGACTTCATGTTCCATAGCTTCCTGACTTCGTTGCGGTGGGGTTGGCAGCACTCCTGATTGCTTTCAGCTAGAAATCTATCTCTTACCGGTTGAAAACAATACAAAGCACAAATGAACAATAACGAGATCGCATTCACAAAAGGCAAAGTCCACGCAAAACATCCAAACGTAGAGACCGCCTAATTTTGAGATTTGTTAAAGTTGATCCAAGTTTCTCGTTAACTGAGATGGCTGCACTAGTCTCGTCTATTTCTAAGTCCACTTTTCGTAGAAGACTTATTGAGTCGAATTTCAAGAGCTGTAAGAGGCCCTCTCAGATCGAATTATCAGATCAGCATACAAAAAGACGTCTCAGATGGGCAATGAGTCATTGTCACTGGCGAAATCAATGGGATCGGGTTGTCTGGTCTGATGAGGCATCAGTCCGTCTGAAGGATAGTGATGGTCGATTGAGATTATGGATAAAATCTGATCAGGAAATTCCGAGACATTTACATCGTCCCCGGGTACAAGGTGGTGCGACTCTACTGATTTGGGCTGGCATTTGGACCAATGGCCGCTCTGAACTTCACATACAGCAAGGAACCATGAATTCTGAACGCTAAATATTAGCTTCTTAAGAACAGTTACTGTATCATAGCTTATCAGATTATATAAGGACATTTAAATATATTAGGGACATGAAATAACATGAAAAATGCTTTCTGTATCATACTTATGTTTTATTTAGTCAAATTTTAGGATGATCCACTTTTTATGAAACGGACTGTATATTCACCACAGAACACTTCATGAAGTTAATTGGAAGCCCAACCGCAGTAGACCATGAATTCAAGTGATCCCACTCGAGTTGGAGGGTGTCGTCATCGGCACATCGTAGTGATTGCACGATTGTCAAGTCGTCGGCATATTTAATTATGGTCGAGTTTGGTTGCTGCGAAGAAAAACTGTCGATCACCATGCAGAATAAAATCGAGCCGATGACACTTCCTTGGGGTACCGCGCTTGGCGAACCGAACCACTTGCTCAAGGTGGATCCAATCTTTGGTGGATACAAGCTTTGCATACACTGCTGTTTGACGGAGAAAGTTGACATCAAGACAGTAAAATAAATAATAAAAACATAACAGTAAAATAACAAATAAATAATTTGTTTGTATTATATTTCGGGTCTAGTAATAGGCCGGAGTGACTTCAACTCCGACTCCTACTCCAGGAAAAATGATTGGACTCCGGGACTCCGACTCCACATCCCTGCTTGGCAGCACGTCGATTCTTCAATGAATAACACGATAATTGTTAGTTAACATGCTACATTGCAATAGCGAAAATCGGTTGATATTCCAGTGTAGTAAGCAATCCTATTAGTTAGGAAAATCGCTTTTAAGTTATTGCTTGGATGATTTAGTGTGATGACTGCTTCACAGAGAGGTTCAGTTTTGGAGCTAATGAGACATCTCCGATGATTCATGGGAAATTACACATTTCAAGTGGCGTTGGTACGATGATATTTAACTGGCATTCAAACTGCTTGATACATCTGATCTTCTCTTCCATCGTCAAAGAGCAGAAGCATTTATGTCTGCTTGGTTGGCGCTCGACTGTGATCGATTTAACTGAAATGAACGGGTGATGAAATGTCACTATGTCAGATATCTTTTCTATTGTTAGATGTGTGTTGGCACTGCATTGGATGCTTTTTCCACGATTTATTGTGAGAGAGTCGAAAGGATATCGCCTCCTGGCAGATATATTTCAGAAATTGAACGACCTGAGCCTTCGCCTTCAAGGAGAAAACATGGATCTTATTTAGACCAAAACCCACATCGCGAATTTCATGGCCAGGCTATCCCTGTTGAGGAAAGTATCCAAAGGGATAAATTTAACCAGCTTCCCCGTCTAAACAAAGAAAATGTGAGCACTGAAGATGTGGAAGTGTATGCCGATCCCGTCAAGATGTTGAGCGAAGACTTTCAATTGAGATTTGATGATTTACTTCAAATAGATATACGCCGATGGATCACCTATCCCTTTTCATGTGAAGTGGAATTAGCGGAACCCACTTTGCAAGAGGACATGATTGATTTGTAGCGCGATTCTGAAGTAAATGGATTGTTTGAAAGCAATGATTATATCAAATTCTGGTCATCACTTGGGAGAATCAAGTATCCTAAACTATTTGGCGAAGCTGAGCATTTACTGACAGCTTTATCATCATCATACCTTCTGGAGCAAGGCTCCAGCTCCGTTGATTATATTTTGTCGAAATCAAGAAGCAGGCTCAACGTTTGTGACAGAGGTGACGTACTATCAAAACCGTCCAGTATCGAGTCGAACATCAAAGGCCTTGTGTCACAGCACCAACCTCAAGGAAGCCATTAATATCACATAAACAGATTATGCTGCATGCAAGTGAGCGATCACTGCTATGCTTGTAAGTAAGCCTCCATATACATTAGGCTTACATGCAGTAATTGTATTCTTGCTTTAGTGATTAGATCAGTTATTCTGTAAGATTTTCACTATCGTTTTCTATCAAATCATTATTTATTTTCAAGTAAATCATAATAAAATTAGGCCTATATTCATGCAGTTCCGATCAGAAGAGTCATTGCTACGGGGAAACCCCATTAAAGTAGTTTGAATTAATAAAATCGTGATATTTCGTAGTTTCCATAATCATTTATTTATGGTACAAAGACGAAACCATACACATGAATCACATTTTACTTAAATATTCAGTTATCAAGCATTTCTTGTTAGATTCCATTGCTCTGCTAGCATTGCTACATTAAAATTTTTCTTTCTTGTCGGTTAGGGAAAAAGAAGAAATCAAATTTCTGGCTCAAAACCAATGACAATTAACAATTTTTGAGTTGCAGTAGAGAAAGTGTTTTCAGGTTCACGGTGAGCAGCCGAAGAACTTATCAGGAATCGGTTAATCACAATCGGGCTGAGCCAAGACTTAACTTGATATACATAGGCATATGCCGCTATCATGCATCAAATTAGATAGGTTTATCATTTAGTTCATCAAGAAAACATGCATTAAAACGCAATTGTCTGAGCATCTTATCTCATGGATTTTCAGCAACTTGAATTCAGACTTAAATGTGTGTATGCTGGCTGAAAAGCTGAAAAAGCTCTTTGAAATGGCCAATGGCGATATTCATCGAAGAATCGTGGCATGCCATTAATATCTGATAAGATTGATAAAAATGCAATCAATCGCTTTATCGTAAGAGTAACTATTAATTGACATTCATTATATTGCATGTAACTAACCATCTACATCATAGAAATAAATTGTTTGTCTGAAGTTGACTAGAATGGAAATTGACTCAAGTTCGCGGCACAGCCGGGGGAACTAAGTTTGGGCATGAATGCCAATGAGAGGCTTAGATTTACACATGTGACTGATTATAGCCCAGTGATGCAGCAATGAAAAAATGGCTGAATTTCAAATCATTGCGCACTCTGCTTCTTAGGATACCCACGGAGATGTATAAAAGGAAGAGGTGCACTCAATATTTTTGCGGTTCACACTTATGTCCTTGTAACCCTTCTTCTGTATTTTCATTTCCGATGACATCGGCGTATTGTTCCGAGTGAACTCGGAATTTTTGAAGAGATTATGTAACCTATTTCTGTGGATAAATAATCGGGTTTAGCAACTTTTATTCGCTATGTCGATAGATATTTATGTGAAAGTATTTTTCATTCTTACAGATTCAAAGTTATCTGCTGAGCGACAATTGACCCTTGCTCAGGATATGAATAGATCAGATGTAGCCAAGGAAGAATTATTTTCGTATGATCAAAATATGTCTTGGTCGGTAAGTTATCATATTTTAATCTCAATTTCCTGCATAATCTAAACTCGACTGTAATTCTTACAGCCCAAACAACTGTACAATCCAATGATGAAAGCTTTGAAAAGAGGACAAACTGAATTCGTTGATCTATTCATCGAGAACGGAATTAACATCCGCGAGTTTCTCACGCGGAAAAGACTAAAGCACCTCTATACTTTCGTGAGTATCATAATGAGCTAAGGCAAAGCCGACTGTGGGTGGGTGTGTTTTTAACCTACCGTTCTTCATGAATTGAAATTCTGCTTCTAATGTACCTAGGCCATTCGGACTAAAAGATGATCAATTTTTCGTTTTTATTTTAGAATTTAGAAGTGTTCTTATTTTTTCGTTTTTATGTAGAACTTGTTGCTTGTTAGACAGCAATTAGTTAGCACAGAAAGTTGATGATGCATTCAAAACAGGTTCAATTCTACTTATGAGATAAAAAGTGAAATATGACGATCGTGGATTAAATGAAACACAGGTCCATCATTTGTGCCTATTGGGTGGTCTATGTGGTCGATCGTGACCCGTCATCATATGTAAAAGAATTATTGTGTGGAAAACTAGCAAATTCCCTTCTTTTGGCGCAAAAACATTTTGAAAGCAAAAGCTTGCCAGACGCGTTTCGCCTTGACCGACAGTAGCAAGGACTTGAATGAGCCCTTCAAAAAAGTAAACGCGCACAAGAAGGGAATTTTTTTCTTTTTTTGTACACTAATATAGATAAGTGTGAAATAAAAGTATGAATGAATCAAAGAAAGCATGACTTAGTTAGTCTCCTCGCACTAAGTTCCAAAGAACTTCGAGATGAATGAGAAGGAAACTGAACATTGCGAGTAGATACTTATCTTCCTGCATTTTCAAGACAATAGGGATCCTATCTATGAAGAAGAATCTTCATCAAATACAACTTGACCATTCACTTTAAGCGTGGAAGTTGTTTAAATTTATAGAAGTGAATGAGTGCTTGATACAGAAAAACCTTTTGTGCACTGTTGATTACGCAAGGATGTATCGATACAGAAGAATAAAAAATTCAAAAAATTACAGTAAAGCAAAGTGGACTGACAAACGTACAAATGAGTGGTCTTCATTGCAGCAGCTTATAGTTTGCTAATCGTTGTCATCGTTACATTCTCAAGACTTTTCAAAGTTTCAGAACGTTTAGAATCACCTGATGCTTTGTGCTATCATTTTCTGTTTATTGGTCTGGGTCTACAACTCTCACGTATTTAATAATTGCGTAAAAACCAAGGTTTTAATGGTATACTTATTCAATTAATTTCGGTTGCGATTCGACAACCATCATCAGATAAAAACATAGACGCAAAAGGCATGAATTCTAATTTCATATTAATATTGGAAATAAAGGAGTAGAAAGAAATCTAGCAAAATATATTTGTGTAAAACTATGTTAACATAGTTCAGTTGGGAAAACGAGGAATAGAAATAAACTTTGTATTACATCATTCAATTTCATTATTAATTGTAAATCCTTATACCATTAAACAACTAGGCACTTCCTCAATTATTAACGATAAATGACTGGCTAAAATATCTTCAATCGAAGCAACTCTCATCGTACTTATTTGCTGGGATTTCAATTTCGAGACGACGTTTTCACACTATTTCAACGATTTTTACAAACATTTAGTTCAATTTATAATTTAACATGAGCTGGGAAATGTTATAAACCTTTCAATTATCTGTGAAATAATTATATCTTGTTCTCTTATGTAGCCTAGCTCGACGATTGTATCTGGCTTGACGATATTCATGCATAGAGAAGTTGTTATTATCATCAGAACATAGTGTAAATACCACACGTTAGCATTTTGGTGAGAATTCTTCCAAAAGAGACCTCAACTTGAACAGGTTCACTATGATGGCTACGGTAACGAGTCGTCACCTTCGTAATAAAGATATGTTGTCTGTTTAGTATAATAATAATGATAGTAAGCAATTTTTTTCTTAAAAAATTGACATTCATCAAATTTGCAGAAAATGCGTTCTATGGCCCGGGAGACGCTTACAGGATTGCGTAAAGAACGTAAAGAAAAAGTACATTTATCTAGTATAATGAAAAATTTCTGATTTCAATATTGCTTTAAAACACCGAAAAGATGGTGCACAAACACATTTAGCAGATAATGAGTTCCAAAAAGGAAAAGCACGATAGAAAAAAATAATTACGTAATGTCTTTGTGTGAGGAAGGAATTTTGGCAAAACTTAGCACGGATTGTTGGCATAACTTCTAGTAGAGCATGGGGTCTGAAGTGAAGTAAAGTAGTTCCAAAAATCAGTTTCAATTAAGTCATAATACGCTTTGAAAAAAATCTAAATCTAACATTTTCCGTCTTTCACATAGGGAACGAAGACCTAATAGTTTCAAACGATGATCATAGTCTTCATAAGAAATTTTACAAAGCTTACAAACTTGTCGAGGGAAATATCGTTGGACTCTTTCGATGGAATCAATATCACGCTGTAAAATAGGGCTAAAAATTTGACAATTGTATACAAATACTTTATGCGCATGAATCAAACAGTCTTTATTGTTAGACACAAACCCTTTCAAAATGACATAAGCTCGAGAATTGGCTTTTGACGAAATTTTGCTACAATGAGAACTAAATTTCATATCTTCTGAAATTAGAACACCCGAATCGGCTACACTATTAACATTTTCTAGAGGGGTATCATTTAAACTGTAAGTTATGTCACTATCATGCACTCTGCCTACTGAAAACACACATTTGCTTGATGCAATCTGTAGTTGCCAAGTATTACACCATTTTTCAAAATTAAGTAAACCCTTAATAAATGGGTACTGATGGTATTGCGAGCATGATATATTTTTCAATCATTCCGTAAATAATTTTGTAGCTGTTCTTTCATCAAAACATTTGGTTTATCAAGTCATTAATGTACGTGATAAATAATACTGGGCCAAGAACAGTGCCCTGTGGCACTCCACTCACAACCGATGTTGGTTTTGAAACTGATCCATTTATGAGAACAGATTGAAGCCTGTCTGTAAGAAAGGATGTGATTCAATTTTAGCAACTCGTATTTTATTCCATATGCTTTTAGTTTCAGAAATAACTTACGGTGAATAACAAAGATAAAAAGTGATAAATAGCTACACAAGCTGTTTAATTGCAATAGACTGAACAAATTAAAATACACAAAAATCGATAAATGCACATTGCAATAATATACAGCTTGAATAAAAACTGCGAACTCCTTTAATTTCTATAAATATTAAAATTATGGGACTTGTTCTGACATTTAACAGCGACCAGTGGACATAGCACTTCATAGCTGCGAGGAAGACAGGTTTAAGTTAACTCGTTGAAAATGAAATTGATTTTTTGTCAATTTCCTAATATATATTAAATGAGAGATGTTCTCTCTCAACATGTGCGGTATTCAGAATAGTGGCACGCTTGCTTAATAATTATTGTATAATATTAATATTATTGTATTAATTAATATTATAATTGTATTGTAATTGTATATTATTGTATTATTGCATAATATAATATTATAATATAACAAGGTAAAATATATACAATGCTTAAACAAAAGGTTTTAAAAATATTATTGCAAAAATAATTCAAATAAATGATTGCATGCATAGAATTTTTTAAATTTGTTTAATGTATGTCTGATGTCCGCAATTACATACACTGTACTTAACAAAGGATAACCCACTCACTCGATCAACGATTTGCCTCGCCATACACCTTATTTTCTTATTTTCTTCGTTGCCTTTATTGACGTAAGTAGGCCTAAACACATATCTACCTTTCAATTTCTTAAGTACTTTTGGTTTCCTTTTGGGGTACATGGATTTTTATGTAATTTAGTAGGAATAAAAGTGCTGATTGCTTTTTTCATCACACATCACACTAGCAAAATAATCCCACAAAAGGATCACGGATTCTGGTGAAACTGGCAGGCAATAAAGAGATGGATCGCACATATTTGTGTATAGGTAATGATTCATTTCCATGTAATTTCCATTGAGAAAATCATGCCATTTGTCGACAATAGGATTTGAAAATTTACTACACGGGTAAATTAGAACCATGAAGATGATAGCAGAATGATCACACGAACTGTAGAATGGATCAACAAATTGAATATATGGAATCACGGAGGTAGTAATCCCCTGACAAAATCAAGGCCGGTGCGGTGCAGGGATGAGTCATCATGCTGACTCAGCCCCCCCCTTTGGAAGGGAGGTGGCCAAGGTTGTGATGGGTCCGAGAGGAAGAAACAGGTCCCTACCCCCCCCCTCTGGAAGGAAGGAGTTTTCCAGTGAGGTAAGGGGTGGAATCTCGGAAGGATAGAGTGAGGAAAGGGTAGGTTTTGGGATGAGAAAAGTCGGAAATCGTCATGAAAGAGGCTTCGGATGGGAAAACGGAGTTCAGATTCGGAATCTACGTGAAATTTTGGGTTGGGAAGGAAGGCAGGAGGCAAGGGGAGGAAAATGGCAGGAAAACGTCAGAGTTGGAAAAGTCAGGTGTTGGATGTTTTGAGATGAGAAAGTCCATTTTTCGACATTAAGGAGGCCTCGGATGGGGAAACGGAGTGCAAATTCGGAAGTTTTGGCCAATTTTGGGTCTCGTAACGTCTTCCCAGCTCAATCGGAGAGAAAAAGTTCTGAACCCCCCCCCCTCACCCTCTGGAACGAAACTTCCAACTTTGGTTCTAGAGATCGTAGAAAGTCGTGCTATAGCTCGTTTGAAAGCTGAGAGTGAGACAAATTCAGTGGAAGACATGGCTTGTTCCTATCTGCCTTCGTTTAGAGGTGAGACGTCATTGAAAATTTGGGGCGTTGGCGAAAATACGACGGAGTTAGAATTTTTACGAAAATCGCTCTAGCGGGTGAACCAAGCCTCAGACGTGAAAACAGAGACAGATTTGGAATCAGCGTGCCATTCTGCATCGAGAGGGTGAGTTTAAAGTCAATCGGAGAGAAAAAGTTGAAAAGTTGGATCTCCACATGAGATTTTTTCCTGAAAATGTTAATTTGTGGCCACCTTTGGCGGTCAATAGCGGAGGATTGGAAGTGAATGAAGAGCTCGGATTTCTTTTAGGGGCAATACCGCACCTTGTTCTCTAGGATCCTATCTTTTCAGATCTGTGGAAGGTTTCGTTTCCAAATGAGAGCCTGTTAAAAATCGAGTTTTTGCGCATTTTCCAAGATTTTGGAACTTTTTGAAAAAACGACAGAGTTTCTCCGGCTCCTGGTCATCGTAGAGAGTTGATGGATGTCTTAAATGAAAGGGGAGAGCGAGAAAACATGGCACTCAAAATTTGAAGTCAATCGGAGCAGTAAAACCGGAGATAGACGGGTTTAAAGTTTTTGGATGATGGATCTTACGTCATCAGCTGATCGCCACAAACTATATAAGTGGAAACTCTGCTTGTGGAAATCAGTTCTCCTCCCGACTGGGTTGGGGTAGGTGAACTCCGGAGCTCTGATGATAGCATTGAAAATATCCGAAAACCGGGTTTCTGTGAGAAACTGACTTAGAAAATTTCATTGCTGATATCAGCTAAGCCGTCAGACTTAAAGGTTCGCCAGGAGATGGCCTTCATTTCCAGGCCATAAAAGACTCCAAAACTTTAAAGGCTTGTAACTTTGCTTCTACAAGTCCGTTTGACTTGATTCAAAAAAGGTTCGGTCGCTATTGACCTGCCCTAAGTGATAAAATTTCATAAGTAGTGCTAAAAAGTTGAAAATTTTAAATTCACTATTTTTGGAGGCTTTCTGGGGTTTTCGACCCTGCTTAAGTCAACTAAAGGATTTGTAATGATGTCTGAACCAGTCTTCTCATGATACAAGCGGCTTTTCACTGAAAGCGAGCAAGACACGGAGAGTTTTGCTGTAATATTCCACTGACAGGGTGTTCCTTCGGGACGGCGGATGATGCCGTAGTGATAAGTGTGGCAAGGGAGTGTGTCATATTTTAGACCGAAACCGCTGGGGCAACTCATGTATCATGTTGGGCATTTGACACAGTTCTCAACGTAGCACTTTGAACGCCAATCGGTTGAGTCTTAGCTATCTTGTCATGGGTGGCCTCTAAACATCTCCATTGCAAAACGCTTGTGAATCACGGCTTGCTGTCCCTCTCTACGGCTTGCTATCAAGCTGATCAAAGCAACGACTTACCAACCTCTTTTAAATAACTCCACCGGTTTTCATGTCTGGCTATCAAGTCATTGACGGTGCAAGTCACGGAGATTTTCGGTGTCATACTTCCTGTCGGTGGGCGTTCTTTCGAGACAGCGGTGAAATCCGTAGCGATGAGTACTGCACGGGACGTTGGCAATGGTAATCCTTGTGAAACCTCTCTGCGTCATGTCTCCAAGTGGTTGCCTTTCGTCTCAACGTTGTACTCTGACCGCCAGGGCGACATTTAGCTATCTGCCACAGGTTACCTCATAAAATCTCCATTGCACTTGTCTCCCGATAGTTGGCCAACCATGCGAGAATGAACCATGAGTTCTGCTTGTCTCTATCACGGAGACGAAATGATGAAGGGATGAAACGGGAGGCCACCCTTGCACCACACGCAACACATCACAGACTTCTCTCTTCGCTAGTGAACAAGCTCTTGTGAACGTAGTCAGAAAGTGTATCATGGTTTGCAAAAGCAAGTGTATTCAAATAGTTTTATCGCGACACACGTTTGTGAAAATAAAGTTTGATGATCGAAGTTTTAGGAAACACAAGTGTCATGAAATGTAAGCGTTAGTGTAGTCAAATAGTTTTACTGCGACGCACGTTTGTGAAAATAAAGTTTGATCATCGAAGTTTTATTCGTGAGTGTCGTCAGAAAGTGTATCATGGTATGTAAAAGTTTTACTGCCACACAGGTTGATGTATAGTTAGAAAGTTTGATCATGGCGTTTTATGAAACACAAATGTCATAAAATGTTAGCGTTGGCGCGGTCAAGTAGTTTTACTGCGACACACGTTTGTGACAGTAAAGTTGGGTCGGTGAAGTTTTATGACTGACCGAACTCACCACAGCACTAGAAAGTTTTATCGAAAAGGTTTTACTGCACAGTGTAGATTGTCTTGTAACTTACTTTCACAGTGTTAGAAAGTTTTATCGAAAAGGTTTTACTGCACAGTGTAGATTGTCTTGTAACTTACTTTCACAGTGTTAGAAAGTTTTATCGAAAAGGTTTTACTGCACAGTGTAGATTGTCTTGTAACTTACTTTCACAGTGTTAGAAAGTTTTATCGAAAAGGTTTTACTGCACAGTGTAGATTGTCTTGTAACTTACTTTCACATTGTTAGAAAATTTTATTGGAGACAGTTGCCAAATGTTTCCCTATTAGAAAATTCAAACTCCATGACTGTTAGATTAGCTTCATCAGGTTCATCAGCAGTCTTCTACTGCAGTGAGACGGAGAGTTTAGAATGTTATATGAAAACAGTGTTCACCACAGCGCTAGAAAGTTTTACTGCACTGTGTAGATTGTTTCACAGTGTTAAAAGGTCTTATAGTAAGCGTTGAATGTTTTATAAAACCAGGTAAAGTCTTGTCACAAACGTTGAGTGTGTGAGAGCTAGTTCCATGACATTGAATCACGTGGGTCCTAAAGTCCATAATCCAAGGGTAGGCTCCTCTACGGTTGGATTTAGGGTTTTATATTACATGCGTTAACCGTTCCTGTAAAATACGTGAAGCACATGTTCGCTTGAAAGTCTAAACGCAAACGTTGAAATAAGTTTTATGAAAGTGTTTCTGCAGTCACAGTCGTTAGCATACCAGCTTTAGTAAATGTGTTGTTTGCTTTTATCAAATTGAATGCGTGTGTAGACTGTTTTGTAAATAAAGACAGATAGTTTTTGCACTCTGTATCGACAGCATACAAGTATACACATAACAACCTGTAACGTTGTAAGTCGAATGCATATGAGTTAGGAAACACTCAAAATATGTGTGAGATAAAAATCAACCTGCTAGATTAAGTGAAACACAAAAGTGTCACAACTATTTTACGGAAATAAAGGAGAATTGTGTAGCGAGAACGTTTGCACTCATCATAGACAGATGAACATATATTCTAACTTCAACGTTCTGACATTCAAATGAAATTCGTAAACATGAAGCTTTAGACTCATGAAAACTACATGACAACAACTTTATGATAAAACTTTCATAGATTGCAGTCGCGTTTAAAGTTTAGAAACCTGTAGAAACGCATAAGTCTTAGTTCAACGACTCGACCATTGAACTCACAAAATGAACAAGTCTGTGTAGAAAACTCATCAGTAGGAAACAGCAAAGCATGTTATTGAATGATCAAGACTGAGTGACAAGTCAGTGGAATTATTTCATGAGATATGAAACAGTGAACATTAGGACTGTCCATGAGTATTAAAGGCTAGTTTGCTTTTCATGTGCATGGCAAATGAATACGTGTCTCATTTCCAAACGAATCGTACATTGATAATAGAATCAACATTGAAACCTGCATCAAGTGATTTTCTGTGCGAATGCAGACGACTTAAAATGACATTTAACCATGCTTGCAATATTCAACACGCTGCCATTCAAAATGTTTATCATAAAACCTTTCAGTGAAACAGATGTTCCCCTCCTGTGCACACAACTAATCACGAGCGCACTCTGTCGCCTGTTTGTCGCGCTGTCCCCTAGATAGAGAAGAACACAAAGATGAATGATAACGCTCTCTCTGGCACCCGTCTGTCGCATTAAAAAGAGATCTATCGCATCTGTCCAAGGATGCAGGAACTTATCGTTACCTCTCACCTAGCTGATTCCCACACAGCTCATGGCTATCGCATCGGAAGAGAGATCATCGTGGGCGACTGAAAGGATTCTCACGTTGACAATTCGTTACTGTACACTCCGCGCGCGCAAGTAACCATTTGCTGCTAAAGCATGGACACTGTTCATTTGTTCAATTCTTCAGTGCCTTGCTAGCCAGTTACAAAAATGTTGGAGAAATATAAGGGAGACGTTCACACTAATTTTTCAAATACAAGTCGTTTGATGCAATGTCGTTCGATATCGCTTTCTTTGACATAAGCCGAACCCTTGAGCTCCGCTGTGGATGGAGGGTGAAAATGGGGAAAGTCTTTCTCCTGGCTGCTTTGCAGGCAGACAAATGCGAAGCAATTCGCTGCCCCGTCCACCTCATTCCACATGAGCTTGTGGAAAACCCTTTGTTTAGGGATATGGCGCTAGAATATCTGGCGTTGCTGAGAACTCAGCGTCCAGAATACTTCGAGTAATCGAAGTATTTCATCGGTCCTTCCGAGGGCCGGTCACCAACTCGTTGGAGGCCACCCTATTAACAAAGAAAAGTTACAGACTGTGCCACACACAAACACTAGATTCAAGGATCTCTATCTTTCTTAGAAAATCAAGAAGCTCTTATTAAATTCATCTGATGAGAAAGCAACTGCATGACAAGTGTTAAACTTGTCCAACACACATTTTCAAAGTCCTAACTGCCATGAAATCATCATGTTTAAAGTTTTAAAGCCCAGATGATAAGTAGCAAGGATCTTTTACATGATGTAAAATATAAACGTGTGTAGAGAGAGGATTAGAGGTGAAGTCATGAATTTTATTTCGTCACCATCCGTCAAATGTAAAGAGTAAGGGTGCTGGAAGAATCATCAGAGCAACATGTTCTATAGTAATGCGGACAATGACAGTCACGATTGGATTTAGAGATTTAGCGTTTTATATAACATACATCAATGATGACTGTTGTTGTAGAGTGTATACATGCATTTGCTAACTTAACCATTTGTGAAAGACATAGCTAAATTGCTAAAGTTCATCATCTAAGGGATAGGGTTATCTACCGTTGGATTTAGGGTTTTGGATAACACACAATAACGATCTCTTTTAGTGTAGAATACGTGATGCATATGTTCGCTTTATAAAATGACTTTGAACGCAAGACTCAATTTCATGATGAAAAGACAGATTTCATATCGTTGATGAGAGATAGTTACATGCTCATTATGTTATACACTTTACATTTGATGCAGTCAGCTGAAAGGTGATTGATGCATGTTTAATAGAAGAGTTGTATGTATCTTACTGATTGGAATAATAAGTGTGTAAAGAGTTGATTAGGAAAATATATAATAGTCAACGCATGAAAGTTTCTTGTTATCCAAGCTAGGAATATATGACATCATTCATCAGTCAGTGTTGTATTTTAAAAGTCGTATGCTGACAGAGACATAAGTTTACTAAATTATACAGCAAAACTCCTAAATCCATAGGATAGGTGTACCTGTATTGAGATTTAGGGATTTAGCGTTTTAAAAGTGTAAGTTACATAGATAAATCACTAAGTCCATAGCATAGTCAACCCTATGACAAGACTTGGCGTTTTATATGATCCATGTTAGCAATATCTGTTCGTGTGGAATGTGACTCAATGCGTTTAGTCTCAAGAAAGTGTGAGATAGAAGTGAAAGCGATCTCATAAAGTTTAGAACACATCGTAGTAACATTGTAGGAATAAGTAAAGTGAAAAGTTATGTCGTATGAAATGAGTGATACATGACTAGCTCACATTTATCTGAATTGTTAGTGTAACACAAATGCTGTGTGGGTTTCAATAACATATCATGTACATACTGTGTCGTTTTCTTGTCGTTTCAACAGAGTGGATTGACTTAGTAATAAAGTTACAACCATTTTACTGTTTGTTAAGTTAGGAATAATATCAGAATCATTTCAGTGTTTGTAAGATCTGTGAAGTATAAAATAAAGTCGCGACCATATCACTGTTTGTAAAGTTAGGAATTTTGTCAGAATCATTTCAGTGTTAGTAAGATAGGTAAAGTATAAAATAGTGTCACAAGCATTTCACTTTTTGTAACGTTAGAAATAAAGTTGATGTTTGTAAAGTTTGAAATCATGTTAGAATCCTTTCAGTATTTGTAAGATAGGGGACGTACAAAATAATGTTAGAATCCTTTCAGCATTTCTAACGTTAGAAATAAAGTTGATGTGGGAGAACTGTATTCCAGTCATGTTTAAAGTGACAATGTCTGTGTGTGCGAGATTGAATTCAACATAATTGAGAGATATAAGTTCATGCACTGCGTAAACGAACACTTTATAAGATGATGCGAGTCCAGTGAAAGCCTATACCATTGTATAAACACATAAAATTGAAATGTCATGGGAAAGCAGTATTGAACTTTACAAGCATCCTTCGAATGAAACATTGAATCAAGCCTCTTCGAAAGTGAGTATCATAATGATATAAGAAAACATTCAAATGGTGCGAAGCCCCTAAGTATCATTGTCAGCATCTGTACGTTTGTCATTCCATGTATTTTATCACATGCTAGGAACTATTCAATCATTTCATCTTTTTCATCTTCGGATACATTCAGTTCACTTGAGGGTCATACAAACTTGCCACTCAGGATAAAGAGACAGCTATCGCGAAGCGTGAGCCGTGCATCATTCCCCTTCCGTCAGAACGAAGTGGGAATGCCCATTTATGGTAATCTTGACTCCCTGCGTAAGCCAGGAAAATCAGCGGTTGACATTCCAAATATGGCGAGATGAAATCGTTTGAAGGAGACATGACCAAATTTGGACATTGGCATATTCTGTCTTTGTGAGAGAGAAGTATGTAAGGCGCTTCTCCCCACCCAATTTCACTCCTGCTTCCTTTCAACGGTGAGTCGTCTGACGTTAGTAATGGGCAAAAGACCGTTCCAGGACACCTAAAATTCAAAAAAATGGCATCTTTAAAAACGACATAAATTCATGAATTTAGACCCTTTTTCAGGTTTTTAAGACCTAAATTCATGAATTTAGACCGTTCCAGGACACCATAAAATCAAAAAATAGTACTTTTAAAAACGACATAAATTTATGAATTCAGACCCTTTTTCAGGTTTTTAAGACCTAAATTCATGAATTTGGTTCATTCAAAAAGTACCATTTTTTCAAAAATGGTACTTTTAAAAACAACATAAATTCATGAATTTGAACCCTTTTTCAGGTTATGAAGACCTAAATTCATAAATCGGCTAAAGCCAGAGGAGCTTCGCTCCGATTTGGGCGTTTTTAAAAATACACAATTTTCAAATTTTTCAAAATCTCAAATTTGTGATTATGACATTTTTCATTGCTTAAATCATGACCGTTCCAGGACACCGAAAATCATAAAAGTTAAGAATCTCAAATTTGTGATTATGACATTTTTCACCCCCCGCCAAAATCATGACCGTTCTAGGACACCGAAAATTATAAAAGTTGAGAATCTCAAATTTGTGATTATGTCATTTTTCACCCCCCGCCAAAATCATGACCGTTCTAGGACACCGAAAACCCGGACACCGAAAATCATAAAAGTTGAGAATTTCAAATTCATGAATTTTATCCATCTTTCAGGTTTTTAAAATATATCATGTGACTAAAAATATTTCTTTAAAAATGGAAGAAACAAAAGTGGAAGGAACTTCAGAAATGGATGAAACCGCAAGAATATATCCTTCGTTATCTCAATTAAAAATAAGTGAATTAAATATTGAAAAACACAAAGATAGAGTAAGGTATATGAAAAATAAGGAATCTCAATTATTATTAAGATTAGAGCATTATGATAAATTAAGAAAGAGATGGAGTAAAGTTAAGAATGTAACACAAGGAATTGGCATATTCTTAACAATAAGTTTAGGTGCTTTAACAATTGTTATATCTTCAGGTGTTTTAGTAATTCCAGTAGTTGCTACAGCTTTAACAGGTACGGGTGTTTTTGCAACTTCACTTGCTACAATGTTAGAAAAATCTTTAATAACTAAGAAACGAAAATCATTAAAAACTAAGCATTTACATATTAAAGAAGTCTATGATAAACTACACTACTACTTTCAAAGAGTATGTGATGATAATGTTATTACGTTAGATGAGATTGAAAAATTTGATCAAATAGCTAATGAAGTAAATCAAATATCATTTCAATCACAGACAGAAAAAGTTGATGATAAAAATAAAAAGGATGGCAAAATTTCTAGTGATGGTAAAACTTTTAGTGATGATAAAATTTTTTTAGAAGAGCTAAAAACTTTATTAGACAAAACTTTATTAAACAAAACTTAATACGAGAAAATTTTAAACGAGAAAATTTTAAACGTGAGAACTTTAAACGTGAAAACTTTAAACGAAAAGATTACAAACAACAAAGCAATAAAAAAATAATTTGTTCAGTAAAATGTTTTTGCTGTATACCAATGTTACCACAAAATTCAAATATTATATTTTAAAAAAATAGACAAAATTAAAGCTGATAATAAAAAATAAAATATTAAAACATTATATTTGTATATTTTTATTACTCGGTAAACAATTGTTCGATAACTCTTTCATGAATTTTTTTATCAATATTAATTGTGATAAATCCATAATCTTTTGACCAAGCATTATTACACGATTGTTTAAATTCATCTTTATCTCTTATACATAAATCTCTTAACAAATCACTTAAGTTTCTTGCATTTATTTCAAATAGTATAAATATATTTGCATTCTTTCTAATAACACTTCCATCTAATGAATACATACTTTGTGTTAAATAAAATACACTACAGTTATTATGTCTACCTCTTGTGAAATAATTTCTCTGAACTGACTGATTTCTATCATTAACACAATCATCAAAAATTACACAATGTTTCATTGTTTTATCTAGTTTACTAGGATCTTGCATATTACCACTATCATCTATTAATTGTATTTTTATATGCGTATTTTTATTGGATTCAACTAATTGTTTATTTTTTGCTGCTTCTTCACACCACAAATTTATTTCTTCTTCATATTCAGATTTTTCGTATTCTTCGAATAGAGAAGCAATTGCTGTTTTTGTAAGATTATTTTCAAATCCATATTTTAAAAATTGATAGACGGGTTGTTCTGCCGTTGTTGTATAAATTATAAGATTGTTATAATCCAAAAAATTTGGAGTCGTTAAAATTTTAAATAATAGATATGTTTTTCCACATCCTGATCTTCCACAAATAACTGACAAAACTTTATTAGATAAATTTGGATGATGATTAAATTTAAGTTTTTTTTTTATTTAAAGACATTTCATTCATTTTTAAAGTAATAAATTCATCCATTATTGAATTAGTGTTTTTAAAAACAAAAAAAAATAAAAATTTTAATTTAAGTTTATTTTTTTTGTTTCTAATAATAAGATTAATAAGGTTAATAATGAAAAATGATAAAAAAATTAAACTTCTCTATTGTAGCGTAAAAGTTTATACCTCTCGAACGGGAGTTTATACCTCCCGTACCAAAAGATCTATCATAATCTCTTCACCTCCAAAATTTATTTCTTGTCCTTTTTCATCAGTGATTCTAATGTTAATGTTGTTAATAGTTTTTCTTGTAATAGGAAAATATATTAATGTTTGTGGAAATACATTTAATCTATAACCAATAGGTACAGTAAAAGCT